>VKKV01000259.1:0-154685 GCA_008080845.1 Phytophthora kernoviae
ATTGTGTTTGTTAGTCGCTTTTTTTTGGAATTTTTTTTGGAATTTTTTTTGAAAAAAGGTACCAAAAACATCGTCGTGAGTAGTGAACCGTAAGCTCGGCTGGGATGCAAAGTCTTGGCTGTAGATGACATCGCTCAATCCATTCTGCTATATCTGGATCTAACCAGCTTCGACTCAATGGTATTAGTCATTCAATCCACACCAACTCCACAGAATGCCTCCAAGACCGTTTACTATGGACGAAGCTACTATTCCTCCCGCTTTGGTATTATCAAGATCCCAATCTACAATTTCAACCTCACTCAACTCGTGATTATCAATGGGTTGAACTTCCCGTTCACAAATGTTGCATCGAGTTGCAAGGGATTCCTAAAATCCGCAGACGAAAAATCTCACTTTAACGAGTGATGCAGGTCTTAGAAGGAGATATTGAATATATCAACGATATCCATGGGGAGCCAATTGACGGCATACTCTTCCCTACAAACGCTCGCCTAACTAATTGCCACGTGGGGGCTGCAGCCGCAGTGTTTCGACGTGCAGGTCCTGCCCCTATCGAATTATGTGAGTTATCCGTCCTATCAAGGCTGGAATCCTGCAGGATCCACAGTGGTCACTCAGGGTTCGACGCACGAGTGGACAAATTGATACATTGTGTGAGTCAAAATCAGTATGCCTAGGTGCTACGATCTGCTGGATGCGACGTATACGAACGCCTTGGATGCTGTTAGGAGGGAGATTTCAACTGTGTCGCGGTGGTGCCGATTTCGACGGGAAGTCTTGGGATTTCATGTACCAAGGCAGTACAAGTGGCGCTACGTGCCATGAAGAAGTTCTTACATATAACTAATTGGCAAGGGAAGATTGGTGTTGTGTGCTACGAGGAGCGTATCAACAAGCGTTTGTAGATCAGAAGGCAGCACTCTTGAGACGTTCAACGTTGCGGCTCCACCTCCGGTCGATGAGTTTAATAGTCATTGGTTACACAGAGTACGGCCTGCAGGACGTCTTCGTGCTACTGAACATGATCACCCGCGCGAGCTTTAGGTTACTATAAACTAGCTTGGCGATAAATTTGACGCTTCATTTGTTGCAGCAAATCTACCTGGATGCTGGCCAAGTCAATGACTGCATTTCAACCCACGTCGGTTCAGACACCATCGCAGATCAAATCAGGCACAACAGGCGTCACGGCATGACGTCTTCGTCGATAGGACTGCAGGTGTGGGCGGTCGAAGGTGTAGCTCATGCCATCCTGTTTTTCATGGATGTATTCACTCTGGACGCCACTCTACACGTCATCCAAGCGACAGCACTGCATGGATACCTGCAAGACAGCTCGCTATGGAAGGAACTGCAGCATTTGCACTTTAGTGGGGAACGAGATTCGGAGCTGAGGTATCTCGCTCTACCGGCTCGAGACCGTGGCTGGGACTGGACGTTACGTGAACGCGTGCATTGAGCTACAGGAGTTACTACTGTCTGCAGATGAAGACGTATTTTGACAAAACTGTGAGTATCATCAAAGGTGACATTGGTTACGTCAATGACATTGACGGCAAACCCTGGATGGCATCGCGTTCCCGACCAATTCACCTGACGAACCACTACGTGGGTGCAGCACAAGCTGTGTTTCGTCGAGCAGGTCGAGGTTTGACAGACCATGTAACCCATCCTTACGAAGTCGTCGACCGACGGGTTCTGCTGTAACCACTCCAGCATTTGATGCTCGCGTGAGGAAGCTAATCCATTGTGTTGGGCCTCGTATCACGATGCCAAATTGCTTCGAGCTACTGCCACAACGTACGAAAACGCCATGAGTGTTATATTGCACGAGGAGCTCACATGTGTGACAATGGCGTCGATCTCCACGAGGGAATATGGGTGTGCCTTGCGATTTAGGTGCGCAAGTGGCACTACGCACCATTCAGAAGTTTCTGCGTGCCAACCATTGGGAAGGCAGCCTCGCAATCGTGTGCTTTGACGAGCCTGTGCTGGAAGCTTTACCAGTCAAAATGCTTTCTGCTTGAGCATTTCAACACCATGCCTGCGCTGCCTGTAATGGAGGAAGGCCGCTTTCCACGCTGGCCATTCTAGAGCGGATTTCAACTCCATGTTTGCTGCATCTGTGTGGCGGTAGTATCAACGAGCAGTTTGTGCCGGCATTTAAACCCGTGGAACCCTCGACTTTGATGATTCGGACTTTAATGCCGCCGAGAGGTGGCGAAAACAATGGCAACTAGTGTATTATCCGTGGATTGAATGATTAAGATGCTCAGGTCGTGAGTCACAAGAAAAATAGCGACAAATCGAGGCCTGGCATTTTTTGTCAGTGAAAGAGCGAAATTCGATTCGAACCTGTTGAATGGCACACTATCCCTCCCATCGCGCAATATCATTAACAGAACGGATATGTCACCTTTAAAGTGTGTCGCTCGTCGTCGTAGGTACTCTTGAAGCTCTGCACATGTGTATTCACGCGATGCCTAGGCCCCAACTATGGTTGAATCTGCAAGACTGCATCTGCCCTGGGTCTCGTTTGTCCTGACACTACAAATGCAGCACTCGGTTCATCGTAAACTGTCCATAGTTTGTAAACCTCCGCGCAATATTGGCGTCTATCAAAATGGTAAATCGAGTCGCATTCTCAACCACTCAAATTGCGCGTTGCCGTTCAGGGAATTTATCGCCATGGTATCGAACAGCATCTGCCACGATGGTATGTGCAGAATGAGAACCTGTCCGCCTGAAGAAGAGTCTTGAAAAGGGAAAAACTATCAAGAGCGATGTAGTAGGTTGAGTTCGTATCCGGATAACACTTTCCCTACTCGAGCAACAAGTCTTTTAAATTCAACACGAAATCCATTTGATTTTTCGCATTATGGTTTGGGCCTGCAGAGATAGATGCATGATAATGCCAAACTTAAACTTGAGTAGTGATGTTGCCCAGGGTAAAGAATTGAGCACAGAAGCGGCGATCCGCGTTGTGAAGAGTATCCAACATTCGCCACCTACTACACGAACACGCCAGCCACGACTAGCACCATCGCTGTGAAAGGAGCAACAATGCCGGCGGACAGCGAACTGGCACCCGAAGTCGTCGAGATACCCGAGACCGGGGTGTCCTTGTCGACAACATTGGCACTGCCACTTGTGCTGGCGCTATTGGTAGTTTCCGTATCGGTGTCGTTCTTGGTATCGGTGTTGGTGTCGGTCTTCGTGCTGGGTGCTGTGGTCGCGGGCGTGGACGCTGACACTGACGTCGTCTCGGTGCTGTTGTTCGTGCTACCGGTGGGTGTGGCCGAGGTGGAAGTCGGCGCCGTCGTCGACACGTCTGAACTGGACAGCTCGGTTTCGCACCTCGCAACCAACTCCTCCACATTGTTCTTGTAGTTTTGACCGTAGGGTCCGCCCCATTCGCAATCCGGCAGTGTGTCCACGAGGTTCACGACAGACTGCTTACAAGTAGAGTCGCATTGCCACACGCCGCCATTGGCGAGGTATGCGGCCCAACTGGCACAGTTAGTGCGCAGTGTCTGCACGGCCGCAGTGACCTCCGAGTAGTTGTCTGCTCCGCAGGCAGCAGTATCGGCTTGGCCTTGTAGTGGCAGTGCGCAAGCGACGAGCAGTGAGATCGAGGATCGGGTCGAGACCATGGTGTCTGAAGTTGTCGAGGGTTGGTGCTTGGAGTGGTGAGTGGTAGTTTGTTGCTGAGAGGGCAAATTGGGATATGAGCTGCAGCTTTGTTGATGCCGTCGCCTTTGGTTTGGAAAGGGGGAGGTAGGTCTTAGAAATGGTCTTGCAAATGAGCAAGGCATTGCAAGTTGAGTTGAATCGAGTCGAGTCGAATCGAGGTAAGGTGAGGCAAAGCAAAGCATAACAAGGCGGATCAGCCATTGTATGACAGACTTGGTTAGCCATTCGATCTTATAATCGCTTTGCACACCTCTGTGGAGAGAAGATAGGTACAGGTATATCAAATCGCTGTTTGCATTGATCTTTTGTTGATTTATATGGCTGCGTTGTAATCAAGTGGTTGTAGCGAAAGCAGTGCGAGTTGAGTTACCCAAGTCCGCTGCTGATGCTCGACTTCAAGATGTCCACATCAGAAACGTTTTCGCAGCCATCCTATGCACGCTGTTGCGGTTGTCAGTGGTGTTGATGATGCTCAAGTCGGAAGCACAAATCGTCATGATGCAGCTCTGGACACGTGAGCACTTGGTTTTAGCGAAGCGCCGATCATTCTCGTCAGCTAATGATCCGTCTCGTATTTTCAGTTGAAGCGCATTGATTGTGCTCATCGAACGATGTTCACGCACATATAGCCTAACTTATTGCACATCCTACGAGTGTTTTCACCGCAGCTGCCATAAATTTGCTTGCCACTCTACTCAAAAATGGGGCAGACTTGCGGCGTCATACACGTAGCCGACGAACAGCACAAGAGCCGCAGGTTGAGAGTTCAATTCAACCATTCCGCTCTTACTGGTCTGTCGCATCACCTTGGACAGTATACAAGCACAAGAACGGCACAATCGCAACAATTGTCCGGAGCTTAACGATGACCTTCCCAACGATAAATCAACAAAAGATCAATGCAAACAGCGATTTGATATACCTGTACCTATCTTCTCTCCACAGAGGTGTGCAAAGCGATTATAAGATCGAATGGCTAACCAAGTCTGTCATACAATGGCTGATCCGCCTTGTTATGCTTTGCTTTGCCTCACCTTACCTCGATTCGACTCGACTCGATTCAACTCAACTTGCAATGCCTTGCTCATTTGCAAGACCATTTCTAAGACCTACCTCCTTTCCAAACCAAAGGCGACGGCATCAACAAAGCTGCAGCTCATATCCCAATTTGCCCTCTCAGCAACAAACTACCACTCACCACTCAAGCACCAACCCTCGACAACTTCAGACACCATGGTCTCGACCCGATCCTCGATCTCACTGCTCGTCGCTTGCACTGCCACTACAAGGCCAAGCCGATGCTGCTGCCTGCGGAGCGAGACAACTACTCGGAGGTCACTGCGGCCGTGCAGACACTGCGCACTAACTGTGCCAGTTGGGCCGCATACCTCAATGGCGGCGTGTGGCAATGCGACTCTACTTGTAAGCAGTCTGTCGTGAACCTCGTGGACACACTGCCGGATTGCGGGCGGACCACGGTCAAAACTACAAGAACAATGTGGAGGAGTTGGTTGCGAGGTGCAAGGGTGACTTATCTGACTCTGAGGTCTTAAGTGCCTCAACGGCTTCAAGTTCCAATGCTCGATTCAGCGGAATTGTTGCTCTGGCCACTGTAGTTGTGCTGAAGGTGGTGGGTGCAATGTTGCACTAAACTTCGACGTCTGCAGGTGTCTTTATTGCTGCACCCGTGTCAACTATGGTAAATCGTCACGAACCTTGCACACTCCTTTATTTCGTGCGTCTATGCGTTATCTAGCTATTAACATCGAAGTGAGTACTGCTCAATGTGCACGATACTAGCTAGGTAGAGTGTAGCTGCCACGACCTTCGCCGAATCCATTCAGCTTCAACTTCAGAACAGCTGTCCGCCAATCAATTCGCTCGAATTGACACACCAGCCAATCACAGACGTTAGAAAATCGAAGATCGTATCCACAAAACTGAATTTTGGGAACTGCCTGAACACAGATCGGTCAAACTTGGCAGAAACTCAACTCAAACTAGCCTGCAACAGCTAAATACAATACTCGTTTCACTTGGCAATACTTGCCCTCTTGCAAACAGATTTACTCCGGCAAAGTGGGGGAGTATGCACTGAACAGATTGTAGTTCAGTCGACGCTTCTTGCCAAATCAAAAAGAGTGGGACCAAGTAGATGCAGAAAATGAAAAGTTCCTTTATTAAGTACTCGTGTTTCAATCTAAGTATCCTTGACTTACTCAGATTAAGAAAGTGTCAACTTATTACTTTTCCAAATAGGGTGCTAAATATACGTGTCCGTGGACAGGACGACGTGGAAAGACGCCCATCTGCCTCCCCTCCGCCATTTGGTCATCGCGTCCAAAAAGCTACCGCCAAGGCTCGGAGCTCCACGCCGCACACTCGCGCCTGCTCACTACAGACACTTTCTCGACCGTCCACCAGCTTCTTCCTCTTCTCCATCGTCTCCTCTACCTCTACGTGGCACTCGCGTCTTTCAAAAACCTCTGGCCCGCTCGATATCAATCTTCCAAGACCAGTCACTCGTCTGTGCCTTTTAACGCCATGCCAGAGCACGGCGCGGGGCGCAAAGGCACACCATTGCCCATCTATGTGGGCGGGGCGAGCGGGCGTCATGCTCCACGCAAGAAGCCGTTCGTGAAGCGTGGTAGTCGCAGTCGTAGCGGCGACGAGAGCTCACCACCCAGAAGAAGGGCGTTATACTGACGGAGAGACGGACGTGGAATTTGCTCTGGGCCTTGTTTATCATCGCCTTTGTCATTTGTATGGTGTGTTTAGTGACTTTGGGGCGGATGGTTCAGGACGGAAGGATTTCCAACAATGACGTAAATGGCGGCGATAGAGGACTCTTTGCAGTGTGGAAAGAGAACCAAATGCTGGCCAAGTTAAAGAAGTTATCGCACATGTTTTCATCCGTGGACGACACAAAAGTACGCAACCAATCGACCAGAAAAGAGCTGAGCAATTTGGGCGACTACGAGTGTATGGGGTGGCGCCAGACAACGAATTGTACGCCCTCAGGAGAACGCGAGTTTGAAAATGACAAAAATTGCAGCGATTTGGTGTCCAATGGGGTGTCTGGGTACTGTGAAGTGCGGAACACACGCACAGGAGAGCTGAGTCGGGTACTGGAGATGCACTGCGATTCGTTGCGACCTGGAGTGCAATTCAAGTGTGATATGTTCCAGAGCTTGTTGAGTTACAATATTTTGTCAACGGATTATGAGCATGACACGAACTTCTCGTATATACGCAACCAGGAGGTTTTCAGGACAAGAAATCAATTGGCAGATACGCCCATACCATTGGGAGCTGATGGACTGAAGAACGAGAGTGTGGGGCAATTGGAGCTGTCGTTCGACAGGGGAATTGTCTTCGTCATATATGAGAAATTGCTATTGGGTGCATATGTGAGTGTACGCTCGCTACGTGCTATGGGCTGCACTCTACCGATTGAGATGTGGTACAAGACATCGGAGACGAACGTGGAGCACCCGCTGTTGCGGCTCATGGTGGAGGAGTTTGGTGTATATCTTCGTCTCATGGATGACCCCTAGCTACGCACTTTTACACGAAGCTGTATGCCATCTTCTACAGCGCCTTCGACAACGTGTTGCTGCTGGACGCAGACAACTTCGCGGTGCGTGATCCCAACTATTTATTCGACACCACGGAGTTCGTGGAGAAAGGAGCGATCTTCTGGCCAGATTTCTGGAAGCCAGGCAACACGATCTTTAACATCCACAAGAACAGTTACGTTTGGGATTTTTCGGTCTCGACTACGTGGATATGTTCGAGCAGGAGAGCGGTCAAGTGATGATCAACCGGCGGATGCACTACAAGGCGCTGAATGTGTTGATGTACTACGGCTTCTCTCTCCACGAGCACACGAAGATCTGCGACTTGTGTGGGGCGACAAAGATTTATTCCGTTTTGCGTGGCTCAAGTCCAAGAGCTCCTTCTACATGACACCACGGCCTCCGGGCTCTGCTGGTACCAAGCACCCCGACTATGATCTTTTCTGTGGTGTTACAATGGTGCAGCATGACCCGAGCGGGCGTGTGATCTTCCTGCATCGCAACACTGAGAAGCTCACGTACGCAAACAACCGGATTTTGTGGACCCATATCCAGCAGTACAAGCGCACATCCGAGCTCGCAGACTATTACGTGCGTGGCGCCAACGGCGGCAAGGTATTTCCGCAGTTCAAGCGCTGCTTTGGCAAGGATGTGCACTACGAGAAGCTTTTACGCTCAAGCCCATGAGCGCTTTCCCTTTGAAAACCTTGAGGACGACCTGCTACGGTTCGCCGCCGCTGGCGCAGAGGTGCTTAGGTTGGATGGCTACCAAGAGAAAGACAGCGAAGACAACGCGGAAGGGAACAAGGGGAGGCCCAGGAAGAAAAGAAGGAGTGACATTTCGTCACACCGCAGAGCCATAGAAGAAAAACCAAGTAGGGATTCGTAGTGCGTTACCTATCGTACCAGTACTGGCGTGTCGAAGACAAATAGGATATTGCTTTATTAGGGACCAAGGAGCCACTCGAGGGATTAACAGTGACTCACTACGTGTACTGTCGTCGATAGCGTTGATACGAGGGCAACTGAGCTAGGTCGTTTGCTTTCGAGCGTAAGGTAACGCTACGATTGACATGTTACCGAAACGGATTCTCATGTCAATTGAAACCTGAAGAAGCTAGTTACGTGGGCTGTAGCGAGTTGCGCCACAAAGCCCTTCCGTGTTCTCGTCATGTTGTATAATAATTCGTGTGTTGTTGTCGAGCAAACTCTGGATATTCAAAGCCTGACGTCATGCATGTAGGATAGCATCCGACCAAGTCAAGTTTACCTACGTCTCCCAGTATGAATGCATGTACGCGCCCATAGGGCATAGCCTCATCGGCGATTTGTATGTACAAAGTTGTCCGAAGCCACAGAAAGTATGAATATTTGCTCTTTCAGCGACATTGTTTTCAGTTGGCCGCATGCCTTGAGACAACTAGGCCTCGCCTAGGTAGAATATGAAGGATGTGGGCGCAATAGCACATCCATTGGCAAAGCAGCCCCTCTCATGTGGTTGTCACCACCACGGAGTCGTCTGCATCCTGTCGATTTGAAGCCTTTGATGGTCAGTGCTGCTTTTATAGCGGCTGTAATCTCCACAGCGATCGCTGCCAGTCAATGGAGATTTCAAAGTAGTGGACGGAGACTGCATGGAATGGAACGATCCAATACTCGCCATGAGACGGCGGCGTCCAGATGGTGCTGGAGATGCTGGCTTCAGCAATCGTGAAGCGAAATGTTGCGATAAAATATGACGCCAAGATGTTCCTGTCCAATCAACACGCACAGAAACCGGCGTTTGACAGGCGCTCCCACTTTTCGAACCAAGCACCCAGTAGCATATACTGAAAACAAGTGATCGCATCCAATGTGTAATGGAATAGGGATTTACGCACACAGATGTCACGAAAGCTGAAGCAGTCGCAAGGTGTATCTGTTCTGTGATTGGTCAATTAGTTGAAACGTCTGCATAGAAAGAGCCATGTGGAATTTCCAGCCGAGCCGTTTGATCGCCGGCACTTCACCTACCCAGCTGTCACTCGTCGTTTCTTGCTTTGCGGTGCGGAAGGCTATCCTCGCTCGTTCCAGTCAGTAAACCGAGCGGTTAAGTGTCTCTTAACTTCGTCTGTGGTCGCCCTATCGCTTTAGACACTCCGTTAGACACTTTGTCATGGCAGCGGATCCGCTCGCTGCCGTCCCCCAGCGCAATCCCTACCCAAGCGGACCGCCACCACCTCCTTCACCACAGCGGACGCCAAGCCTCTCTGTGGACGCATGCAGCACAACAAGATGTTCGCCTTCTTCTTCCTCATCGTCATGACATGCGCCTTGGGACTCATCTGTGTGGCATCCCTCATCCAACAACGAGATCTTCAATTGCAACGATTGGCAGTGCGCAGTCTCCACGGGACAAATGACCGAGCGGACGGTGGTGGACTGCGTGGACAAATGACGGAATTGATGCAACAACCAGCGGACGACGCAGTGGACGACAATGAATCGGGTATAGCAGCTCGCTGGCGTCAATTGGGAAACGATCTGAACGCGTACGAGTGTGTGGGTTGGCGTGCCCAACGCGACTGCTCACCTGAGGGCGGATCTGACCCTCAGAACGACCGTCTTTGCAATGCCAGCATCCACAATGGCGAGAGTGGATACTGCGAGATTCGTCATAAAGACACAGGTGTCACTCGTCGTGTTATGCAAATGCACTGTGATTCATTACGTCCCGATGTTGCATTCAGATGTGATGAATTTGTGTCTTTATTGGAGTATGGACACAAAGCGACAGAGTATGTGCATGATGAGAAATTCTCATTGGAAAACTGCAGACAACAATTGGTGGACGACCAGATCCGCGCTGCTGCGACCGTCTTGGAGAAACACAAGAACAATGACGACAAAGTGGACATGTACGACCAGATCCGACGTGGAGTGGATATGATGCGCAACAAACCAACGGAATTAGTGTTAAATTCAGACCAGATACCTCCACGTCCACCGGCGTCGTATAGACGAGGAATTGTCTTTGTGGTGTATGAAAAAATGCTGCAGAGTGTTTATGCCTCGGTGCGGTCATTGAGGAGTATGGGATGCACATTACCAGTGGAATTATGGTATATGCGCTCGGAGACGGATCCGTCACATCCCATTTTGAGGGAGTTGACGGGCAAATATGACGTCTTTATGAGGGAGATTTTAGACCCGAGAGCCAAGAAGTTTTATACCAAGACATACGCAGTCTTCTACAGTGCATTCGACCAGGTATTGCTGTTGGATGCCGATAACTTTGCAGTGAGAGACCCGACGTATCTCTTCGAGACACCCGAATTTAAGAATACAGGAGCGATTTTCTGGCCGGATTTCTGGAGACCCAAGAAGACCATCTTCAATATTCAGCCCACAAGTTTCGTCTGGGACGTATTTGATCTAGACGCTGTGGATATGTTCGAACAGGAGTCCGGACAGGTTCTGATCGACCGAAGTGTTCACCAGAAGGCGTTGAATGTGCTCATGTACTATGCCTTTAATCCGGGCACTTTTGAACGACTTCGACTCGCCTGGGGAGATAAAGACCTCTTCCGCTTCGCGTGGCTCAAGACCAAGAGCTCTTTCCACATGATTAAGACACCGCCTGGATCGGCTGGCTTGAAACTCCCAGATGTGAACATTTTCTGTGGTGTTACCATGGTGCAGCATGACCCAGACCGCGGAATTGTGTTCCTGCATCGCAATCAGGAGAAACTCACCAGTGAGAACCGAGAGAAGGTCTGGTCGCACATCCAGGACTTCCGGGTGGATAAAGTCCCCATGGAAGATTATGACGTACGTGGTGCCAATGGCGGGCGCTATTTCCCGCAATTTAAGCGCTGCTACGGCAAGGATATTTATTACGAGAAGGCCTTCACGGTCACAGACATGGAAGAGCTGCCATTCGCCGGCCTCGAGCAACAGTTGCTGGACTTAGTGCAGGAAGCAGCACGAATCGACGGTACATTAAAAGAGTTAGAAGATGGCTTTGAAGGAGAAGACGCCGTCAACGTAGCAGATAACTAGGACTGTCCTAGCCAAGCCAGCGTAGTTTTTATATAATAGCAATTAGGCTTGTATAGTAAACGAAGAAGCACAGCTTCTTTTGAATGAGTTCACGAGCTTGTCTTCACCAAAACTGGTTTTGAGTGAGCATCAAGCCGTTAGCACATTGTCGCTGATGCTTTACGTTCGTTACTGGAAACCTGCAGCTGACGTTACCAAGAAGGAAACGGACTTGCCTGTAAATGGGATGCACCAGGGTTTTGTGGGGTAACGACTCAAGTCATCTGCGATTCCCATCGAGCTGTCATTGTCTGCCTGCGACACAATCCAAGAAACGCAGTGTATCTCTCAAGCAGCAACACAATGCTTGGGCACGCTCGCGGGCATAGTAGACACCGTGACGGGAGGCCTCGATACTCACCGGTTGTTGGATGGGCGACAGTCTTGTTGCTATTGGCATTGTCGGCATCCTGCGGATGGTACAGCCAACATCTCATCAGTTTGTCGTACGAAGGCAACGATGTCCAAGGCGCGACGCATGATGTGATCGTCAGACGTCAACACCTTCTAGCCAAGCTCACAGCGTACACAGGCGGCTCCGGATCATCGGCAGCAGCAAAATTGTGTTGAGCTCCGTCGACTATCTAACAGATGGGTCTTCATCCCTAGATGGAGGAGATGATACCATCATTAACCCCATGGACGACGGTCAGGAAGAAAAAGCTTGATGGGAAGCTCAACGAGAATGAGAAAAAGTCCCAAGCTAATCCAAAGGAGACTAAGCCTCCTACCTCCAAGCCAACGCAAAAGCCAACACAAAAGTTGGGGACAGCACCAGAAAAGAAATCGGAGACAGCAAAGTCTCCTTCCCAAGCTCCAGTGGAGAAATCCCAGAGCGTGGAGGATCCGTGGGCTCCTATCAAAAGTGTTGCTGAGCTGGATATGTACGAGTGTAAAGCTTGGAGACAAACGGCGAACTGCTCACCTCGCGGTGAATCCAAACCGAAGCGAGACGCATCATGTGATAAAATCATCCTCCCTTCTGACTCTGGCTTCTGTGAGTATCGCCATCGTAAAACTGGAGCGATCCGCCGCATTGTTGGTGCCAAATGCAAGTCTCGCGTTAGCCAAATGGGATATTCGTGCGCAAATGCCACGATGCTGGTGCGCTACAACCTGCTCGCCGATGGTTACAAGCCACTTTATCCGATGTCCTTCGAAAATAACCAACGCGACTTCCTCCAGCAGAATGATCTCTCCACAACGAAATCCGACAAAGCTGTGGTGGTGAGCGCGGCGAAAATGGAAAAGCCCAAGTCATTCTCCCGTGGAATCGCCTATGTAGTGTACGAACAGTTGTTACTAAGCGTGTATGCGGCGGTCCGTGCACTGCGCTCTACCGGTTGTAAGCTACCGATCGAACTCTGGTACCGCGAAGAAGAGACCAACACATCGCACCCCCTTCTTCAAGAGCTCACGGGCAAGTATGGCGCTTATCTTCGGGTCATCCAGGACTCACGTGCCATCAAATTTTACACCAAACTCTACGCAGTTTTTACAGCGCTTTTGACAACTTGCTGCTGCTGGATGCAGACAACTTCGCAGCTCGCGACCCCACGTATCTGTTCGCCACCGAGGTTTATAATGACACTGGTGCAGTCTTCTGGCCAGACTTCTGGATGCCTAATCGCACCATTTTCAAAACCAAAAAGAACAGCGATGTGTGGGAACTCATGGGTGTGCCATACATCGACATGTTCGAGCAGGAGAGCGGTCAGGTACTGGTAAACCGCGCTAAGCACACAAAAGCATTGCACGCAATGCTGCACTATGCTCTCACAGAGCCTCATTTGCCAGCTGAATTCAACATGCTCTGGGGAGACAAAGACCTCTTCCGCTTCGCCTGGATGCGCACCAACTCGAGTTTCCACATGATCAGTCGTCCAGCAGGTAGTGCCGGCCTCAAAGCGCCGAACCTGAATATTTTCTGCGGTAGCACCATGGTTCAGCACGACCCGAAAGGCGATATCGTGTTCCTTCACCGCAACATCGTCAAATTCTTGCCCGACGGGAACAATACGGAGAAACTCTGGCACTACGTGCAACAGTATAACAAAGATCAAGACCTGCGGTTCTATGAAGTACGGGGTGATGTCGACCATCGCTGGTTTCCTAACATCCGAAAGTGCTATGGCAAGCGTATTAATTACCTTCGGGCCTATTCGCTAAAGCCCATCACGGACTTCCCGTTTGCTGGTCTTGAAGACGAGATCATTTCCCACGTCGTCGAAGGTGAGAAGCTGATCAAGGACGCCAAATGGGTACCAACACCGACAGCGCCTCCAATGACAAAGTCTCCTAAAAAGCACATCAATACCGACAGTAGGAAAACCAAGTAGAAACAGTTAACCTGACAATCCCTTCTTTTTGCACAATGTCGGTGCTCCACTCAGACGAGATCCATAGCTGCACTGGCGTACGCCGAAATTCTACAACGCAGCACTGAACAGAGAGTGAGTGAATAGGGAATATGTTTATCGTCTATGATGAAAGGGTCATCAGACTGGTCTAGCTAAAACTCCTCAGAGAGGTCATTCATGTCTAGCGGGGGTTGGATAAGCTCCGAGTATTTGTGGTATGGGTGCTGCTCAATGTACTTCTGGCAGACATAGCCAAGCGCGAGCGCTATAACGTTCAGCCAGAAGCTTGTCCAGGACTTGGTCAACTCATTCACCATGATGAAAACCCCCAGAGTAAATGGTAGCATCATGGCCACCACCAGTGACTTGTCTGATAAGTTGACGCGGTATGGCCGCTCAATTTCAGGGTGGGAGAAGCGCATGCGCACGGCAGCGCTCATCTCAACGAGTGACGATAGCGCAGACAGGAAGTTGTCCACTCCCAAAATCGTATCGAAGTCGAAAAGGCCCATGAACACAATGATGAAAAACGCCAGCAAGATTGCACGGCGCGGTACACCAGTATCGGGATGACGCCTAAGTACAAAATCCAAATAATTCAAAAGTTAGGCACCATAGCGGTAGGAGGACAAAGCAAATAGCGTACTGAGCGAAATAAGGCGGAGCTAGCCCTGAGTCAGCCATACCAGCCAACTGGAAGCCGTCCTTTGCCATTTCAGCGACGTAGAGTCCAAGATTCCCGAAGACTGACGAAATCAGCACCCAGATGCACAACCACGTCCCGCCAATCTTCTCAGCAATGACCGAGTACGACCCATCATCCCATGTCGTGTAGTGCGGCATATCCGCACCTGAAATGGCAATGAACGGAATAATATACCTGCCAGAAGAGAAACAAAAACAGTCAGGCTCCTACTAACACCTACTCAATCAATCACCCACGTACGTGAAAGCAATCAGCACAACTGTAAGCACCATCGCTCTTGGATATGTTGTCTTGGGCGATTGAATCTCGCCAGCATAAGCTCCTGCCGCATCAAATCCACTGTAATTCCAATACAGCGAGCTCATCAACCGTCCCCAATCACGCTAACATCAAAAACCACATTAAAAAATATCAACACCAACCCAAGTATCAGCATTAAAGCTACTAAATACAATCGTACGTCTTTGCGAATGACAAACCAATTAGCAGGTTCAATCAGTGGCATGGCGTACGCGACCAGTACTGCAAACGGCAGGAAAATCATCAGGCCCATCACCAATAAGGTATGACCCACAACTTTAATACTGGACAACGTCGGCAGCATGAAGAGTACAGCAAAAACTGCACGTAATAAAAAGACACCCCAGGTCACACCATTGGTGTCCTCCGTGTGTTTGTCCCCCTCCAGTAACGGCAATAAAGTGTCCACAATGAGACATGGGTAGATGGCGTTATCAATGACCCCTGAGACCCAGGACCAGAAGCCCACTTGGAAGCCCATGGGTCGACCGAACGCCACACCGACCCATTTGCAAAAGCTCCCGTCTGTAGGGAACGCAGTGAATAGTTCAGCAAATGTTAAGGACAATGGGAGACACCAAACCCATGGGAACAATATGACTGCCAATATCCCCACGAAAGGACCACAAGCTGCCAGCACAGGCTCACTGCCCCACGGCCCACCACTAACGTTAAAGTAAGTGATGAGAGCCACAGATAGGATGCCCAACTGTCGGTGTGAGTGCGAGCCTGGCATGACGACGAGTAACGAGATCAAGACGTCAGCACCGGTGCATCCTTTGGGGAATGGAGGCCATGTGCACCAATGACGTGTTAGCAATAGAGATTTTGGTACACTGTACCGGTATTAGGGGACCAATAAGGTTTGGGAGGCGAAAACAGCTGTCAAATGTGAAAAATCTTCCGGCCATTAATCTTGCAGCTAATGGAACACATCTAGACGTTGGCCCAATGAACATTTGCACGTAGTGCAGCCGCTGTACATACACAATCATCGTACCGAAGGGTGTACCAGCACAGCAACTTCCCATCGACAGCGGTAACTTGGCTGTGGTACAATTTCCGAACGAAAATCGGATGCAATGACTGGCAAAGTTATCGAGCTACTACATGTACACTTGGAAGTGCTGCAATATGCCTTACTGAATTGTATAGAGGCATTTATCCGCCCGGAGAGCGTGACGGCGCTTGCTGTCATATTCACATTGTCAATGCAAGGAAAATGTCACTGAACGTTCTCTCCGTATCATTGGTCCGTTAACTTGAAGATAGTTCTAATCTGATAATTCAATTATCCTCCAATCAAATCGTTATATTATACTTTAGTCCAATCCCATCGCTTCAACTTTCTCATTTCATCCAATCACATTTCTCCAAACCTTTCCTTGCTTTTTCCTTCTACATTCCTCCAATTGCCACCATGGCGACGCCAAGTGACGCCAAGCTGCTGCGGAACCACGCGCCTCATGCCCAAGATGCTGCCCCCACCACCAAGCGGCAATGTTTGGACATTTCCTCACACTCTTCCACCGCCATTCACCGCGTTCTGGACGTCGAGAACCTCCTGCGAAGCCTCTTAACACTGCTGGACATGGCGTCACTCGCCAGTTTTCTGGAAATTCTCGCTCTGGACGAAAGTTGGCGAGGGATTTTACACCACAACACACTGTGGAAGGAGCTGTTAAATTCTCATTTTAAGGGAACTTTCCCAACTACTGAAGAGTTTAACGATAGCGAAGAAGACGACGATGAAGATGAAGAGGAGGAAGAAGATGAAGAACAAGAGGCTTTTGAGCTGGATGACGTCGACGTGGAGGAATTTTTAGTGAAGAGGAGGATGAGGAGGTCTTTGAGGTTCATTTTGAAACTCAGGAGACTCCTGTTACAACCTCGGGGGGTCCAGCTTTAACTTCTTCTACTGTAGAGACAAAGGAGACTACGATCACTTGTAAATGGCCCCAGGGCTGCCAAGCCAGAACGTGCTGAGTCTGGCTTGTACTGATCTAAAACACTGGTTGCGCTCTGCAGAGCAGATGGTGCAATTTGATTCTCATGTGCAGATTATCAGGGGGATATTGGGGAGATTGAGAGTGTGGGGGATCTCAAAGTCGACGGACTGGCGTTCCCCACGGCGTCGTTCCTGCGGAATCCGCATGTGGGCGCTGCTGCTGTGATCTTCCGGCGTGCTGGACACAGGTTGAATGAACATGTTAACAAGATTGATGTCCGACTGGATGTGGGCCAGGTGTATGCTACTCCGGGCTTTGACACGGGAGTGGACAAGTTGATTCACGTTGTGGGTCCCAGTGGGATTAACTCGAACTGTTTGAGAGAATTGCAACGCACATACAGAAGTGTACTACACTGTATTCAACGCGAGAAGCTGGATTGTGTGGCGATGACTTCAATCTCCACGGGGAACATGGGGCTACCTGTGGATAGCGCCTCGTGGTCTGCACTGTGTGCCATGCAGCGCTTCATGCGCTCAACGAACTGGACAGCGACGGTAGCTATGGTGTGTTTCGAGCCGGAAGTGTACACAGCCTTTGCCAAGAACAAGGCCAAGCTGTTGGCAGAGTTCAATTCGGACAGCGTACGTGCAGTCCCTCCTCCACTGGAGCGGCGGTAATTTACATGCTTATGTCATCAATGGAAGTCTCTCGTGATGATGAGAGCACTGCATGTTTTATTTAGGTCGAACCTGTTGTTGGAGAATCATATCAGTAGTGGTGACAGAATGGAGATGTAAGCGGCATATTAACAGATTGGCTCTGCGTTGCCAATATGGTGGAGAGGTATATCACCAGACCAGAATATCCATCTTTGTATGCAACACTCGATGGATTTTGCCTTGCAGCACCAGGTACCAGCATAAAGTGAACGGGTAGCACACTTAACGGAAGCCCACTGGATTTTCTTGTGTGTTTTGCAATAATGCATCATGTATCCATGTTCACATCCATTTGACATATGCCACAGATACAGGCATCAAGAGGCACTGCGAGTCGACGCCTCACCGTATCGATTAACGCATTTGGCAATTAGCTCCCTACAGAACTCTTATCCAATACTACACTTCTGCCCTCTTTACTCTCTGTGCAACATGACGTCTATGTTGAAAGGCATTGCCAACGACGTAACGGGATCAGCAGACATTTGCAAGGTTGTCGGAGATTTCTCCAAGTGCCAGGCGTCAGAGTACCTCCTGCCAAACGAGACCGTTGCCTTCTCATTGTTGTCGCCGAAGGAAGAATTTACGTTCACGAACATGGCGATGATCAAGCTCGGCGGCGAGAGCTCCACAACCACTCGCAGACTTGTCCAACGCTTCGACTACAAGGAGAATACAATCAAGAGCGTTGAGTTCGAGACCGCGGGCATTGCAGACCGCGACTGTGAGATCAAGTTCCACATCGGCAGCAAACGCGTGTCGATCGATATTGCCAAGGGAGAACAGACGTCAGCTCAAGGAATTTACAAGGTGCTCGAACTACTCAGTCGTGCGCAAGTCTCCAACGAGCGTTACTGGGAGGTCAGCACGCTGGGGATGAAGAACTCGAGCGAGGCTCTGTATCTCACGGAGAATAGTGGCCAGACACTCACAAAACAATCGGACGAAGCTACGGCGTGGCTTTACGAAGCTTACAAGCGTACGCACCCACATTGTTACCGCGACGTCATCCAAGCAGCCATTTCAGATCTCCGCCTCGCTGACAAAATGGCGCAGTAGAAACCTCTAGGTAGGTAGATGCATAAGCGTGGATCAAGCAAATAATTTCTTGATTGTCGAGCTCACCACTACTGAATCAACAATTACGTTTCTCCCAAATTATTGACCATCATGTATATGGAGCCTCGCAATGTCAAGCATCCAAAATTCCTCGAAGTTGTTGTCAGGTAACGGTGGGAGCTCATTGAAATCGTTCAGAATCACTGCCTTCTCGTCAGAAAAGGCTCGAAGAACTTGTTCTTCGTAGCACACCACTGCGAGTTTGCCCTGCCAGTTGCTGCCACACAGAAACTTCTGGATCGTACGAAGTGCCACCTGAGCAGCTTCTTTACACGGGACACTAAGATTTCCAGTGGAGATTGACGCTAGGGCGACGGTCGTGAATTCTCATTCTGCACAGCGTTCATGGCGTTGTTGTACGTTGTGACCAGCAGCTCATAGCAATCTGCCATACTGATGCCAGGTCCGACGCAGTGAATGATCTTCTGGACACCAGCGTCAAAGCCCGGTGTGGCCACTGCTGATCCCACAGGGCGCACACCACGGAAGGACCGGTCGTTCACAAATTCTGCGAGATCAGGACCTGCACGTCTAAAGACTGTCGCCGCAGACCCAACGAAGTGGTTCGAGAGGTGCGGGTTGGTCGGAAACACGATGCCATCTATCGGTTTGCCGTCGATCTTGTCGATGGTACCAATATTGCCTCTCACGACCGTCACCGTCTCGTCAAACCTCGTTCGATCATCTCTCAACTGCAGAAACTGCTGCAGTTCTACACATGTGCGTTCACGAGACGTCCAGTCCCATCCTCGATCCTGGATGTTCGCAGCTTCGAGCGGTAGCTCCGAGTCTCGTTGCCACCGAAGTGCAAGTGCAGCAGCTCGGTCCATAGTCCACTGTCTTTCAGATACCCGTGGAGCGTGGATGTCGTCTGGATGGCGTTCACAACGGCATCGAAGCTCGACAGATCCGTGAACAGCAGAATGGAGCGGGCCACTCCCTCCACCGCCCAGACTTCCAACCCAGTCGTCAGCTGGGATGTAACCTCGTCATTAGTCGGTGGAATGCACAGCATTGATGCAGATTATTCTTGTGTCTGGCACTTTTGTCTGACGGTTGTGTCCACGATCGTGCTTGGAGACTAGAAGAGGTTTGAGCGTCGCATCTGAACTTCAGATCCTTGGGTTGAAGAATTGAACCCACTACTGCTGACCTGCTGCTATCCTAACTGCTACTACCGAGACGCAGTGTGCTTGTCATGAGATGAAGGCGCACAATATCGTGGGCATGCATTGCATAAAGAGTCATTATTGGGGTTATCGGGGATCAAGAGACTGAATGCCTACCGAGCTATCCACAGCGCAGTCTAAACCTGAAACGAGTGATTCTACTGAGGCATCGACGAGAAAGATCAAACCGATGTTTGATGGTCTTCTGCTCAGGCATACTCGTCCTACTACATCAGTGCGCCAGCCACGACTAGCACCATCACTGTGAAAGGAGCAACAATGCCGGCGGACAGCGAACTGGCACCCGAAGTCGTCGAGATACCCGAGACCGGGGTGTCCTTGTCGACAACATTGGCACTGCCACTTGTGCTGGCGCTATTGGTAGTTTCCGTATCGGTGTCGTTCTTGGTATCGGTGTTGGTGTCGGTCTTCGTGCTGGGTGCTGTGGTCGCGGGCGTGGACGCTGACACTGACGTCGTCTCGGTGCTGTTGTTCGTGCTACCGGTGGGTGTGGCCGAGGTGGAAGTCGGCGCCGTCGTCGACACGTCTGAACTGGACAGCTCGGTTTCGCACCTCGCAACCAACTCCTCCACATTGTTCTTGTAGTTTTGACCGTAGGGTCCGCCCCATTCGCAATCCGGCAGTGTGTCCACGAGGTTCACGACAGACTGCTTACAAGTAGAGTCGCATTGCCACACGCCGCCATTGGCGAGGTATGCGGCCCAACTGGCACAGTTAGTGCGCAGTGTCTGCACGGCCGCAGTGACCTCCGAGTAGTTGTCTGCTCCGCAGGCAGCAGCATCGGCTTGGCCTTGTAGTGGCAGTGCGCAAGCGACGAGCAGTGAGATCGAGGATCGGGTCGAGACCATGGTGTCTGAAGTTGTCGAGGGTTGGTGCTTGGAGTGGTGAGTGGTAGTTTGTTGCTGAGAGGGCAAATTGGGATATGAGCTGCAGCTTTGTTGATGCCGTCGCCTTTGGTTTGGAAAGGGGAGGTAGGTCTTAGAAATGGTCTTGCAAATGAGCAAGGCATTGCAAGTTGAGTTGAATCGAGTCGAGTCGAATCGAGGTAAGGTGAGGCAAAGCAAAGCATAACAAGGCGGATCAGCCATTGTATGACAGACTTGGTTAGCCATTCGATCTTATAATCGCTTTGCACACCTCTGTGGAGAGAAGATAGGTACAGGTATATCAAATCGCTGTTTGCATTGATCTTTTGTTGATTTATATGGCTGCGTTGTAATCAAGTGGTTGTAGCGAAAGCAGTGCGAGTTGAGTTACCCAAGTCCGCTGCTGATGCTCGACTTCAAGATGTCCACATCAGAAACGTTTTCGCAGCCATCCTATGCACGCTGTTGCGGTTGTCAGTGGTGTTGATGATGCTCAAGTCGGAAGCACAAATCGTCATGATGCAGCTCTGGACACGTGAGCACTTGGTTTTAGCGAAGCGCCGATCATTCTCGTCAGCTAATGATCCGTCTCGTATTTTCAGTTGAAGCGCATTGATTGTGCTCATCGAACGATGTTCACGCACATATAGCCTAACTTATTGCACATCCTACGAGTGTTTTCACCGCAGCTGCCATAAATTTGCTTGCCACTCTACTCAAAAATGAGGCAGACTTGCGGCGTTATACACGTAGCCGACGAACAGCACAAGAGCCGCAGGTTGAGAGTTCAATTCAACCATTCCGCTCTTACTGGTCTGTCGCATCACCTTGGACAGTATACAAGCACAAGAACGGCACAATCGCAACAATTGTCCGGAGCTTAACGATGACCTTCCCAACGATAAATCAACAAAAGATCAATGCAAACAGCGATTTGATATACCTGTACCTATCTTCTCTCCACAGAGGTGTGCAAAGCGATTATAAGATCGAATGGCTAACCAAGTCTGTCATACAATGGCTGATCCGCCTTGTTATGCTTTGCTTTGCCTCACCTTACCTCGATTCGACTCGACTCGATTCAACTCAACTTGCAATGCCTTGCTCATTTGCAAGACCATTTCTAAGACCTACCTCCCCTTTCCAAACCAAAGGCGACGGCATCAACAAAGCTGCAGCTCATATCCCAATTTGCCCTCTCAGCAACAAACTACCACTCACCACTCCAAGCACCAACCCTCGACAACTTCAGACACCATGGTCTCGACCCGATCCTCGATCTCACTGCTCGTCGCTTGCGCACTGCCACTACAAGGCCAAGCCGATGCTGCTGCCTGCGGAGCAGACAACTACTCGGAGGTCACTGCGGCCGTGCAGACACTGCGCACTAACTGTGCCAGTTGGGCCGCATACCTCGCCAATGGCGGCGTGTGGCAATGCGACTCTACTTGTAAGCAGTCTGTCGTGAACCTCGTGGACACACTGCCGGATTGCGAATGGGGCGGACCCTACGGTCAAAACTACAAGAACAATGTGGAGGAGTTGGTTGCGAGGTGCGAAACCGAGCTGTCCAGTTCAGACGTGTCGACGACGGCGCCGACTTCCACCTCGGCCACACCCACCGGTAGCACGAACAACAGCACCGAGACGACGTCAGTGTCAGCGTCCACGCCCGCGACCACAGCACCCAGCACGAAGACCGACACCAACACCGATACCAAGAACGACACCGATACGGAAACTACCAATAGCGCCAGCACAAGTGGCAGTGCCAATGTTGTCGACAAGGACACCCCGGTCTCGGGTATCTCGACGACTTCGGGTGCCAGTTCGCTGTCCGCCGGCATTGTTGCTCCTTTCACAGTGATGGTGCTAGTCGTGGCTGGCGCACTGATGTAGTAGGACGAGTATGCCTGAGCAGAAGACCATCAAACATCGGTTTGATCTTTCTCGTCGATGCCTCAGTAGAATCACTCGTTTCAGGTTTAGACTGCGCTGTGGATAGCTCGGTAGGCATTCAGTCTCTTGATCCCCGATAACCCCAATAATGACTCTTTATGCAATGCATGCCCACGATATTGTGCGCCTTCATCTCATGACAAGCACACTGCGTCTCGGTAGTAGCAGTTAGGATAGCAGCAGGTCAGCAGTAGTGGGTTCAATTCTTCAACCCAAGGATCTGAAGTTCAGATGCGACGCTCAAACCTCTTCTAGTCTCCAAGCACGATCGTGGACACAACCGTCAGACAAAAGTGCCAGACACAAGAATAATCTGCATCAATGCTGTGCATTCCACCGACTAATGACGAGGTTACATCCCAGCTGACGACTGGGTTGGAAGTCTGGGCGGTGGAGGGAGTGGCCTGCTCCATTCTGCTGTTCACGGATCTGTCGAGCTTCGATGCCGTTGTGAACGCCATCCAGACGACATCCACGCTCCACGGGTATCTGAAAGACAGTGGACTATGGACCGAGCTGCTGCACTTGCACTTCGGTGGCAACGAGACTCGGAGCTACCGCTCGAAGCTGCGAACATCCAGGATCGAGGATGGGACTGGACGTCTCGTGAACGCACATGTGTAGAACTGCAGCAGTTTCTGCAGTTGAGAGATGATCGAACGAGGTTTGACGAGACGGTGACGGTCGTGAGAGGCAATATTGGTACCATCGACAAGATCGACGGCAAACCGATAGATGGCATCGTGTTTCCGACCAACCCGCACCTCTCGAACCACTTCGTTGGGTCTGCGGCGACAGTCTTTAGACGTGCAGGTCCTGATCTCGCAGAATTTGTGAACGACCGGTCCTTCCGTGGTGTGCGCCCTGTGGGATCAGCAGTGGCCACACCGGGCTTTGACGCTGGTGTCCAGAAGATCATTCACTGCGTCGGACCTGGCATCAGTATGGCAGATTGCTATGAGCTGCTGGTCACAACGTACAACAACGCCATGAACGCTGTGCAGAATGAGAATCTCACGACCGTCGCCCTAGCGTCAATCTCCACTGGAAATCTTAGTGTCCCGTGTAAAGAAGCTGCTCAGGTGGCACTTCGTACGATCCAGAAGTTTCTGTGTGGCAGCAACTGGCAGGGCAAACTCGCAGTGGTGTGCTACGAAGAACAAGTTCTTCGAGCCTTTTCTGACGAGAAGGCAGTGATTCTGAACGATTTCAATGCAACCCCAACACATCCTGGCAGCGACTTCGAGAATCGTATTTTGCGCCCGGCCCAGGCCTTTTGGTTTGCTGAACTCTACATTTGCTGACACACTGATCGAGTGTTGAAGAGTTGTCAATAGAGATCTGTTTCAACAGCGTTGGCTCTCATAGCTGTGTCCACGAGTTCGCGAGGGGCAACTCGTTAAAATAGTTATTTTACGTCAACATTGATCTGTATGCCGTATACCGGATACTCACCACGTAGACGACATACTGGAAGGAATTAATTACCCGCGAGTGTGCGCCTTCATGGCCTCGTTGAACAATATGTTCTCGATCATTTGGTGACACGAAGCGACGTTAGCTTCTGTGCCACTGAGCACGAAGTCTGTGAGCTCGCCCGTGACAGCCCGTTCGTCCGATAGCGATCGTATGGGGAGTGCTGGTGAAATGAGATAGCACGTTTGCAACAGTGCAAACCGAGGAGACATGGCGCGTGGACGACGCACCACAAGGAAACCTTTCTCCTGAAACTCGGCGCCGCGGACTGGGGATCCGGCAAAACTCACTGGGTCAATAAACGACCTCCACACTATCACGACACGGTCTTCCTCCACGTATTGACGCACGATTTGTTTCACGCGATAGTCTGCCTGCGTGCCTTTAGCATGTAGCTCCATGCCGAAGCTCTCGATGATCGTATCGTCTGTTTTCTCCATGTTCTGCAATACAAACCAGCATGCGCATAAAGGCTCGTGTTAGCGGACTTCACAGTTACAAAACCAATAACTGACTGTGCTTGCAACACGCTTGGGAAAACTTACCTGTAGATCCTTGTGATACAAAAAGCGGAAGGGCATGTGCTCCATGGACCTAGAAAAATATTTCCAAGCCGCTGTGCCTGTCGAAGACACATCAAACGGCAGCACCTTGCTCGCAAAAATCTTCATGTACACTCCATCGGCTCCCTCGTGCATCTCTGCGTCGTTAAACGACGACTCCTTTGTATCCAGTCCGTAGTCATGGAAGACAGTATCCACCTCTCGATACGCCGCATCCACCCCAGCCATCAGCTCCTCAAAAATACTGGCATCTGACCTCTCAGGTGCTGACACATGCATCCGCTTTAATCGATGGCCATCCCCAAACAATTCTCAATCGCCTATCAATCCACAACAGCAAAAAATCTCGTCAGTAAGAATCCTCAATTGGCGAGCTTTTCGTCTCCAAATTTACATTTGTAGTGGCTCGAGCTTGCAGCAGCTTTTCCAAACTCTTGGCAATTTTGATCTGGCCTTCTAGAACCAGTTTCAACTGCCGGTTCTCCTCTCAGATTTGAGTCGTTGTTCCAATTGGTGACTCGCCATCTCCTTCCAGACCGCTGGGGCCTGTCCGTCCAATTCCTCAATTTTTTATCTTCTTGCTCCTTCTTCTCTGCTTGTTTTTCTTGTAACTCTTGTGTAACAATAGCAGCTGGGCACCTTGTTTTCTGTAGAGCTTGTAATTTTTGCTGCATATCTGTGACTTTTTCTCGGAGGTAGAGCAGCTCCCGACGTTCCTGATCACGCACTCTGTTCCTGGTGCTGCTTCTTGATGTTTTGGTGGCTTTGGGAGCTGTCGAAACAGCTTTTTGCATGTTAATTCATCTTGTTTCCTCTTTTCTTGATCTGTTTGGGAGTCTTGATGCTGCATTCCGAATTTAAGATTATTTGTGGCTCTGAGACTGGTGGGAGGCCTTCCAGAGCTACAGACAGCGCTGCTTCATCAGTCCCTGCACCCATGAACTCGTCCACGAAGCAGAGAGCTGCTGTGAAGGCGTCCTCCTCGCCCTCCAGCGCGATCGCCATGCCTGGATGTGCTTGTTCCGTGTTACCTATCAAAACGACAAATGGCCATCAAAACCGCTCCCTAAAGTTCGGATTTGTACTAAATTTTGTAGAGGTTTGGAATGTATAAGTTTCGGGTTTATCTTAATATTTGTATTAGATTGTACTTTCGGACATGAATGTCCACTAATCGTTCACTTCCAGTGTATTTTGTAACGGTTTTTGGAGGACATGAGTGGACACTTTCAGAATTTTACCACTGCATTAGCATGCACAGTCACATCTTTGATGGACACTATTTAGACGTAGTTGTCATGATGGGCCCTCATGGTCTCGTTGAAGAGGATATTCTCAATCATCTGATGTCCCGAAGCAATGTTGGCTGCTGTTCCACTCAGAACGAAGTCGGTCAATGCACCAGTGATTGCTCCTTCGTCCGAAAGTGAGAACACGGGCGTCACTGGAGTAATAATGTAGCATGTTTGCAGCAGCGCAACACCCGGGGCTTTAGTTCGTGGACGGCGAACTACAATGTAGCCTTCCTCTCGGAAGTCTGCCCCACGCAGTGGAGCGCCCAAGAACTCGACGGGGTCAATGAATGACCGCCACACAATCACCACGCGGTCTTCCTCCACGTGACGACGCACAATCTGCTTCACATTGAAGTCAGCTTGATTGCCGTTAGCATGGAGCTCCATGCCAAACCTTTCGACGATTGTGTCATCCGTTGTCTCCAAATTCTGTTCCAGTCACAAGCAGATCACGTAGAGACGTAAGTCAACAAACGTACACAGACTTCATACAAGTTGACAACCATACCTGGGGTTCCTTCTGATAACAGAAGCGGTAGGGCCTGTGTTCCAATGATTTGGTAAAGTATTCCCAAGCTGCAGTGCCTGTGGCGAACACATCAAACGGAAGCACCTTGCTTGCAAGCATCTCCATATAGATACCTTCAGGGCCCTCACGCATTTTCGCATCATTGAAGGAAAAATCCTTGTCTGCCAGACCGGTCATTCTAAACATATCGTCCACTGCGCAATACGAATCGCCCATGCCTGCCATGAGTTCTGCAAATTTGTCTGAATCCGAACGATCTGGGGTTGAGGTATGGATGCGTTGTCTACGCTGAGGACCATGCATACACGACTCCATTGGCTGCATCACCGCCACTTGACGTGAGCATGATAGAAAACGAAAATAATACCAACAATAGAGACACACCTGCGTGGTTGAGCTTGCCTCCAACAATTTCTCCAGGCTTTTGCCGATCTTGATCTGTCCTTCCAGCACTGCTTTCAATCGTCGGTTTCACGCTCCACCATTAGTCTCTGCTCCAGTTGATTATCTGCCATCTCCTTCCACATCGCAGTCGAGAACACTCCTTCATCCTGAAGACCTTCTAAACCGCTCCCTCCTACACTTTGTGACGTTAAAACTTTTGTTCCACGAACGCTCCGTAGCGCCATTAAATCTTGTTCCATTTCTACCACTTTTTCTCGCAGATAAATTAACTCTTTGCGTCGTTGGTCTCGCGCATAATTTGAGTTGTAGCTGGGAAGTCTCTGGCGCTTCGACATCGCTGCTTCTCCCAAACTCTTCTTGGGTTTCTTCGACGTCCGTTTCTTCGCTTTCTCGTCTACAGCTGCAGCTGCAGACTCAGTACTTGAAATTGCATCCGAACTCTCTTGCTCTCCTTCGCTTCCCTCCAGTCTCAAATCAGTGGGCAATGGCAGAAACGTGAAGACAGGGGGTTCTTCAGCTTTAGATAACCCCTATTTGCATCGGACAAAGACATAATTGCGTTGTTACTCGAGTCAGCCTCCACATATTCGTCCACGAAGTTCAGAGCGGCCTCGAAAGCTTCCGTGTCATCGGCGAACGTGATAGGCATCGTTACTGGAGACTACCGTTCTTGACATTGTACCACGCTATAGGAGTTTAAACTATATACCCCGTCGAATCCGTTGAATTAGCTAAATGTGACACAGTTGTAAATCCATCATGAAAATGAATACCCCTCCAAATTCGAGTTTAGTGTGGTCTGCCTCAGCTTGTTTGTGGGAATCATTTAATGGCGAAAACAATAATGGTATCGAAAAAGGCAATACATGTATGCAGCACGTAGGCCTAGCAAATGTCGCTATGCACAATCATACACACATCGTTGGCGTATCCTCCTCAAACTGCACGCATCTGTTTCACTGAATCGCCACGAAGTAGTTCATTTCCGCTTCGTAGCCGGCAGATGCACACCACTTAGACACGGCTGTGCGTTTTCATAGCCTCGTTGAAGAGGATATTCTCAATCATCTGGTGTCCCGAAGCAATATTGGCTGCCGTTCCACTCAGAACGAAGTCGGTCAATGCACCAGTGATTGCCCCTTCGTCTGAAAGCGAGTACACAGGGGTCGTTGGGGAGACAATATAACACGTCTGCAGCAGTGCATAGTGTGGGGCCATCGTCTGTGGGCGGCGAATTACAATGTAGCCTTTCTCTCGGAAATCTGCTCCGCGCAGTGGAGCGCCCGAACTCGACGGGGTCAATGAATGACCGCCACACAATCACCACGCGGTCTTCCTCCACATAGCGACGCAAGATTTGCTTGACGCGGAAATCAGCTTGGGTGCCATTGGCATGTAACTCCATACCGAAGCTCTCAACAATCGTATCGTCCGTCGTCTCCAAATTCTGCCCCACACATCCGAAAATGACGGGTAAGTCAATGACAAACAACGGGGTCAGATATATCGATGGAACTTACCTGCGGGTCCTTCTGATAGAAGAAGCGGAACGGCATGTGCTCCATTGACTTTGCGAAATATTGCCATGCAGCAGCACCCGTAGCGGGCACGTCAAACGGAAGCACTTTGCTGGCAAACATCTCCATGTATATGCCATCAGGGCCCTCACGCATCTTGGCATCGTTATAGGATGATTCCTTCTCTGCCAATCCGTTGGCTCGAAAGAGAGCATCCACCTCGTGATACGAATCGTCCACACCTGCCATAAGTTCTGCAAACATGCCAGGGTCCGAACGATCCGGAGCTGAAGTATGGATGCGTTGTGTGCGTTGAGAGCCGTACACACACGACTCCATTGGCTACAAAAACAATCATAGCCACAATATTAGCTAAGGATATTGAAGGACCTAACTCAAACCACAAATGGCGCACCTTGGTGGTGGAACTCGCCTCCAACAATTTTTCCAGACTTCTGCCAATCTTGATCTGCCCTTCCAGCACCACTTTCAACCGGCGATTCTCACGCTCCGACTTGAGTCTCTGCTCCAATTGATGACTTGCCATCTCCTTCCACACACTGGGAGTTTCGAGCCTAGACGCAGTCGAAAATTCTTGGGGGTCATCATCACGTTCAACCTCGTTCTTTTTGTCTTCCGACTCAATAGCGTTCGTCCTACGTATGCCCTGCAGTGCCGTCAATTTTCGCTCCATCTCCACGACTTTATCTCTCAGATATAAGAGCTCTTTGCGTTGCTGCTCGTGCCCGATTGGGATTGTAGTTCAGCGCCTTGTTGCGTTTCACAGCAGTTCCCGATCTCTTCTTGGTCTTCTTGGACGTCTGATTTTTGGTTGCGTTGACAGTATCTGTGCTTGTAAGGTAAATACCCTCGTCTGTATCTCCGTGGGCTTCTGTTTCCGTTTCCACCAGAGCCAATTCAGTGGGGATGGCAGTCCGTCCAGAGCGAGAGCGAGGGTCGCGTCTTCTTCTTGGGATTCAGCAGAGACATATTGCTCGTCATTTGGTGAGATGGGGGACATACTTTGTTGGTTTGATGAGTCTGAGGCTTCATATTCATCCACGAAGCTCAGAGCCGCCTCAAAGGCCTCTTGATCGTCGACGAGTGCGATGGACATGACGAATCTGATTCTGTAGTGACGGACATGCGACCACTAATTCCAAAACTCATTTCCTGATTAAACCGATAATTGTCGGTTCAGCGAAAATAACAGGTTCCAAAAACAAAACTTAAGTGGAAAAAAAAACTGTGATTTTTTTGCCAAGTAGAAATTCACAGATTTTTTTCCACTTAAGGTTTGTATTTGGATACTTGGAAGTATTGCTTTGTTTTGTTTTAAACGTAGTTCTGCGTGATTTGCGCCTCGGAGGCCGTGCAAACACTGCTTTTCGATCTGTGACCATCAACTCAACCTTCAGTACAAGCCAGGAAAACCATACTCCGCCAAATGCCACCTACATGCAAGGGTTGTCCCCTTATCTCACAACGCCTTTGATCCTGAATAAAAGGACCAAAATGCCCTTGTTGCTCGAGTTTTATGTCCTGTAAAAGCGCTTTTACAGGACAAAAAACTGGATAAAGGGCTACTTTTAGCAGCTGTCTGATATAACATATACACCATTACTATGGAGCTCTGCTAACAAGCCCAGGGTACCTTCCATACAAAACGTGAGTATAACTTCAGGACAAAATCTTGGGGCTCTAGAAGGCGATTTGCTAGCCAAAGACATGAGCTGTCGCGACGCACAGTTAAATGAAACGCTGGTCTATTATCGCTAGTTGAGAAACCCTCAAGGGGATGTGGCACCTTTGGGGGTCTCAACTTGGAGAAAGTTGTGTGGAGATGGATCGGTCTTGACTGGAAAGGCTGTAGGAGGACTGGAAGACATGGGAGCAGTTGATCATTTAGTTGGGGAGTTGAAGTGTGCGTTGAGTAGCAAATTGGGGGGTTAACTCCTTTGACAGACGTTGCTCAACCAACCGAATATGGCTTTTCGAGTAGCCAGACAAAACCACATTTTTACATGTTATTAAAGACAATTTTGTGGCTGCAATTCTGCTACGTTGAGGATACCTGGTAATACAGTGGTGGTGCAGACGAATAAATCTAAGAGGTATGTATGCTCCAATACCTTCGACGCCTCCTATCTATCGAATTTGATGGCAAGCGGGTCTGTTAGCTTTTGGTCCTATTTGTTGTCCTAAAACCGGAGGCTTTTACAATGACGGTAGATACATTTACTTCTGATGAATCTTGACGTCACTGTGAGCAGCGCACGACTGCATTTCCAAAGCGTACTCTTGTTTCAGCAGTGTGCATCTTATTCCAGTTTATATTCCAGCCTGTGCATTTTATCACTGGCCACTGCCCCAACTGATACGACTTAGCCGGCGATCAATCTCTAGCGGTCCAGTTAGTGTCAGTGCCATCGCTACATCAACAACATGCCATCATTGCTCCGCAATACCAAGTTGAATCTCAGTCCTTGAAGTCTCAACAGCAAATGTTAGAATTCATTCTTGTAATTCACCCTCTCCTATCAAATAAACGGATTGGCTAAAATCATTTTCAGCCAATCCCATCTCATCTCTCCACTCCCACTCAAAAATGTCAAAACACATCGTGAAACTTATAGCACAAGACGTCACCACTGTTCCGCCCTCCTTCTCGTGACTCTAGAGAGCCTTCAACGTCAACTTCCCGCATGGCTTCAGGGCCCGAGACCTTCTCCAGTCGTGGATCTACGCTGTGGCCCGCTCTAGCAGACGAAGACCTCTCTCTGTCATCCTCTACCGCGTCTTCCAGTGTCTCCACTTGTTCTGTGACTACACAGCGTTTATTACTACCAAACGCAGCCACTTCACACATGAATGACCTCTCCACCTTCTTAGTATCGAGTTCTGCAGGCTCTGGAGCTCCAACGGCCGCTCCACACACATTTCTCGACGATTTGTTATGCGATGAAGGAGACAATCAACAGTTGCTACAAGGCCAGGATGGAGCTGCCTCGTCAGAGATGACAGACTCAGGGATGCTCAGTGATGCAGCGTTCCTGTCCTTGGCAGAGGACCATACAGAGAGGGACCACGAGACGTCATACTCGTCTTCCAGTTCTGTAACTTCCCCATCAACAGGGGGGACTCCTATTGCTGCTGGCAGCTCGAGCTCCACGACGAGGTTGTTGCAGCTGGAGACCAACTATGAACGCAAGAAGAAGCGTGCGAAAATCAACCGGAAAGATTTAAATTCAAGATTTCAAGAGTTGATGGAGATTCTCCATCTGAAAGAAGACAGGAAGCTCAATCGAGCCAAGATCCTCGAGAAGGCGATTGAACATATCGAGAAACTGACGGAAGAGGTGAATGCGTTGAAAGGGGGCAACAGTCGAGTCAGAAACAGGTTCAGGCGAGGAAAACGTCTGTCGCGTTGCATCGACCGCAGCAGTTCCACATGATGCCAAACGCAATGAACCAACGTACCATTGTGGGGTCTAGACTTAACAAATCGCGTGGTGTTACCCCGCTGCTACCATTTGATCCGTCACAGAGTCACCCGTGGAACGCTCCTGCAGGAACTAATCTTCCGTTGGCACCGATGATGTGGGTACCGTGCTCAATGGTGGCACCGTCGGGAATGATGTTAAAGCGGCCTGAACCGGAACGATCTGCAGACTACACAAGCCGAAAGCGCGGTCGAGTTGAAAATGTGGAAGAAGGTCCAAGGACAAGGTCGGTTTCAACTACAACTTCCTCAAATATTGAAGGTACCCTAGTGACCACTGTCCCGTCCAGCATCAAGGATGCATCACTGTTCGTATGGACCGCGCAGGAAATCCCGACACTGCTAGCGTTCTGTGACGCTTGGATGTTAGTGGTAGTCATGCGCACCTCCCGTGAACTGAGGCGCGCGTCACAAACCCGTAAATTATGGGAAGACCTCTGTCGGGCGCGGTGGCGGATTCCCAGGGCGATAAACTTTCCGCAGCCCCGCGAACAGTGGCAGCAATGGCATTGTGCTAATCGTATCCCGGACTGTTCGGAAGTTACGGTACAATACTTTGTATTATTGCCTTGACCCTTTCTTGATTAGCTAACCTTGTGCATCTGCTTCTGGCTTGCTGTATTCACTAGCCTGGTGGATTCTACTTTGCTTCTGGCCGAGCTAAAGGCATTAGTGTGTGGGGGTTGTTGTCTCGACGTTCCAACGGTCACACGACAAGGACAGTGCTGGTGAAAGGAAAGGCTACGGTTATGCAGGTTGTGGAGCTATACCTTGTAGTGCAGAACCTAAGCCATGGGCGAGTCCGCGCCACCGACTCCATTTCCGTGAGTTCGACATCTGGCGGTGATACGCCGCTCTTCCAGCCGTTTACTGCCAGATCTGGTGCACACTTGATGCCTCAGGTGGTGGCATTCAACACCGAGCCCTGCGCTTCTCAGGACGTAGCGGCCGTCGTACTACAGCATGGTGATTTGTCTGTGCTCAGCGTGTTTATTGAGTGTCCTGGACTGGACCTAGAGGATCAGTTTTTGCAGAGGTACGGAAAGCTATGGTGGTGCAGTAGATGAAGGATTCTGACAGTTAAATGTTGTTATTGTCGTTGCAATGGCTGTACAGGGCGAGCTCGTTGAACGTACAGTTTGTTCTGGATACAAGTGGCGGAGTACTGGAGCACGTTAACGTGCATGCTTCTTGTCAGGACTACGGCAATTATGGCAGGACCCAAGAGAAGGCAATGCTGGCTACGCGGCTTGAGCCGTCAAGAGCATAGTGCGAGATTGGGTCAAAGTTGATACCAGCTTGCTCAGCGTCTCAAGGCTCACCCTTACAATATTCTGCTAGAATCGTACCACATGACTGAGGTAGTTGCCTACCCAGTGAGGCTCGACAAGCAGAAGATTTCTATTGCGGCGTGCAGCTTTCCCAGCTCCACCCCGTACATTGAACCTCGCACCACTCGAACGTCAAAACCCCAGCGCAAGCAGGCGAGATTGTTGTTTCGCCGTGCATTAGTGCCTCGGATGATGCTCGCTGCGGAGCGATGGTTCATGGATGACCCTTGCTAGACTCAGCCAAGCGTATCAATAATATCTACTCCCCGTTGTCTCTCAAACGTGTTGTCCATTTATTGATGCAGGTGTACTGTGCTGTGTCGAAAACTGCAGCAATTCACAGCAAACCAATAGAGTATATCGGCCAAACTCCAGCATCCACAATAGTCACCACAACGGCAAACGGACCGTAATCGCACGCAATATTCGGAGCTACGACACATGCTTGTCGAGGTTGGTGTCATTTTGCAGCAGCACGTCGCAATTTCCACTCTCAGCGCAAGTGATACATTCTAAGTGGTACGAGCAGTACCGCCAGCGTCTCCGGTCTGAGAAGCTCAATCTCGAATTGAGAGCCACTCTGGACAATCAAATTTGCGTAAATGGCGTCATTCTTGCAAATCTGCAGAGGAGATTCATTACTCTTGAGATGCTATGTGATTGACGATGGTATTCACTTCGAACTGACAGAAATGCCATGATTATACTCGTAGGGAATACTCAATGCACTTGCAGAAATACAGTCGGTCTGGAATCTCGGGTCGAACGTTTCTGTCAGAAACGATAGGTACTGTTTAAAGCTCAGACGCCAGGATTCACTTTAGCTTTCGAGGTATGCAAGAATGACAAAAACAATTCGGAAATAACTGCACGAAAGCCTCCAATGCAGTCAATTTAGTTGCTGGAACTACATTGTTTTTTCAATCCTCATCATCTTCTGAGTCATCGTCATCTTCATCATCATCATCGTCGTCGTCGGACTCCTGAAGCCAGTCAATAAATTCCTGCACGTCCTTACGGGACGCAGCCGCGATCGTATCAGCGTCGCTATCACCCTCTTCAGCATTGGCTTGCTTGACCTCATGCCACTCCAAGATCACGTCGTCGCTAACCCACTCTAGATCATAAACAGTCTGGAGTAAGAAGCGGAAGAGCGGCAGCCACAGTACCCGACGGGCCTCTGGGGCAGCACAGTAGCTTTCCAACGATATCACAATGGCTACTTGGTCTTCCTGCTCTACGATGCAGCGCTGGATCACAGAGCTCCACTTCTGGAACTTGGTGCGCACATTGGCCAGAATGGCCATGGCCGACTGTCCGTTGCCTGACGGGATAAGGTCCAGCAAGCCAGGTACGATGGCGCCAATCACCTCGGCGAAGGACCGGTTCTGCGCGAACTTGAAGCTCTTAATCTCCATGAACAAGTCGTCTACATTGTGCCCAGCCGCATCGCCAGTGCACACGTTCTCTCGAATGATCTGCTGGAATGGCACTTCCACGGCTGTAGCATTAGCCTCGGCCAGAAGGTCGTCTTCGTCCTCATCTTCCTCTTCAGACGAGCTGAGTGTGTCCCATTCATCCCAGCGGAGCATCTTCTTGGAGACTACGTCACTCGCTCCAATGAGAGTGCTCTTGAGTTTCTCCAACCGACGTGCCAGCTTCTTGGCCCCCGCCTGTTCCTCACCCTCCTCTTCATCTTCCTCGGCGTCGCTGTCTGAATCCACCTCAATGCCGTCCTCGTCAAGTGTCCAAATGCGTCCAACACCACCTACACCAACATCCTTCGGGTCCCATTGCTGTAGTGCATTGTCAGCTGTTTGCTCGGTCTTCTTGGCCGGCAATTCCTCGTCCTCGTCTGAGAAAAATCCGTCGTCCTCCACCTGTGCTGGGCTCGTGGTGATCTTGGTGAACGGAGGCACCGAAAACCCTTCGCCAATGACCACACCAAACGACAATACGCAGCCCTCTCCGATGGTAGCGCCGCGCTTCACAACCACATTGTCACACAGGATGGAATTCGTGACCACGGCGCCATCTTCCACCACCACATTCGACCACATAAAGCTACCGTCGATCGTCACGTTCTCGCCAATGACGCAGTTCTTGCCCAGAGCACTCTTGTGCAGACGGGTGTTGTCGCCCAACGTCGATCCAGCGCCCAAGATGCACTCACGTTGCACGTCACACGTGCGTGCAAGCGTCACATTCGCATCTTTGTAGCGCATGCCCCGTAAGTACTGATAGTGCGTTACCTCACCCGCACCAAGGTAGTTTGCATCTGGCACCATAGGAAAAACCCAACGCTGCAGAATCGCCTGTGACACTCCAGCATAAGTCCTCGGGTCCATCACCCTTGCCGCGAATTCGTCCGTGACGACCTTGACAAAGAACTTCTTGCCCAATTCATAGTTCTGCACTTCGTTATGCAAAAAATCCCGACGCAAATCTTGATAATCAAAATCTTCTGCAAATTTCAGCAACACTTCCGGAGAGCAGACGTCAATGTAGCAGTCCAAAAGATCGCTGCGCAGTGCAATTTGTGCGTGGTCCTCCAAGAACAACGTGGCCAGGCGGGTACTTCGCTGCTCCGGATCATCTTCATAGAGCACCAATTGGGACGTAGCAGCATCCACACCGACAATCAACTCATCGTCCAGAGGTCGTACACTGGTGGCGAAATTGGGTCTCAGTTCCTTGAAAATGGACGTCATGATGCAATTTGGGTCTGCTTTTTGCGGCTTTTATGCTCAGCAACAGCAGCCTGTAAGTCCACATTGGCTACGACGTCTCCAGTCATGAGGATGAAGGGGTTACTCTGTACCAATTGGCGGTGGTCCAGTTCTCGCAGTGCGTCACCCGCGGTTACGCAGCTGGGGCTGTTTACACAGGTTACTACCAGTCGACGCGCTACTTGACTCTCCTTCTCAATGAAGCGCTCCACTTCTTCAGCGTAACCGGTGCAGAAGAGCAGTACCTCTTGTACCCCCGAGGCTGCCAGGAACTCGAGCGAGTACTCGAGCATCGGGACGTTAGCGAGAGGCAGCAGGACCTTCGGCATCTCTAGTGTTATGGGGCGGAACGTCTCAGTGAAAGAGTCTGCAAACAGCACAGCCTGCAGAGGTGCCTCACGCCGCGTGTCATCGTTAGTAGTCGCCCGGGCGGAAGGCGCAGAACGTCGGGTCATGATGTATGGCGAGAGATTGATTGACTGGTTATGCTGGCAGAGTAACCTATCGTAACCTTCATTTTGATTCGATCTATTTGAATTTGCAACAAATTGGGTAAATAATATCCACTTCGATTTCCCCAAATCAACACGTGTCTAAAGGTTACACTTTAAGGTTACTCTTTTCATTTCGTGTGTAACCCTCCTTCAATTCCACATCCATCCAAGAGTCGAAGGTGAAGCCCCCCCTCCTCCCACCCATAGGCAGCTATGGGAATCCCTCGCTTCTACCGATACATGTCAGAGCGCTATCCGCTTATCAACCAACCCATCTCCGATGTCTCACTACTCCCTGAATTCGACGCCTTCTACCTCGATATGAACGGAATCGTCCACAATTGTACCCATTCTGACGCAGCAGACGACGCCCTCAACTCGTTATCCTTACAGGCTCAACTACATGGGATCTTCACGTATCTAGACCGTCTCATCACCCACATCATCAAGCCCAAGAAGATCGTGTACATTGCTATTGACGGCGTAGCACCCAGAGCCAAACTTAACCAACAACGCTCTCGTCGGTTCCGCGCCGGTTTGGAGCGTCAGGAAGCTCTGGAGAAGGAGAAATACATGCAGATCAAACTGGAGGACGAGAAGAACGGAATGAAGGCCAAGCCAGTGAGCAACAAGTTCGACTCGAACTGCATCACCCCGGGACGGAGTTTTTAAGCACTTTGTCGCAACATTTAGTGTATTTTGTGCGTCAAAAGATGAAAACCGACCCTTTATGGGCGAGATTGAGGTCTTTTTCTCTGGGAGTGAAGTCCCAGGAGAAGGAGAACATAAGATTGTGGAGTTTATTCGCCACAGGAAGATGGTGCCTGGATATGAAGCCAATTTGCGTCATTGTATGTATGGCAGTGATGCAGATTTGATGCTGTTGGGACTGATGACGCATGAACCACATTTTACACTTGTGAGAGAGACGGTGGTCTGGGAAATCAACATAGGAAAGTGGCAGCCAAGCAGATTGAAGAGCAGCAGTGGCAACTGGTGCATTTGAGTTTGTTCAGAGAGTACTTGATGATGGAGATGCGCGTCCAGCCCCGTTGGATGGAGAGAGGATGCTGGATGACTTCATCCTGCTCACGTTCTTGCTAGGAAACGACTTTATTCCACACAGTCCGACGCTTGAAATCAGTGAGGATGCCATCCCACTGCTGTTGAAAGTATATCGTGAGCTGCTGGAGAGTCACCAGGGGAGTTATCTTACAAACAGCGGCGAAATCACGAACCTCAAGCTTCTTCAGGAGCTGTTCCAGATTATTGGCAGTCAAGAAGAGGAGATCCTGGTGAACCGTGCAATGGAGGAGAAACGCCGCTCAAGCCGTCGTGGTGGAAGACAGGTGAAACAACTTGATGTAGAGGAAGTGAATGTTCAGAAGGCCATTTTGGCGCTTCGTGACGATGACGATGACGATGTACCTCCACATTTGATGGACGATGAAGAGGAGGACGAGGAGGAAGCCGAACGCGCGCTACTGGAGGCTCTGGATGGCCCCGAAGAAACTAGGCGATCTATTGAAATTGAGGAGAGTGATCGTGAAGTGCTTATGCTTATTGGCAGCGAGAGCTTTCAGGATACGAAGTGGGATTACTACGAACGCAAGTACGGTATTCCGCGGGGCAATGGCAATGCTAGCAACAAGGAGCTAGAACAGGTCAAGAAACACTATATGGAGGCTTTAGTGTGGTGTCTCGCCTACTATTTCCAAGGTCCTCCGTCTTGGTCATGGTACTATCCTTATCACTATGCCCCAATGGTTTCAGACCTTACTGACATCGAAGAGATGACCGCGAACATGAAATTCAAGGACGATGTCGGCCCTCTTTTACCTTTTGAGCAGCTTATGTCGAACCTTCCGTCTTCCAGTTCTCACCTCGTGCCGGAACCATACCGATTCCTCATGATTTCCCCGCTATCGCCAATTAAGCACTTCTACCCGGAGACATTTGCAATTGATATGGAAGGGAAGCGTAACGCGTGGAAGGCGTGAATTTACTACCGTTTATTGACGTAACACTTCTCAAGCAGACTATTGCTCAACACTGCCCGGACTCCCGACTCACAGAGGCCGAGAAGCACCGAAATAAACTGCAGCACCTGCCTATTCGGATCGTACGAGATCTCAATGTGCTTGACACGTTGAAGTCAACACTGCCTGGCGTGGTTGGATTCCCTGATGTGTTGTACTGCAACACACGTGTGGAAGACTACCAACTACCGCCTATCTTGCAAGAAACTGGCGGCAAATTCCAGAGCAAGCTTATGGACGGTGTTATTCTCCCCCTTGCTGGGTACCCGTCGCTCTACACGGTGATGCTTGAGAGTACGCGCATTGCTAGTATTGGTTTGAACTGCTTCGGTATGAGCTCGCGCAAATCAAGCCTTATCCTCCAACTCCCGGCCTCGGGGAAATTGAATGATGGGGACAATACCACAGCAGATGAGATAAATTCCAGCGAGCTATTGGGTACAACTGTGCTGGCAAATTGGCCGAATCTTCACGAGGTACTTGTTGTGGGTGTGAGTACACTTTCTGGAGAGTACCGTTTGAAACAAGCTGGCCGCAAGCAAACTAGGCATGACTGCAAAAAGGGTGAGGTAGTATTTACACCATACAGTGGCGATGAGAAGAGTGCATGGGCTTACTATGCGCAGACGGAGGTAGTCAAGCTGCTTTCCGGTCGAGGAACTCCTGGTAGCGGCGGTATTGACTTGGGTAGGACTGGAATTACTACGGTGCTGCACGTGCTACCTCTTCAAGGCATGATATCAAACCCGGTGACTGGTGCTATTGAGAAAAAGTTTGGTGAGACTGAGGCGTTCGTGCCTGTCCAACTAACCGTTCGCAACCGCAAGTTACTGGATGCCCGATTTGAAGAATCTGCCACTTTGCCACTCGCTGAACGCTTCCCCATGGACTCAAAGGCTCTAATTACACGCGGCCAGTGGCTTGGCTGCACTGCTGTTGTGCGTGCACAGGACGAAGAGCAGCACACTGTGACGGTACACGTAAACACGATCGACCAGGAGCCACCATTCGGCTACGTAATCGCGCAGCAGATCTCGGATCGGTTCTTCCCGGGCTATCTGGTTGCCCAGAAGCTGGGGGTGTCAGCATCTACCTTGGGTCTAATCACAGGCAGCGTAATTATCAAGCCCAGTGGTGCCGACATCGGACTGAATATTCGGTACCGCAAGGAGCTTACTCCCGGTTATTGCCGACTAGTTAGCCGTACGAACAACGGTGAAAGCAGTGGCTCTAATGGCGACGCCAACGTATGGAGAAAGGGTGATATTGTTAAAATTGTGGGAAGCAGTGGCAGTAATGAAGAGGCAAATGACTCTCGAGGACAGCCACCGGCTCGGAATGGCAGTGCAACAGCCTGGGAATACACGGAGCGCGGTGCAGCTGATTGCTGCATACAAGAAAGAATTCTCCGAGGTGATTCAAAGTCTGAGTCGCCTTCCGTTTGCAACGACTTATCAGGGAAGAGAAGTATTTGGTATTAACGATGCTGAACGTGTGGAAGTGAAGACTGAAGCTATTAAGCAGTGGATCGAGCAGCAGCGTCTGGGTGTGAGCGAGAACTCAAAGCACATCCCCATTACGTCCGAGTACATTGCTTTGAACGCCGTCCGCGCTATGGAAGCTGCAGGTACGTTGCGTGCCAAGGAGCGCGCGAAGGCTGTCGAACAGCAGAAACGTGCACCTGTAGTAGCCTCGATCGTCGCTGCTGATTTGTTCCGCCCGAACCCACTTGTGAACCAAGACCTTACGGGCCATGAAGTGTCGCAGCGCTCTTCAAAAACCAAGGCGCGCCTCACCTAGGCGACCGCGTGATTAACATCAGCGCACGTGGGGTACCGTTTGGCCACCGTGGTACGGTGGTTGCTACGCACGTGAGCAGTAGATGCGTTGAGGTGCTTTTTGACGAGAGCTTCACAGGAGGTGAGGCACTTTACGGCACCACAAGTCTCGATCGAGGAAAAATCGTGGCCTGGAACAATTTGCTATGCGTATCCGTTCCTCCAGGCAGCAAAAACCGCAACAAGAACCACTCGAATCGCAAACAGAATGGAAGTGCTCATCACACCAATGGTGCGCAGCAACAACGAACCTCTGGTGGTGTACCTGTTATCAGCACCAATAGTCGTGTCCCGAAGAAGCTGTTAACTCCTGGACAAGTCCAGAAGAAGCCTGCAGCTCCTGCAACACCGCTGGTTCCACCCCCGATTCCTAGTGCTATGCCAGCGCCACCGAACCCAGAGAAGATTCAGGAGCTAATCACAAAATGGAGTCACAACGGAGATGCTGCAACGTGTGAGGAAACGACACCTGCTGCTGTAAAGTCAGTGGCACCACCTACGCCTCCAGCAGCCACACCAATTGCGCCTCCAGCTACACCAGTGGCACAGGAACAAAGCTGGCGCCCTCAGTGGCAGCACTCTTCTCTGCGGCGAAAGCGGCAGCCCCAGCTCCGCCATCTGCAGACCCAGTGATGGGGTTGTTTCCTCATGTGTATGACCAACCCTCTGGCGTCCCATCGTTACTTGCGCCTCCATTGCCTGGCGGTCCAGCCCCTCCGTACGTTTCCCCGCAGTACTACGGCGGACAGCAACTAGTACCCGGACAACAACCGCAACTGTTTGTCATGCCTGATGGGTCGTACGCACCGATGTACGTTCCACCGCATCCCGCACCTTACATGCCGCAACAGCATCAGCCAGCTCCACCAATGCCGCCTAGCGAAGTAGACTATCCTCCGCTTGGAGCTGCTCCACCACCGAAGAGCAACAAGAAATCCAGTGCATATACTCCTTCAGCTGCTCCAGAGGCGGGAAAGAAGAGAAATCACGGCTCCCGTGGCGGACGAGGCAAGAAGGCAGGCTCCGCTGCTTCAGCGCCGGATGACACCGCAACGGGAAAACAATCTGGGGCTCAACAGAAGTGGATGCCGAAACAGGAAGGTTCCAAGTCGACGGGCGGACCACAGCTGTTGATGCCGTCGCAGCTCATGCGTCAGCAGAAGCCGCCGCAGTAAATACCAGCATCGTATCGCATTCCATGTGCGCCCAGGTCAACGACCTGAGGTCGATTGATCGACTAGAGTAAGTTCAAAAATATACTCTGATGTTCTGCTCAGGAGTTTGAGCTCGCATAAGAACCCGACTCCGTCAATACTTCAAACTCTATTAGACAAGACGTCCTCGTCCTGAGTGGCTCCTTTGAAACCATGCTGATCGAGGCAATCACATACCGCAAGACTCAAAAGCAATGATGCAGGCACGAATCTTCGTTCACTTTCTCATTTCACTCCAACGCCAAGGATGCTGACAATCAACACAAGTGTCAATGCTGAAATTGGCGTGCATGCTGAAAGTCAAAGCCCCGTGAGCGTCGACCAACATCCGCTCGTCAGCAGCGAGTTCGGAGAGAAGGCAGACCAATTGCCACGCGGGACAGCAATGCACGCTGCGCGCTCACCACATGCCAAGACACCACACAAGGACAATGCTCGTACGACACCTTTATCTCGACAACCGACAACGAACAGCGGAAATGAAGACGCTGCAACTGATGGCGCCTCAACGAACAGCCGCAAATCTGCCGACCTCGCCAGAGTCGCAGCACGGCGTGTCAATATCTGGAAGAAGTCTGAGCAAGAACGTCGCGGAGAAGAGGAGCGTGCTAAACAAATGAAGGTCGATCAAGACAAGCGCCGTCAGAGCCAAGCTGTGCAAGCCAAGCAACGCCGCCGTGCCGAAATTTACGCTCTGAACGCACTTCTGCGCGAGCTCCAGCAAGAAAAAATTGCAAACTTCATTGCCGCTCAGAAACAGCTTGAGGGTGGTCAGGTGCCGAAAGGATGCCGAGAGGAAGCACTCACAGTTGAGCACGTCGCATTAGCTCAGGTCCGGGCTGTTGGCGTTTGACACACCGGCATCATCATGTTTATAGCTATCAAAATACAAACTGTCGAGTTCGAGTGTATCATTTTTGCTACCTTGTCTTTACCCTAGATTGATTGATGGGATACGACTTAGGGAATCTTGTTCATTTTGTCCAGCATTTCTTTCTCTCACTTTCAAAGTTGCGGCAAAAGTGATGATGCTGTTGGAGTGTTTAGAGATTGAAAATGGATGCACCTTCACTGTGGGTCTCGATGAGTGCGAAACAATAGGATGTCTGAAAGAGGAGATCAAGAACAAGATGCTGTATTCGTTCCCCGCAGACAACTTGACACTTTACCTCACGAAGAAGAATAGCGAGTGGCTAAAGTCAAATGATCCGGATATAAAGCAGTTGGAAGAAGGCGAGATTCCGGATGGTATCAAAACTTTGATGGTTGACGATGCCAAAATGGACCCAAGTTTTCGTATCGCTACTTTCGGCTTCCTGGATGAAGACGACGCTGATAGCAGCGACATCAACGTGTTGGTAGTCGTCCCGGCGCAGCACTACCGGTCACCGGTGCAATTATGGCTTGTCAGTGGCTCGATTGAGAAAACACTCATCACGGGAAAAGTTCAGGAGAGATTGAACGTATTGGCAGGAGAATACCAGGCGTTTTACGATTTTGCCCTTCACTCTAACGATATTGACCTTCGTTCTAGCGATATCGACCTTCGCTCTAACGATATCGGCAAGACAATATGGAATGAAGACACGACGTTGCAGATTCATGTTCTTTTTAAGAGAGGTAAGCTTTGTTTTTGGTTGCTATATCCTACTGTTTAGGCGATATCTAACGATTGTATTGAAGAGAATGATGCTTTGCGTTTCGAAGATTCATTGTACAATGAAAAACTAACAAAGTTGTCTCCATTCGAAGGCCGACAGTCTACGACAAAGGTTTCCGAAGTGACTAAGTCGTCACAATACGTACGACGCATCTACCAAGCCGACCTATTAGGAGAAACTCTGTTGCCAGACATGATTGAATTGTCAACTGACGAGTTCCGATACCAAGGCATCGAGAGGAGAGAGCTGTTCGGATCACTTGGGCAAGCACTTAGCTGCCACGTGATGTCAAGATATTATTGCCGCACCAATTCGAAGTACAATCAGTATGACGATGACAAAAACAATCGTCTTGCTCTCTCTGTAGGGCTACATGACTGGTATGATGCCGTACCGTTGATGAACTTGCATGCTGATTTCGTCTCGAAAAGTCCGGTGTTCGGCAATAGATTCGAAGTACGTGCATTAGCATTGTGGTTTGCACTTAATCTCTGCTAACGGCGCTTGTTATCTTGTAGATAAAGCTGGTAATTCGAGCGATTAATTCTTCCATTGGCCAGGTTATCGCGGGACGCTTGAAAGAAGACGCTGTGGTATCGCCTGATTTTCTGGAGATGCGGACATCCGTGTACATGGAAGACCCAGAAATATTTTGTGAGTGCCTAGCCTGGAAAGGGGAGGAAATTGAGAAGGAGTGGGAGTATTTCGTTTGCAAGATGCCTGCAGTGGACTGAGAAGATGATGTATGAGGCTGGACTTCAGAACAAGTGCACCAATGCTTACAACTATTCTGTCGGCAGGTTGAAGGGCTTTTTATTTGGCATTTACGTTTGTGCATCAATTATACTGCATTGTGCAGCTCATTTTTCAAGCTTCGTAAAAGTTACTACACTTTGCTGTCTGTGTGAGTAGGTTCATGGAGCGCCAAAGCAATGCAATTGACGGTTCAACGTTTAGTAATTGAGTCGCATGCTCCCGCTCCCGCTGTTCGAGCTCCGTTAGTTGAGCGCGTGCAATTTCACCCCAACTCTCGCCTTCACCACAAGAGTCTGCACTCGCTCTTACGCTAGCACCACTGTCAATAAGACACTTGTGGTGAACGTAAAACCCAAAATCCTCGGGATTACCATTGGGAACTGCGTACACTCGGCAGATCAGGCACGAGCTCAAATTTGGGGGTTTCTGGCACGTATTGCCAGCGCGGAGTGTTGCTATTGCCTCACGCCTGGCCAATGTTCGTTGTTCAACAATAAGTTGTTGGGTTGCCATCTCACGAAGCTTGCTGCTGTTCTTTGCAGCTTGTGAGGGAAGTACCGAGTCGTCCTGCTTGAGTAGCTCGATCTGCTCTTCTAACCTCCGGTGCATGGCACTGCGAATAACTTTAGACAGCTCTGATGTTACAAATGCTGCTGCTGCATTCTCTGCATGAACAACACACTGAGCTTCTTGGTGCGCAAAATGAAGACCAATTTCTAACAGAAGAAGCCGTTGCTGGTGCATCATCTCGCGTTGAGCCTCCCAAGCTGCAGAATTTAACACCGGAACAGAACGCTGTGGATTTCCATCTTCCCACGCAGCATTTGCACATGTTGTCTAGCATACCATCCTCTGTAAACCCGTTTAATCAATCTGGCGCTACGATCTCGCTTCATTCGCCAAACGTAAAATCTCCATGCTCGCTGCAAAGTTTTCGTTGCCAGATTACTTCGTGCAAAATTGCACCAAACTTTGCAGTACTTTCGTTTTGTCTGCGTCCACCGTTGAGCAAGATGGGAATGCAGCTTCTTTTGATGCTCACACCAAACATGCCACTGATCGAACCTACTTTTCATTGCCTTGGACCTCGCAGTATGTTTTAACTGGCGCTTAATTGTTTTTCGAGCCTCGATATTCTCTTGCCACTGATTGAAACGCGATTCAAGGTCTTTAGCAAGAGCCAAGTGAATTTTATCGCGAAGTTGAGCCATACGAACAGAGTACTCACGCCAGGCACGAAGCACCCGAGATGCACGGAGTAACTGTAGCCGCTGTAGCAATGCAGCTGCTTGACGCTGCTGGTAAAAGTTTGCTATCAAGAAACCAACACCCTCGGCGATACTTGTCCTGCTCAATTCTTGAGCAAGACAGCCAATCCAGTAGCGTCGCAAGGCAGCAACCCTCTTAGGTACCCATCGCTGCAATCGACGCGCGCTGGCATCCACGAGCAGCATGTATACCCGACCATGCGATCCAGAAGGACAACAGCAGTAGAGTAGAGTCTCCAACGGTCCATAGAGACTAGCTAGGTACAAATACAGTGCATAGTCTGCGTCGTTCGTCTTGATTTTCTGCTGTGAGCTGGTCGCAATAATTTGTTGACGAAAATCTTGCTCCTCTTCGATACGCTCTTCACGCTGACATTGTTTTTTTGTTATACACCATCCGGCTTCCAAACACTGCTGAATTTCGCCATTTTCGCCCCGAGTTTCGGGTGATTTTTGCTGGCTTTGCACCTTCTTCCGTAGTGCTTGTACTGCTGCCGATTGCGAGGTTTTGTGAACTGGTTGCGGAGACGATGGTGGATACCTGTTTTTTCTCTGGCGAACACTTTAACTGTCGTTTTCGAACCGTAAACACTGAGTTTGGTAGTGAATTCTGACTGAGCGCAGCGAAGCGAACGTGCCGTCGAGGTTCATGCGAATGTTCATCATCTGGAAACAAACTCTGCAGTCTAGAGCTTTTTAGCTTCATAACTGCTTTATCCAGACCGACAATCCTCGGGTTGCTGCCTCGGCGTGCAGATATTGCCACTGAAAAAACTTCATGAGGATTTTCCACCTGGGACTTGGGCTCGGGTCGAAATACAGACTTCAAAAGCATTTGTGCTGATTCCGTAGTGATAACAGCTATAGCATACCATTGAAAAACACTATTTTTGACGCACTTTAACGGAGACCGCCTACCAAAATCCCATCACATCATATGTGTTTTGATAGTTTAGTGGGATGAACCCTTCTGGTCTCCATTGGAAGAGTATTGCTGATGACACTGAGTGTTCTATTGGTCCCTATGCTTGAATATATGGGTAAGTATGTCACCGCACCCATTATCAGAGTTGGAAATGTACCGAGATATCCAATATTAGATACCAATGGTTCATGTGGGTATCGGTTATTTACCAGATATCATAACAGATAACTGTTACTCACAATGAACTCAAAAGGTGGTGTGTCCCACACGACCACCTCATGTAATGGGTCTGGTCAGACCCATTACACTTGCGTTCTCATTGAATTCTATATTTTCCACAAACAAAAAAGAGGAAATGTGGGCATTTTCGGTGCCTTTCATAATAAAAAGGGGCCCAAAATGACACTCCAACTTGATGGGGACGACCAGATTCTGGAAGCAGCTCTGTCGCTTTTGGATGAATATGACACAGCAAAAACAAACACAATGGACTCGGAATTAACACCAAGTACTCCGTCCAAACAGAGAAAAACATCTCGAAACTATAATCCGAATCGTGCCAGGGCGGCCCAATACCAAGAACTTTTGGCATTGCGTGAGTTGGTTCCAAAGCTGCAAAAGCGTTTGCAGCACTTGGAGGAGGAAGCTCAACGCAGAAAAACTGAGGAATTAGCGACGGAGAGAAATGAATCGTTTCAACTGTGGAAGAAGATGGCGAAACACCAACGTGAGACTCGTGAACATGCGGAGGAAGAGAACCAACGACTGCGGAAATGGTGAAGGAGCAAGCTGAGATTTCGCACCGCAATATGCAGAGACTATTGCAGGTGCGGGTGGACTCTATTCATCTAGTAAAAGTATCAGAAGGGCTTACCAAAAGTGTTTTTTTTGTATGGTTCACAGACACATCCACGGCCATATCTATCGCCTTACAGGCGCATGTATGCTGTGCCATTGAGTCATTGCGACGGCGCTTTTTCGAGCGATGGCGGACAGTATCGATGCAGTTCATCACGAAGTACTTGGAGTATTTGGACCTGGATCGAGTTCTACTGGAAGACACGACGCTACGTCTTCTGCATTTAGTTCTGGCAATGGATATCCGCAGGTGTTCGCTGATAAAGTTCTGCCATTTGACCTCGATGCCACGGGTGCTGCGGCTTGGCAGTTCTTCGCACATTCGTTTCAACGTCCAACAACTCGGTTCTATTATCACACAGACTCACCTCAGGTATGTACATGACCATTATTTTTTCCTGTCAGCTTAGAAATATGTGTTGATGCAGCTTTCTGTCTGTGACTTGTGCTTGGATAGTCTGTGGGGCTTGTGAGCGATGATACAGTTGTCGAAAGTTTTGGAGAAGAACATTACTTTGGCCAGGTCATGCTCGACTTCAAGATCAAGCAGATCGTGCGCCTGTACACGGCTACCGATCGGATTGTGGTTGCCTGGCGAGCACTAATCAGCCCTGAAAAATTCAAGGGTAAATCTCTGAGTGATATTCTGTTCGAGGAAAAGGGAGCACTCGTGATCGAACCTTACACGGTTTGCAATGGTGAGACTGCTTCAGTCGTTCACACGTGGCAAATGATCACGCCGGATCTTTATGGTTGCGCTGAGATGGCGGGAAGTAAGTCGATTCAAGAGCTCGCCGAATTTGTGATTACCGGCTGCAGACCAGGGCGAGCTGTGGATAGTATGGAGCGGACTCTGCATATGCAGGTAACGCCGCCTGGCCTAATAGCCACGCACTGAAGTCGGAATTTCGTGTACTTTTTAACGTCACATTTGGTTTACTTGCAATAAATGGACAACATTTTTATTGTCTCGTTTTCCTCAGGGACTGCTCAACCAGCATATTCTCAATCGTTTGAACAGTACTTGCCGACGACGATCCATTTAGGACAAAGTCCGTGAGGTCTTGCATAAACTGGGAGCTGTTCTCGGTCGAGTTACCAAGCGTCTCAGGAACAATAACATGCCAAATCCTCAAAAGCGTGAACTTACTGCTGTGTGTTTGCGCCTTAGCAGGCTGTCGAATCACCATAGAACCTTTTTCTTGGAAGCGAATGCCCTGTAGTTTTTGACCCTTAAATTCTGCTGGATCAATGAAGGATCTCCAGGAAATCACAATTCTATCTTCCTCCACATACCGGCGGAAAACCTGCTTGATCCGGAAATCTGCAATCGTTTCTGGCGCTTTAATCTCCACGCCAAAGCTTTCCACCACTGTATCATCATGGGCTACTTCACTCGAGCCCTCGATCTTCCTCTCTCTGCTATACGAAAATTGATATTTGTCATGCTGAAGGGAATGCGCCAAACAACCCCACGCTGCTTTCGCCGTCGTATGTAAATCAAACGGCAACGTTTTATCTCCAAACACACCCAAACACGCGCCATCCCCTGCAGTATCCGCTTGAAAAAACACCATGTCAGCTTCATGAGAAATATCATCCACACCAGCTTCCAGTTCCTGAAACACATCTTGATCCGACGCCTCCAACGGCACATCGTGCACCCTTCTCGTCCTCTTCTCCTGGCTGACACTCGTCTCCATAACCTACATCAACAACCCCTCAAAACATCTATCAACACAAAAACTACAAGCTGTAAAACAATCTAAGACTTTCAACTACTCTACCCGTCGTGCAACTCGCGTTTGTAGTGCCCTCTGCAGCATCTCCTGGAGTTTCCGTTGGTCTTCCATTGCGCTTTTAAGCCTTATATTCTCCCTCTCGGACGCCAATCTCTGGTCCAATTGGCGCGTCGCCAGGTCTTTCCAAACACTCGCCAAAGCGGACGAATTATCGACCTCTTGAGCCTCTATTGCAGCGTTTCGAAGCAGTTGACGCTCTGCCCGTAAATCTGCGCCTTCTTTCAATGCATTTAATTGATTTTGTAGTCCTTTAGCACGATGGCGGAGAAATTGCACCTCTCTACGACGCTGTTCCCGTGCTCCATTGCGATGTTTACTGGTGCTTTGGGGTGGTGGATGGGCAGCATTGAAAGTTGCCCAAGCAGAAGCTTCCGAGTTGAAAGCGGGCGACTGGGAGCTCTGCAATTGCGACGAGAAGTGAGGGAGACCTGCAGCGAAGACATCACACTCGTCTAACAGCGCCAATGCCGCTTCGTAGGCCGCTTCATAAACCGCTTCCTCCTCCGAGAACGGGAACGCCATGGTCTCCGTTATTTGATGACAGTCCTCGAATACAATTGATTTGTCCGAGTTGAAGTGTCCATTAAATGGGGAGAGTGATTGTAAGAACATTCTATCTTAATTAAAGTATACTGGAAGCCGTTACGAATAAAGAAACCCTAGCCGTAATGCTATGTACTTAATGAATAGTCATATTTATCAACTTGACCTGGTAGAACTCACATTGTTACTTGGCAACTAGTTTCATGTATTTCGTGGTGGTTACTTCATTTTCGTAACTACAAGTCTGTTCTTTGGTGGAATGGCGCTGGGTCTGCAATCGCCTTCTGATCGGCATTCGGGGCAAGTTGGGCACCATTCCACATCAACACTAAGTTAGAATAACGCACGGGGTTTCACGTGGCGTGGAGCATAAGCATAAGTAGACGTTCTCACGCGCAGGGCTGGAAAAGATCGCTCATAGATCGCATGGACATCGCGGGGATAGGAATCGGACGGAGTGCACCTGCGCCACGCATAGAAGAAGTCGAAAAATGGCTGTCCAAATATCCTTCCGAGATTCGATCTCGGTCTCGCGTCGGGGATGGAAATTTCCAGCGCTTGGGGTCCGACTCGATCTCCTCTCGAGCCACATGCTGGGAACTGGTCGCTACCATAGAGTGGTGCACGCAAACATTGCACAGCGTCACTTCCCGTTGCACGACGTGCGTCCCGATGCGCTCGTCCCGTCTTGGTGCAGTCACACAGGTCACCACTGTCTTCTTTAAGCGACAAGAAAAGCACACGTATCGCCAGCATAACTGACATGTTGTTGCCGGCTTCTTCTTTTTTCTTGCTGCCAGCACTGAACCATGGTCCGCGTTTTTGCAAGTCACACATAGCTTGCTGTCAGTTGGGGTCGTAGCAGCCGCTGCGGCTGCGGAGACCGTGACAGTCAATGATCCGTGTCGTGCCTTCCTAGCTGGGAGCGAGCGCGTTAGTGCTGCTAAACTTGATCGCTGACCAACATCACCCAACAGTTGCTGCATTTGCGCGTGTGGCGGTTGACGTTGCGACAGCATCCACGCGAGCTTCTTCATGCGGCCACAAAGCACGACATTTCCAGTTGCTGCCATTGCCTGGGTAGCGGATCGCACAGTGGCATTTCCACCGCTCAGACAAGCGCGTGAAAAGACCTCGACAGATCCGCGTGAAGGTCCCTCGCAAAGCTCACCGGGGGTGGCATTTCCTTCACGAAATAACGTGCAGATCGACATGTTCCCGCGACGCACGTTGGGGCGAACGTGAGTCTGAGGGAAGTGTACGGAGTGGCGCAGTTGGTAGCCAACACGCTCCCCGGATGCTAGTGTTGTCACACCCGTCGCTTCCAGGAAGATCAAGTCCTCGCGTGAACTTGCTCCTGGGAGTGTCACCGGATAATGCAGTGGGTGGTAACGGTGGTGATCTAGCGTCGGGCCTCCCTGCTCGACCCACTTAATCGTCAACGACCGGAACGGGTCAGATGTAGAAGGAGTAATGATCGAGGCTAGCACTGCTCCGTCAGTGATGTTTCCCTGCTCGTAGGCACTCTTCACACGCATGGCGTCGGATGTAGCTCAAGAGAACCATACATCGCGTCGTCAAGCGAACCGGGGACAGATCCCACGAGCTGCAGTACCGGCAGCTCAACACCCAAAAGGGCTGATGCACGCGCTGCAACGTCGGAATTTCCACTGAGTGCGGCAGACCTGCTATTTGAACTGTTGCTGCTGTAATTGCTCGTGAAACTGCCTCCTCTGCGGCTGCTGAAGGCACTGGAGACGCTACTGCAGCTGCTGTTACGACTGCCGAGGCTCGGGCGGCAGGTGTCGGCGTCAGAAAACTCGGATGTTTCAGAACCACGATAACGAAAGCTACGTAGTCGTTCATGACGGCGCATTCGACGCTCCACATCTTTCCTCCGACGCTGTAGGAACACACGAAGGTCGCGCTCGTGCTTGATGCACTTCCAGTAGTTGTTGTCTACCTTTCGATGGTCTCCCTCGATAAACTTCCCGAACTGCACGACGGTGTTCTGCACAAACAACCGGGCTACTGCTTCAAGCTGTGCTTCATCCTCGACCGCTAGTTGCAGTGGTTCAAATGGGCTCTTAAATTCTGGGGATTTCGCCGACTTCATCCGGTGAATCCGCATCACGCTGACCTTCCTGTTGGGCCTGCGGTAGCTAAAAAGTAAGCGTGCGCTGAGCGCCTGCTGAGGCGTTCAAGGACAATTCTCAAATGGTGTGCGTTGTTGTCGATAGCAATTTCGTGTCCCTTAAACTTGAAACGCTGTTGTTGGTGCGTGCTGAACGAGGTCTTATCTTGCGCTCGATATAGTCTTGAAAACCGGAGGATTTGCAACGGCCACCAAGGCTACGCCATTGCAGGCCCCTGCAAGTTGCTGTCGCATGGAGGATTGGAGCAAGCAAGACGACGTTTGGTTTTGGTGGCCAGCACAGGAAAGACGACGCTGTTTTGTAGTGGCTTCAAATAAAGTTGGGATCAACTCACCGCGTAGACAAGTCACAACACGGTGAAAGTTGTTTGCATATCGGACACTGGCACGTGAAAGGCGGTTTAACGTTGCAGAGAATCCTGACAACCCCAGCTCGAAGCAAGAGCTCATTGGAGACACGAAAGGACAGCGCTCACGCTACGTTGATGTCGGACCTGGTAATTGATCTCACATACCAGGCGTGAGAAAGAAGCATAGAAAGAATGCTCAGTTCAGCACTGAGCGTCGGAACGATTGACAAGCAGTTCCGAAACGACCCCAAACGGGTGCAATTATACACATGATATACATGTTACACATGACTATACGTATAAAATAAGACCTAATCATGAACAATAATCCACTTTTCCGGGCACTAACCTCCTGAAGTTGAAGTGAACTATACACGTAACGCTATGGTGGACAACCGCCGACGAAAATTCCTGTTTTCCCGTAGTATTTTCTGCCACCCCATACGTACCTTTTACCGGTCTTATTATATGGTGGAGCGTGTTCCATACAGCTCTCCGAGGTGAGTGGCACGTCGTCGTGCCCCGCTTTTCGCCACGTTAGATGTGCGTGCTAAAAGCTGAGGTTACGTCGGAAACGTACAAACTCCCGGATTTTCGTCACGATCTGGACCGATTACTACTTGTAGTAGTCGACCCTCCCAATTGTCCAACGAGGGCCGCTTGGGATGCTACGCTGCAGGATTCATCAGGCATTTACAATCACTGCAACGGGCGTAGGAGTAAAGAGACGCGGACACATCCACGAAAACTTCCAATCAACTCGGAGTAGATCGCCACAAGCGAAAAATGTAATGAAGCAGTTTCGCTCGACAGTACCTGATATACGAATTGCATCATAGTAGTGCGTAGACGAATACTGGCGTGCCATTGCATGACCCACCTTTTGCGTTGCTCTGGCGAGACCGTAACTGCACTTGGCATGACATCCCACTTAAAAGGTAGCTTCCATCAAAGTTAGCTCCATCGGGTTCCAAGTCAGGAGCCAATTGGGAAGGCGCAATGTAGCCACTTGGTCTACCAATCCAAAAGTATCCGTTACGTTTGATTTTAGACTTGTATGTTCCTACAGTATCAAATACTGTACAGTGCGAACGCTCCCCTTGATGACCACCAAGACGTTCATAGCGACGTCTAGCAAGGGCGTATTTCACCACTAGACCTCTTGCTTCCGTAACTGAATCAAACGTAGTAGCAATGCCGAATTCCTAGCGGGTAAAAAATATATTCACAAACAAATGACCAACTTCAGTTTATGTAAGAATTTCATGATTAACTTCATTACTTTTGCTCTATTGCTACAGATAAGCACCGATATCACCTGTATATGCCATTGGCTTGTCCATGGGCGTCCCGTTGTCTTGGATCAATGCGCCTGAAAGGGTTGGTCAACATCATCGGCCACTCTGTCGTCCATCCAGTTTTCCAGAGAACTCGACCGGGAGATGAGAACGATATGCATGCCGGTTGGACTTTGCAGGCTCAGTGTCTGCACCAACTCTGCCAGGACCATCGGGGGTCAGGCCGTACTCGTCCAAGGACTGCATCCCAGATACAGTGAACCATGTACAGTTCATCCGAGCCTTCCATGCACGTCTGAGTAGATGTGCTACACGGCTCCGTTGTTGTGGAACATAAAAGCAGAAAACGACCGTCTCCAATAAGTCTGCGAGCATTGTACGCATGTTAAACAGTGAATTTCAAGTTGGTGCCGTCAAAGGTAGATTTGTATCCAGACGACGTGTGCGCAGAAATTGATGACTTGAATGAGTGGGTGTACAATGACGTCAGCAATGGGGTGGGTTTGCAGCTTCGCAGGAGGTATGCAACGACGCTGTTGAGAAGGTATTTTCTGGACTGGATCGTGCGGAGGGAATACTTGCAGAGCGCCGCGTTTTGCTGGGCGATCGCTTCACGAAAGCTGATCTACGCCTCTTTGCAACGCTCATCCGATTTGATGAAGTCTACGTCGTGCACTTCAAGGCGAATAAGAAGTTCATTGAGCAATATTCGAATTTGAGCTACATACGTGGCTTTGATGTCGTAGTGGACATTTATTATGCTGTGGTTTGCCGTGTTGCTTAATTATTTTATTGAAATGGTTTGGACAGTATGTTCGTGACAACTATCAAATGCTACCGATCACCAAGAGCGCCAACATGCAGCATACCACGAAGGATCTATTACAGATCATAGGAGGATGCAAGACCGCACGGTTTTTTTCTTGTAGATCACGTATGTAGGTCTTGAGATTTTGCGTAGGTATTAACTTGGCCTCGTTTGCTCCTTTCGTTTGCCACTTCTTATTTAGAACCTAAACTACCGGCATACTCACGATGGCTCGCCCCGCAGTTCCCCGAAGTCGACACCCTACAATAAGCAGCGCTCCGCCTCGTGGCCAATCTCCGTTGGCTCAAGATGCTGCTGCCAATGATGCTCGTGGGCGACGCAACCGCCCAGCCACTTGTCGCCAAGCCAAAGAACCCGGTGCCCCGTCTTCCAAGCCGCATGACCGACGTGTTTAAGTTCCTGTTCCACGGCGTTATAACAACTTTGCATCTGACACGGACGATCCTGTCTCTGAAGCAGACAGCCAAGATTCTGCTGCAGTTGCCATTAGAGGCATGGAAAGCATGAACTCGGACCCCAGGTTGCTGATGATAGCAATGCTGGCGGCAGCGATGCCGTACATTGAAGACTCATCCAGTACAGACGCTGCTCGGTGGGACGCTGGTGATGAAAGATTGCCGTCCACCAAGCGGCAACGGTCAAGCTCAGTGTCGTCTTGCAACGCCAGTCCAACAGAAAATCCACCTGTCCGCAAGAAGCATGACGGAAAGATGAAGCTGTGCGTTAAAGGATATGAGTGCACACGAGCAACCTGCACGCAAGTCAAGATCACACACTGCTGTAGCTTCTACCGTAACCAGAGTTGCCGCGCCAAACTCGAACTTATTGCTGCGACAATGGGCTACGACTTTGCTAACAGCATCCCTCATATGTACATCCCACCATCGATCCGAGTACTTACAGATCGTGATAAGACGGGGGCACGTGACGTCACGGCAGCAATGGAGCAGGGTGATGACAGCTTGGCGACATCTTCAGTAGCAACACCACTTCGGATATGGGATGAGCTGAGCGCAAATTACTACAAGACAGCAGAGGACAATAGTGCAGTGCGAGGAATGGATCGAGGACAATTTATTAAGCGTGTACATCATGCTCGGGCGCTTCACTACGGAACAGATATGCACGGCCGCGTTGAGGCACCTCCGTTGCTAAACATCAAGGGTAGCAGTCTGTTGTTCTTGCAGTTCCACCACGTGTGGGGCTTCCAATAAAGCAACGCAGATAGCAAGTTGGACCGTGTCATCGGCTGGGCGAACCCTACGTTACTGAACTTGCTTCGCTACGAGAATATCACCCTCTTTCTCGACGGAACCTTCCGTTGTGTGCCAGATAAGCTCGCGCAGTGCGTGCTTGTGATGGTCTACGATTGAGAAACCAAGCTCAATATTCCGATCTTCTTTGTTCTCTGCACATCTAGAAACTATGACATGCGCTAGAATCTGCTGCAGTTTATCTCCAACGCATACGGAGAGACCCAAAAGGCCAAGGAAGTTGTGTGTGACTTCGAAGCAGCTCTCATCAATGCAGTGAGTGATTGGTTCCCGAAAGCTTCCACCATCGGAGGCTTATTCCATTTTAAGTAGGCATGCAAGCGGTGAATGCTTAAGTATCACCTACACAGAAACGAAGTGAAGATTATCATGCTGCCTGGCATTCTAGATATGCACACTGTGATTGGCAAGAACAAGATCGCAAAGCAGGGCACCCCGTGGGTTAAGCGTACTATTCAGGCGTGATGCAAGAAAGACAACATCATCTGTACAAGCACCATTTTCGAAATACTTTGAGCGCACATGGCTGAAGGCGTTGCCATGGGACTTTCGTGAAGCGGGTATTGTGCACGGATGACCAGCGTTAACTGACGAGGCAAAGGGAATAGTTGCCCTCCACCAGCGCAGCGACGGAATCAACTGGAAAATTGAAGAAGTGCAAGGCAATGAACAACTGGAGAATGAAGGAAGAAAACTCCATGCCCACGAAACCCACAAAGGCATTGTTTTCAGTGCATCACCACTATTGCATGGCACCCCATGACACGTCCCAGAGACTATCAAAAACAAAAGAGTATTGGTAGCTCTAACACGGCAGCCATTTCGACGATTCTGGAGGAAGATTGGCAAGCAGCTTCCCGGCTCATAGCTAAACTAGAGAAATGAAAAGAGAGGTCAAGCTGGGTCAAAGCAACACAGGGTCAGACTCCGAAGAAACTATGGAGGCGACAAGGGGTGCTGACAGATTTTCAAGCGTGGACAGCATAGCACATAGAAGTCAATCAATTAAGCTTATTTTACCCAGGATGGGACAGCAATGCGAGTTGCCGCATGGCGGCATCCTGCAACAGGATAAAGGAAACATCAGAACACATTTTTTGGGCGTGTCCACAAGCCCAAGCCGCCTGGAATACCCTAGTGACGCACTGGACTGGAACGTAGCCGTCGCGGGATGAGCTCAAGCAGTATAAGTACTTCATAGCGGCTTGGTCATCACCCTAGCCAAGTTCTCGACGCATGAAGCACGTCATTTAGCTTTTCGGAGAGTTCACTAAAGAGCACGTTGCCGCAGCCAGGCAAATTTGGTGGGTTTACTGCAGTATCGCTTCCGCCATGTTATGGATGCAACGTAATCAGGTAGTCCACCGCCATGAAACCATCGGGGACACTTAAAGCAAAACTGAGATCTGGAGAGCAGCGTTGCGACAACTTTGAGCAGTAGCTTTCGTGACTCCCGAAGGTCAGAAGTTGCAATGGTCTGTCTGAGACTACGTCAGCTCCTTGGCAGCTTTGAATACATTGATGTTCAGCCTACTGGGCCAATAGAAGAACCTCAGGCTGTGTGACCACGCGAAAGCCCATCCGTAGTGCGATGGCTGAAGATTTACGCAGAACTTAATAGCTAATGTTAAATAGACACAGTTGATCATCGTCACTATCGTTAGATTGTCCCATGCGTGACCAATGATGATGTCTTGTGCAATGATGACCACAACCATGGCGACTAGCCATGGTGCTTTGGTTTGGTGTCTGTTTAGTAAACAGCCACACACAACCACCAGGAGCTCACTTCCCAATTGACCAGCAGCTCCTCAAGTATAACGAACTCCTCAACTTCATCAGAGCCATGAGTATCATTCTTTCAGCAGCCAAGGTCAAGCCAGGGAGCAAGTTCCGCCACTTCATCGAGCGATCACCCAGCGCAGCATTTCCCGCTGGTAAGACTCTTTGCTTTGAATATTTTCCATTCAATGCTGATTTTTCACTATTTTAATTCTCAGAGAAAGACCGTTACCATCTCTACGTATCCTATGCGTGCCCGTGGGCGTCACGCTGCTTGAGCGCTCTGTACCTGAAGGGCTTGGATGGTATTGTTGGTCTATCCGTCGTCCACCCGGTCATGCAGCGCACCCGGCCTGACAACAAGGACGACACTCACTCTGGGTGGACATTCGTGGACCCGGCGACCACGCCAACGCTAACCGGGCCGACAGGTCACGGTGTATATTCATCAAAGGGCTGTACTCCTGACCCGGTGCACAACGCGCATTTCATCCGTGACTTGTACGAGAAGTGCACGTCGGACAAGACCGCCTACTCTGTGCCGTTGCTGTGGGACAAGAAGAAAAACAGCATCGTCTCAAGCGATTCTGCGGACATCGTGCGCATGTTCAACAGTTCGTTTGAAGATTTGGTGCCTTCCAAACTGGATCTGTACCCGGAAGAACTGCGCTCGGAGATCGACGAACTCAACGAGTGGGTCTACAATGACGTCAGTCACGGCGTGTACAAGTCTGGCTTTGCAGGCACACAGGAGGACTATGATAATGCCGTCAAGAACGTGTTTGCTGGTCTGGACCGTGCCGAAAAGATTCTATCCGAGCACCGCTTTCTGGTGGGTGATCGCCTCACTGAAGCTGATCTCAAGCTCTTTCCTACACTTGTGCGCTTCGATGAGGCCTACGCTGTGCACTTCAAGACGAACAAGAAGCTCATTGAGCAGTACCCGAGTCTGAGCAACGTACGTTGCATTATTGTTACTAAACTGATCTCGTGGTCAAACGATCAAACTAACGATTGTCATGTCATTGACTGCAGTACGTTCGTGACATCTACCAGCTCCCACTTATGAAAAAGACTGTCAATATGGAGCACATCAAGATGCACTACTACGCATCGCACACACACTTGAATCCGTTCGGAATCATTCCAACAGGCCCGGGGGTTGATTTCTCTCGTCCTCATGACCGTGATCGCTTCGCGAACGCCATTCTACCATCCATCTAGGATGATACAGTTCTGTTTCGGATACGCTGCTTCGGATAGTATGGCTTTCTTCTTGTTATGCTACACTTTAGTGTTTGAATACATTGATTCCAAACATACTTTTCCGGAAATCCATACAATGGCGCAAGACATTACACATGAATTTCCACGAAATGATTGGCAACAAGTTGCTGTCGTCGTGAAAGGACACGTGTCCCTCAAGCGACACAAGATCGCAATTGTTGTGTAACCTTCATATTGGTATTATCTTTCAATTACATTTATCTAGATTAATGTATTTCATCCTAAAGTTACGCATCGTAACCAAATCCTTTTACTTTATCCAAGTCTAATGATTCTAAATGATTGATACATTGAGCCTAATTCTGTTTTACACTTGGTCGATTTGATAAAACACAGGCACGTCAAAAGCTGAAGCGGATAAGCCAGGTATCGACAGGAACATGCGCGTCATCGCGCTCGTAGCAGGCCTATTCTGCGCACTCTACACTACTAGCGTACGTGTCTGTGTCTCCTCTCTCCTCTCTCTCCTCGACCAATGTGTACCCTCCGAATCGCTCTACAAGTCGAGATATCTTATCGAAACACCAGCATAACTCCTCATAACCTCTCTATAACCCTCTAATTCCTTGTATATTGTATTACTTTGTATACAGCATGTGGTGGCAGCTGAGGAGAACGTGGTGAAAGTTCGTGTGGCAGCAGACAATGCCTTCGCCGGCAGGGACATGAAGACGGTGCCAAGATTTCTAAAATCAACTCTAAAGCAAGGCAATAGAGGGCTACTAACTCTATTATCCATAGGCTATTTCGTTACTGTCCAAGTTGATCGAGCTGGAGCCCAAGAACGAGCGCAATTTCTACAAGGTAGGCACCTATAGAGCTCATGGATTAAATACTGTTGATCTTAGGCTAATGATACTATGATTTTCCAGAGATTTCGGGCTTATTTGAGTGAGAGGAAGTACTCCCATGCACTATCGGATCTATCGCTGTCACTGGATGTGAATCCGCGGTACAAACAGGGAATTTTGCAACGTGGCAAGCTGCTAATGATGCTGGGACAATGTGCAGAAGCTTCAGCAGATTTCCAGAGCTTTGTGGAGTATGTACAATCTCTCTATTGAAAATAGGGAGCAATAATGACTTACTGACGTAGTTAAATTCAGATTTTACCCGACAGATGCAGCGGGGGCTGAGCAATTGGAAAAGAGTAGACAATGTGCCAACTACATTGACGAGGCCGAGCACGCCCATAGCCGTGGTGACTACCAATCCGCTTACACGTACCTGACGCAGGTTCTAGAGGGTTCAGCTATCTCCAGTGTGCCACTACTGCTGGAGCGTGCGCAACTTAGCGTGTCGCTTCAGAACCCGTACGATGCTATCGCTGACCTTGGATCCATCCTGAAACTGGAGCCTTCGAATTTACCAGCGTTGCAGATGCGTGGCGAGGTGCTTTACTCACTGGGAGACAAACAGTCATTGGAAGCAGCGCAGTCGCACTACCGCCAGGGTTTGCACTCGGACCCCGAACACAAGGGCATGAAGGTGCTGTATCGACGACTGAAGAAGGTGCTGAAGTACGTGAACAGGGCTGAAGACGCTATGCAGCGCGGTGCACACGGTGAAGCTGCCGAAGACTGGCAGTCGGCGTTGGAAGTGGACCCACAACACGGGCTCATGAACAAAGAATTTTACCTTCAACTATGCACGAGCAAACAGCATCTGAAACAGTACTCAGAGGCACGCGACTCTTGTGAAAAGGTCATTGCAATCGATCCCAATTACGCACTAGCGTATGCCAAGTTGAGCGAGGCACAAATCGGACTTGAGCTGTTTGAGGAAGCTGTGCGATCAGCCAAGCGCGCTACGGAGCTTGATGACTCAAGCCACGAGTTCAAGGAGAAGTTGGCACAAGCTGAGGCGGCACTCAAGCAGAGCAAGAACAAGAACTACTACAAGATCCTGGGAGTGGCCCGCGATTCACAAGCTAAAGAAATTAAGAAGGCTTATCGCAAGCAGGCGCTCGAGTGGCATCCTGATAAGCACACGGACAAGGACGAAGCAGAGCGCGAGGAAGTGGAAAAGCGCTTCCATGACATCGCAGAAGCCTACGAAATTCTGTCGAACGAGGAGACACGCGCGATGTACGACCGTGGCGAGGATGTCACTGGTAACCCCAATCAGCAGCAACAACAGCGTGGAAACCCATTTGCCAACCACTTCTTCCAGCAAGGTTTCCAGCAGGGCGGCCGTACCTTCCACTTCAACTTCGGAGGCTAGGCAGTTGTGTATGAAAGAATTCGTGCTGAGGGCTGCAGCACAAAGAGAGAAGTCAAAACAAAGGAAAAGGTGCAGTGTTGTGGAAAAAATGTTTACAACTACAAGTTGAGCGTTTGCTGAACTATTTCATCAAGTGGAAGGTGGTCGATCGATCCCTGAGCAGCGCTGGAAGTCCCATTTTCCTAGCTCCAACACTAACGATCATTTGTTTTTAGCTTGTTCTACGACGACGATCTGCTCGTATGTCAACTAACCTGTGTTCATGAAGTTTGGCTCAAGGTTCTTGTTCGTCATTGCATTGCAGCGGAAATGCCCTCCGAGTGTGTGCTCTTTTTCTTCAGGATGCTATCGTCGATCACTTGATTTTCGAGAAATTGAAGCCGCCAGACTATGAAGTCCTGGTACAGTCGAGCCAAGAGCTGAGTCGTTTCACAGCGTTCGCTTGGCGTCAAACCCGTCAGTACTGGCGACATTAGTACGCAGGATTGCCACACGCTTGCAGCAGTGCCTTCAATTGGCCTGGCCAAACTCCACCCGTATTCATGGGTCTTTATATTGCTTGCTGTGCACCCACTTTTCCACTCAGCGTTTGTATGCCACACGTGGACTAGGCGGTCTTTTTCAATGAACTGCTTTAGCACCATCGTCATCGTGCATGTAAAGTCATCTAAAATGACTTCATACTTCTGAACTGTGAGTCGCGAGGCCATCCCAAGCGGTAATGTCTAGAAAACGACAATAACAACAATAGTTAGCTGTAGAACACCATCACCAGCTTGAATATCCAGAAAACGCACCAAAGCTTCGACGGTCTGCTTTGGTCCCAGCACGACAACTTCATCTTTTTAAGGTTTTCCACACAGCACGTTCCAGCGCATGAGCTTCATAGGGTACCAGCATGCATGTGCAGAATTTCAACAGATCGCTGGACGCTCCTTCAGAACGACAGATGTAGGCATCTACCATCTCTGAAGTAGCTTCATGAAGTCCCGACAATTGAAGCACTCGGTTCGTGTGCTCGTACTGGTCATCCACATTGTTCGCCAGCTCTCTAAAAGTCGACACATCTTCTTCATCATATTGAAGAACTCGAACCGTGATGAACCCTGAATGAGGCAGAACGTGCACAACTTCGTGCATTTGTTCGCCTAAAATTTTCTCGATCGTTTGCATCCACTCGTGATTCTTGCTCAGCTTGGTCTTTAATATTATGTTTTGAGCACGACCACTTAATGCACCAAGTGCTTGTTTGCTGGCCTTGAGTCGTTCCTCCTCTAACTTGTTCTCCAGGTCGATAATTTGAGTTCGCAATTGTGGGATTTCTCGGTATGCTCTATTGCGATCCCGTCGTCGTTTTCGCTCGGTCTTGCTTTGTTTCGCGGGCTTTAGTGACATGGTCTCCGCTATTGTGTCATTCTCGAGCTCGACTGAAGGGGTTACACTCCAACTTTGGTCATCGGTATTGCAACCCAGAGTTGAAATGGGGAGTGGGATGGCTGCAAGGGGTTGATCATCCCATGAATTGGCCATGAAAGCCGAGAGATCGCCATCGTCCAGGAATAAGAAGTTTGGGTCCATCTCGACGGACAAATGCTCGAATGACACAATCTTAGTTTGGGGCTCTTGGATAGGGTTACGTGAGGGTACATGCGGTATAGCCATTGGTATTTTAGGACCTTGTGCATAGCGAACGGAGTGGTAGATGGATGGACCAAGTTCCTACTGTACATGTTGATATACTCAATAGATGGTCGATGACCCATCGACGATGGGGTCATTGATCACATTATTCTCGTCGTGGAATCACTCACGATGAGGCAAGTCCAGAAAGCAATGTGGTTACGTCCGAGGGGTATACTTGAACTGACTGGATTTATCCGTAATCATTAATCGGCATCATCATTTTGAGCTGGGACAGACGATCGTTCACTCACTTCTGCTTTTGCATCGTAGTGCGTATCCAGGATATGGCTGAAGCAAGATATATCGAAGAGGAGGTGTGTGCTGAGGTGTTGGACCTGTTCTTGCAGGACATGGAGGAGCTCGATTGCCAACAGTCTGTGGCCAGAGCAGATCGCGAAATGATGGCTGTGGACGATAACGCTTCACGACTAGGACAGAAAAGGGAACAAGCTCAGGAGCTACAAGAACGAGTCAAAGCTGCGCCAAAACGTCGAAAAAGAACAGTCAAACGTGGATTCGACGGAAGCAGGAGCTGATGAGACTACGACGACAAACGCAAGAGATGGAGAGTCAGATTACAGTTCTGCAGTTCCAACGAGCGGAAAAACGACATGAATTAAGTCTCCTTCCTGAATCTGCTGAGGTACAGCAGTGGCATCTGCTTGCGACGAAAGAAAGAAGCGATGCCTAGCATCACAACTCCAAAACTTAAACTTAAAGGCTCAACTCCGAGCGCATATCCAGGTTTCGAACACGTTGCACGCAAAGGTCCCCTACGCAAAGAGGTCAATTCTGTCGTCTGCATTGTGTTATACGGTGCCAATACCACCACAACTGCAGATCAGCAGTTCTAGGACTATCAGAGTGTTGGAAGAGAGATTGGACAGGAGAACCCTTGAGCTTCAAACGATCCTGAAAGATCTTCAGCACGCGCCAACGACGATGAACTCGATCCAAATTCAAGTGTACAACGGGGAAGACAACACTGCTAGGATCATGCAGTGCAACTATGCTCAGGTGTTACCATTCAACGAAGTGGCAACATTCAACGCAGCCTGGGGTGTTGGCAAAGTGAACAGTATTCCGCAGAAACAGCACTTTCAAGTCGTCAAACAGTCAGGCAACGCGTGCGTCGTGGACGCTCGCTTCGTGTTCGCACTGCGTCGAGGCGGAACTGTGACTGTTGATATTCATTGCATTAAGAAACGTTTCACGGTACCTGAAGGCTCGATCCTTCTTTCAGAGTCAATCTCAGAGTGGTCAGCCTTGCAAGAAGATGTAAACCTGTGGAGTAACACGACTCGCGAATCTGTGTATTTCGTAGCTCGAGACTATCCTCTCGGGTTAAGGGACCGCAGAAAATCATACCTGGGCCCTGCGTGCCAGATAAATACAGTGGTGCGAAGCGAAGCTAGTCAACGGCATACTCCCAGCCATGCACAAAATGCTACGTCAAATCCCACCACGCCTGACTTTCTAGTCTCATCTTTCCATGAGCTGATCGAGTTGCAACGTCAATTTTTCGAAAACATGCTCATGGATTCTGTCCATTAAAAACGCCTGCAATAAAACTATCAGGACTCCTTCTGGGTCTACTTTACTTTAAGTCGTAAAGTATAAAGACTGCTGAGTTGACGGTTCAGCCTGAACCTCAGTCTGCTGGGTACGTGATCTCCTCGATTATCAGTGCGTTGGTCATACACATGTATTCACCTTGCATGCCAACAGTAGAAAAGAGTGGCAGCATTGATGGACTGTGTAGAGTTGCTGATACTGGGATGCACTCAGTAGAATGCGAAAATGAGCGACCTTCCTTATTATTACTGATGGCACTGAGAATGTCCTATTGGTCTTTATGCCTGAATATATGGGTAAGTATGTCACCGCACACCCATTATCAGAGTTGGAAATGTACCGAGATATCCAATATTAGATACCAATGGTTCATGTGGGTATCGGTTATTTACCAGATATCATAACAGATAACTGTTACTCACAATGAACTCAAAAGGTGGTGTGTCCCACACGACCACCTCATGTAATGGGTCTGGTCAGACCCATTACACTTGCGTTCTCATTGAATTCTATATTTTCCACAAACAAAAGAGGAAATGTGGGCATTTTCGGTGCCTTCCTTATTAATGATGTACTTCTTGTAGTGTTTCCTGCTTGTTAAAAGTTTAAAATATATATAGCAGGAATCACACAAAGTGTCCGCGATCAATGCAGCATGACGACTGTACGCTAAGAAGCTGTCCATCCTTCAGCATACAAAATGAAAAAATAATTTCTTCTGTGGTAACATGAGAATGTGTGTTTTGATGACTCCCCAAGTTCTTGCCATCATCATTTACTGGTGTAAACATCTATCTACGATGCTCACCTCACTTGTTTTTCTTCTTCTCACAAGCAATTAATTATCTGACAGAGCTCCTCACGCATATGGATGAAACAGCAGAGAATGACAGCAAGGATAGTTGTACCGACGTCTTGAACGACTTCCTAAAGGACATGAACGAATTGGATTGTCAGCGGTCAGCAACGGGAGACTCGAGAGCGGCGTCCAGTGTGACGCACAACAACACGATAAACTATAGTGAAAAGCGACAGCTTACACAAGCCAAAATGAAGCAGACTGCTAAGAGAAAGAGACCATCGTGGCTACGGCGGAGAGAGGAGCTGGTAAGCCTTCGACAACAAGCGCACGACATGGAGACTCAGATTATTACTCTGCGATTTGAACGAGAAATTCAACGACGTGAACTGGCGGTAAAGGCCGAGGTGCAAAGCCAGAGGCGACTGTCGTGAAGGAACAACAGCGTCAGAAGAAGGCACAAGATGAAAATGGGGAGTTGAAAGTTAAACTCCGATCCTGTGTTCATATTTTAAACGCATTGCAAGCTACGATCGCTGCTGCTAGTTCACAAAAGCAATTCAAGGAAGGGATGGCATCTCCTTCTGCAGTTTGTGCAGGGATGAAAGCATTCCAACAACTGCAGATCAGCAACCCGCGCACTTTCAAGATGCTGGAAGACAGAGTGGACAGCCATATTCCAGCGCTTCAAGGGATTCTGGACGAGCTCCAGCAAATGTCACCTGTGGTGGACTCGGAGCAGACCCAAGTATACTGCACTAACGGAGAAGCTTCTAGCATGATGGAATACAAGCGCACCCGCATATTGCCCTTCGATGAGATGACCACATCCAATGCTGCCTGGAATATCGTTAAAGAGGGAGGTTGTCCGCACAGGCAGTTTTCTCACGTCTCAAAGCACTTCGAGAATGGATGTGCTCTGGATTCTCGCTTTGTGATGCTGCTGCATAGTGGTGTAACGATGACTATCGATACCCACCTCGTGATCAAGCGCTTAGTGGCGCATGGGAGCTGTGTCATTCTCGCCGAGTCATGCTCAGAGTGGTCAACTAACCACGCTGTTTCTGGCGCATGGAGGCACACATCACAGGAGTCTATATGGAGTGTCTTTCGCCGATACCCTCTCGTTAAAACTGGTTCTACTCCATCTTGCGCTTCTGGATGCCAGATAAAAGCGGTGATACGAAGCAAATTTGCTCGACAGACATTCAACAAGATCCAGAATGCTGCATCAACCTTTGCACCTGATCTTGTCGCGTCATCTTTCCGTGACCTTATCGAAGCGCAGCGCCAATTTCTCGAAAATACGCTATGGGATTCAGTCCGCGCCAGAGGGAAATGAAGCACCTGACATTCCTCGAGTAGCCCAAATAAAAAGCTTGCTACAACTCCATGTGTGTGATGAAAACTTCGGTGGAAAAGTTCCTGCTACGACGACATCTTGCTACACTGCTTTCTTGGCGGTAGTGTTACAGAGTGACAGCTGGTAAGGATTCTTGTGCCTGCATGGACGCATCAACTAGTGCGTTTTCGAGCTTTTGATATCGGGAGTCGATCGTATGTCGATACAATTGCATCACACGCTCAACAAGTGTGATGTCTGCTGCTGTCGCTTCATCACGTTCGATTGTCGGGGTCACGAGAGCGAAACTTCGGAAAACACTGAGGCCTGGGCTACCCATCGGCACGAAATAGCACCACCCATACTCGCGCGTCGACACATGTGAAGTCGTCCCTTCTTGAGGCCAGTCTCCGATTGCATCCCAGACGTAGACCACACGATCAGCTTCGACGAACTCCTTGAGTGCCAACCGAATAGTAAACGATTCATTGTCCAGGTGAACCTCTCGCTTTGATACAATTAAGCTGGATGCCGTCCCGATTGGTAGACCCTGACAAAGTAAAACATGTACACGTCAGTAAAACAAGCCTTCAAAAACGAGTCTAACGTAGCAAAATACGTACAAGATCTCTCATTGACTCGACATTCCCCGGCAGGGTAGCAGCTTCACATTCTATGCGATGCGCCATGGCTTTGACAACGAGTTCGTGTGGGTACGGCAGGAACGTGCACATCCTTGACTTCAAAACGCGCTTGGCGTTTGATTCAGACACGTGCGCGTCAAAAATCTCCACAGCGGCATCATCCAGTCCCGCGTCTCCCAGTACTTGGTTCACATCCATGTAGTGACGATCCACAGCTCGAGCAAGTACTTGGAACACCGCGTCATCCTCTGCCACATTGTACACTAAACTCCGACCCGAAACTACCAACGATTTAGGCAAGGCTCGCAATAATATATCTGCATGTGTCTTCAATAATGCCTCCACCGCCACTGCATTCCTTAAGCTTTTTGGAGCTTCTCCTTGAGCTCGACGTTCTCTTTTTGCAGAGATTGTACCTCCCGTGCATTGGCACTGGATGGAGGCTTCAGTGTCTTCAATTGAGTCTCCATCTGCCACACCTGCTTCTGTAACCGAGCGATTTCGTGGTTCGGTCGATTGCGGTCTCTTCTTCTTCTTCTTGGGTTTCTTCTCAGTAGTGTTCGCCATTGCAGCAGCAGCAGCAGCTGATGCTGGCCAAAAGACGGTCCGGGGTCGAAATCGAGGAATTGCAGGCATTGGAGACCGTCAAACTGCGCGGGTTTTCGGGAACTTGATACACATTTGGATTGTCATGTTCTAAGATTGTGTTGCCAGCCTCTGACATTGATAAAGGGCAAGATAACGCCTCATCCAAGCCTGGACAAGGTAAAGCATACCCGTCGATTTTAGCAGAGACCTCCTTCATCAGCGTGACCGTAATCAATTCTTGAGACACTGAACTGCAAGATATTTGTACCCCAGGGGTACAAATAGTAGAACACACCTTCAATTAGATAAATTGTTTGTCTTACCGATAAATACTCGGCCGTTTATTTACATTCTTTTGCGATCGAATGCCATCGAATAAAGCATTTGCCACAAAATGAAGCCGAGCGTTTGATAATCTCATGGAAAGATGGTACAATAACATCGCTTATCGTGCATGGCATTGCGAGTGAAATACAACCCGATTTTAGGACAGCTCACTTGTCAGTGTCAATTTCGACATGAGCTGTCAAATGCCATCCGAATCATCGCTAACCGCACCAACCCCATCAAGCGAATTACTGCGTATCACGCAGTAGTCGACCGCATCTATTTTATGACTCCACGAATCTCCACCTTGAAGGTCAGCTTTCCAGTGGGAATGGAACCCCACGACGAAAACCAAGCAACTGAGCATGCCTATAATTCATGGCCTGCATATGATGACCACCGTCATCGTAGCTGACGTTAACTTTCTCCGGCCCTGATAGCGTCACTAGCTGCTGGATTTTCTCAAATGAAGCTTGAATCTCTTGAAAACGTGCGTCTACTCTCCTTCCAACATGTCGAACGCACTGAGTCTACCGAGGTCCAGATTACGACCTTCCCTCAATTTTGCTCGGATTGCCTTCGTAGCTTCCAATAACTCCTTCCGTTACTACTTGGTACCTTCCAGTACACTCTGTAGCTTCTCCGATATTTTCAACGTGGACCGAAATTTGGCTTTCAACCTTATATTTTCGTCCAAAGCAGCTTGATGTTCGATTCTCCATTCTTGGTGTCTATCCCCCACTCGGGACCTTGTAAAACGCGAACTGGATAAGCAAGTGGCGATTTTGCGGCTTAAACCCATTGCTGGACGCGAGTTTCTTCACGTAGTTCCTGCAACTCATTCTTGCATTTTAACCATGACGAATTCAGATCCTTCTTCCTAGTCCTCGTTTTGGTCGTTTTTTAGATGTGTTTGTCGTGCGTTTGGTCCTGTTCATTGCAGTTTTAAGACGATCTGGAACCTACCTAGCGCTCAATTCATAATGTCATTTATCAGTGTTATGATCTACGATAAGTATTATCTTCAATGGCAATACTGATAACCCTCGACCGCGCGAGGACGTCCAGCGATGATCTGACAACCGTCTAGGACGGCACCAGAACAGCCTTTTGAGTTGCGTTAGTTTCGTTGAGACCTGCAATAAGCTTGTACCCGTGATAGACCGCGCAGTGAGCGCTGAAACATCAGCAAGATATTCCGGGAGGTATTGACATCATGGTTGACGATTGCGCCACATGTCTTGTAGTGTAGAACAGAGTAAACCTTCCGCGAGCGCACCACATCGTCACGGCACTCACGACGCTGATATTGCTTCGAGAAGTCTTGGGGTCTCCTGCTGGTGCATCCGTAATGCACACGACTGGTGCGGTACTCGTCCTCAGGCTCCACACGACAGTATTTCTGCAGCGCGCTCTCTCTCAAACGCTTTGATGGTCCACCAGGTCATTTCTTGATGAGACCACCGTAGTCTTTACCGCCCAGTCGCCAAATCCCACAACCGTTCGAGATGCGTCTCGGTCCTCAACGAAGAGCCCACAGAGCTGCTGCAGCGCTTGCGAATAGCGTCTAAACTTCAGACCTCTCAACTTCTTCCGAATTGAGAAATTGAGCAGTATATCGAGCCGTGGAATCATGAACGCGACGTATATCTGTAACTTGGCGAGCGAGCAGATCTTTTTAGTCGGTATTCCATGTACTGCTTCGGTCACCGCTGGTTTGGTGACCAAGATATGTGCAGCTTTGCCATCAGTGGCAATCTCTCCTGCAAATACTCTGCTAGGAGGTTTACGTGACTCCACTTTATTAATCTTGAAGAACAGGTGCCAGTAGTCGTTCACCACTGCATTCCACTTCGGCCCTTTACTCGGCAAGTCACTGTACCTGTCACGATTCCTGTGGAATCTTGTGAGGTGATTGAGTGCAGGTGGTGACTGTTGCTGCAAGCTACTGCAGGGAGAGCAGCAACAAGTTGATCGAGCGACAGGGCTTCAAGCAACTAGCGATAGTGAACCCATGGAGCTGTGAATGCACGTAAGAGGCTAGCAATAGGGATGAGCGAGTGAGCTCATTCCGGAATCTAAGGAATAAAGTCGCTAACTGCTCTGGCCAAGTAGACGTGGGCAACCACACGGGTGACCTCGAGACAATCTCGTGCAACATGAGAACCAGTGAAGCCAAAGGATATTTAGCAACAAGTACAACGGAAAAAGACTAAGAAGACCAGCAAGACGCCCGTAGGAATGCCCACTTAGACAGTCGTGCACCACTAATGTTGAGTTGTAGAAATCCGCTTTCAATCGTACTTTCTGACATGCCAGTCTTGTGGCTTCTTCCACGAAGAAGAGGGGTCATTCCAACAGGGAGATCACTTCATTTTTAAATTTGCGGGATCAAGAATCTAAGCGACGACTATGGTTAACTACTGTCATGGTACTGGTGTTAAAGGACGATGCTGCGATATCCATTGGGGCTTAAATTGCGTCAAGTATTGCCGATATCATACCCATCAAGGACCACAAGTCACCGAACCTCTCGGCTCGACATTCGAGCCCTACGTTGATCGCTGCCAGGGTATCGCGAGTAGTACGGGACATCGTTGCCGTAAGGACTGGGAGATGCATCTTAATGGCTTCTGCATTTATCATCAAGGTCAAGCTTCGTATACGCCTGCACGCAATCGGTTCAAGAACTAATGAAGACTACACAATAAGCGGGTGTTAAATGATCCGCACGATGGGAACAGCACAAGAATCACTGTGGTTTAGCTTCGTGCTAGTTGTGTAAGGACAGAAACAAACTACTAAATCGAATTAAGTAAAATTGCGAGCTTCTTATGGACGAATTGATTTGTGCGTTCTAGCTTAGAGTACAAAAGCGGAAGGATTACCACACATGCTACTGTTGCTATACGAGAGTGCAAAGTAGAATCTACTAGAATGAGGACTCAAGTAAGCAGTTGCATACACTAAAACTCTCTGGCATCCTCGTCATCTTCATCATCAAGCAAACTACCAACATGAGATGCAATTATTTGCTGGAGGCGGAATCGAGGCTAGTCGTTCGCGACGAAAGAGCGTTGAATGCTGTGATACTTGAGTAGATAAAACCTTCAAAGTCGCGCCAGGTGATGCTGGCAGTGAGGTAATAGTACCACCAGATCGATTTGCAGTGGGATCGACGATCTCGGTCCTACGCCGTTTCTGCAAGTCAGTTAAACTTTATTATCAACAAAAACAACATTGATGACATACCACGTATCGGTAGACTGGATCCAGGTTCCTCTCAATGCGTTCGTTTGTGTAGTCCTTAACGAACTGGCGAAGGTCGATACCATTGCCGGGCTTGCGCATACGAAATGGCACACCGCCTGACGTGATCATCTCGGGGCGCTGGTTAGTGCAGTACGTCTTCTGGCCAGCCATGCATCGGATTCGCTTTGGTTCACGTCCTTGACCAAAGCGTGTAAGCAAATAGCAATGCTCAGGCGATGTATTTGAAGCTGTCGTTTTCTTTTCGCACTTCTGATGTCGCTGCAGTGCTGTCAGGCCATCGCTGATGTGCTCGTTTGGTGCCATGATCTGATCAAGTTGATCGAACACCTTCTGCCGATACGTACGGTGAGCTGATGTCTGTACATCAACTTTCTCTATCAGCGTGTCAATCTTCTGCGTCTGCGTAGCGAGCTGCCGGTGAAGGTCGTGGTTATACTGACGCTCATGCTGGAGGGTTGCTCCTCATGCTGGAGGTTGTGCAGGGCAATGACCAACCTGCGCTCCAGGATATCGATCGTTGGAGACATTTGGATGGCGCGCAATAGAGAACTCGATGTTAATTCGAAAGTTTAAACAATAACCCCCCCATAGCCTCTACTTTCTCCTACCATATCGCTCTGATTTCTACCATTTTCAACGTTCTGTCCTGTGTATTTGGCACGATCGGCTGTGAGCATTCACCGACGGCTTAAGCACTGGCACGCTGCCGGGCAGCGAGCTCTTCAGCACTTTTGAGCGCTCGGCACCACGGTCAAAAACGGTGTGGCTGAAGTTTGCAAGTTGCCGCTCAAGATCATTGCAACAAAGACTAACGCCGTGCACATGGATGTCGGACAAGTTGATCCACGGACAGCCGCATCTCCAAGCTAATAACCATCATATGTGCCGCTACGCACTCAAGTATGTCGGAATCGGTACAATGTACCATTTATAGAGGTACGATGTGCCATTCAAAGAGGTACAACGTACCAGAATTCAGATGCGATCGCCCTATTCCGCTTTCTCGGTTATAAACTAGTAGTGAGGTGTATCTAAATGATTCGATCAAAGGCATAAATAATTAACTAACTCTTGAAATATTCCACATGAATGCTCCTAGTGCGTCGCCTCCAGAGGCCTCCGCGCTACCAGACGACAGTATAAACATTCTCGAGAGCTTTCTTCAGGACATGGACACCCTCGACCACCACCAACAGCCGGCCGTGGAGTTGAAGCCGTCGGAAGCGCTTCCTGAGCTGAAAAGGCCGAAATTAAGCACGATTCGGACCAAGAAAAGCCGTCGTGGCTCAGGCGGAAACATGAATTAACGGCTTTACGAGAAGAAACACTAGCGTTGAAGGCTCAAATGGAGTTTTTACAGACAAGACAACAAGGTCAAAATAGTCTATTCCGTGAATTTGTTTTACTAAAACAGTGGAGAAACGTTGAAAAACAACGACGTCAAGCTGCTCAAGATGAGAACGGACGGCTTCAAAGCAAGGTACAAGCCTATTTAACACAGATGGAAGCATTGCAAAGTATTTTGAAATCGACGAAGCGTGAACAGGATGAGTTTTTGATGGGGAAATCTGTGCGGGTCGAGATGGGAACTGGTCAACACCTAAATCTCGGCAGGGATGCTTTATTCAACATGCTGGAAGGAAGCGTGGATAAGTTTTTTCAAGAGAGACAATTGTCGTTTTGTGAAGACGCGCCTAAGATTTTAACCTCGCCAGACCCTGAATTGGTGCTGCGTTGCTACGATAAAAGTGTGGGCAAAATCACGTTTACTCGTGAGCAATTGTTGCCATTTGAGAAGCGTGCTATCTTCTCCGCGGTTTGTGCAATTATTGGTAATAACCGTATGCGTGGCGCTTTCGATACCCACACGGTCCGACGACGTTCAAGTGATACCTACGCTATGACTTCTACAACAACGGTGCGACTCGAAGGTGGGGACATGATTCATCTCAGGTCTATTGCAGTGTTCAAGAAGTTTACGACACCTAGAGGTTTCGTTTACTTGATTGAGACAAGCTCAGAGTGGATGGGCAACCTCTCAGCCTCGGACACATGGAGCCATTTGACTCGAGAGAGAGGTACTTTTTGGCCCGTGCATACTTGCTCGGAGGTAATATTGCGAGTGGCATGTGCCAACTGAGTTCGGAAGTGGAAATGCAGTCGAACGATTCTTCTGGACAGACAAGGTGCTATCCTCTCGCGAAACCAAATACTGTGTGTGACGTTGTGATCCCGTCTTTTCGCCAGCTTGCCAACGCCCGAAACCAGTTTATGGAGAACGCCTTGTTCGACACTATTCGTACTCAGGGCTAGCGCGTTCTAGCAAGGGGCAAGCGAATATGCATGGATGTAGAGCTATTGGATCAGCATGATTGATGGACTGTCTGGATATCGGTGCACCGGAGACTACGGTCTGTCCATGGTTAATGCAGTTGCTTTCAAATAGAACCAGTGTCACCATCGGATCCCAGCTTGGCGGGCGTTTATATTTTCGAGGTTGAATTTGAGTCTCATTGACGCACGTCAAACGTGGAGTTGATCGTTCTTCCCACTTGTTTGGCGAGTACTCTCAAGCCAAATTATTGTATGCCCAGCTCTCGTTTACTGCACGCACAAAATGTACATTCCAGCCCAGCGTGTTGCATACACACATTCTACCGCGTCACTTGGGATGGATGGGAGACTTTGTAATGCATTGAAACTAGGCTAAAGCGAGTCAGACTGACAAATACAGCTTCCCAGGAAGACAATGGAGTGTGTGGTCGACAACGGGATGACAGTCGCGACAAACCCAAGGTCCCTGATGGCTTTGGTAGAACAGCACATTCTCGAGAGTTTTCTGGAACAAATGGACGCACTTGAGCCCACGCCTCTGCCCACGACTAAAGCGACCGACAGCCTCGTCGGCCGACACACCAATTCCACCCCTTTCATCATGGAAGCGCCAGAAAGTCGAAATGCAGTCATTGCGAGCTCAGACACAATCGTTACAAACCCACGTGGCTTTCCTGACGTTGTAAAGCATTTATGCTAAGATATTGGACGACAGAATACTGTCCGAGAGTCAGAAGCGATGGAAGAACAGAGCGCGGTGCGAGATATGACAATGCGGGGAGGCCAGAAAGGAGAACGCAACGCTGAAAGAGATGTTAGCTGGCTGTGTGCAGACGCGCACTAACCTGTAGACTGTGTTGGTGACAGCAGAAGTAATGAGAGGGAAATCGATCATGGCCGATACAATTGCAGGAGGAACGTTGCAATTTGAAATGGGAGCCGGTGGCAATTTGAATTTGCACAAGTGCATCACGTTCAATATATTGCAGCAGGGTATGGAAGCTCGAGTCGATGAACTGGGTACTTTACTCGATGAATCCGGTATTTCAACGCCCCAAGTTGATACCAATCAAGTCCAAGTACACCGGAAAGGCAGTAAGAGAGCTGACGCCATCGTAGCAGTCAATCGCACTCGTTTGCTTCCTTTCATTGCTGCAAAAATGTCGGATGCTATCTGGTGTTTGATAGACTTGGGTGCTGTTCCTGATGAACGAACTGGTCGCGTGGCGCATCGCTCGGACGATTTAATTGAATCTGAAGGATGTTTCACGACTTCACTTCAAACCTGTAGCAGTGTAGAAGTCCGAGCACGTTGCCTGCTGAAGCGCGCCGATGTACCCGGGGATTCCATTGCCCTGATGGAGTCGACTGCTGAGTGGTTAGCTGACCTCCCGACGCGTACCTAGTGCCATGTTACACGCGATTTGGGATGGACCTTAGTGTCATTTATCAGTGTTATGATCTACGATAAGTATTATCTTCAATGGCAATACTGATAACCCTCGCCTGCACGAGGACATCCAGCGATGATCTGACAACCGTCTAGGACGGCACCAGAACAGCCTTTTTGAGTTGCGTTAGTTTCGTTGAGACCTGCAATAAGCTTGTACCCGTGATAGACCGCGCAGTGAGCGCTGAAACATCAGCAAGATATTCCGGGAGGTATTGACACCGCGGTTGACGATTGCGCCACATGCCTTGCAGTGTAGAACATAGTAAACCTTCCGCGAGCGCACCACACCATCACGGCACTCACGACGCTGATATTGCTTCGAGAGGTCTTACTCTCTCTAAACAAGAACTACAGTTTTTTGCTTGCTAGCGCTCTTGTACTTAGTGTATTCCGACGCCTGCAATCCTTTGAGCATTGTTGAGTACTTGACAACTCCACCCAACTCTTTTGCGATCTCTGGACGATTTCTTTTTGTTTTTGCGTGCTGAAAAATGCGGCGAGCGTCATCCTCCGTCACTTTGAGACGCCCCCTCACTTTTTCTGTGTGGCTAGCTAGGCCTGTCCATTGCTGGACAAAACGACTGACCACTGTCTTGCTTGCGATAGCTGAGCTACACGTTGTGGCACCATCAACCAAACCACATGGTGCGACACATTCCTCGTTCGGATTCATCGTGTGCCAAGCTCTTGAAGTATTCAATATGAATGGTGAAGCTGCCAGAGTCCCACACAACGTTAACGCCAACAGCGGAGTGTGGGGATGTTCTCGATGCATTTCTGCAAGACATGGAAGCACTTGACCACCAGCTGAAATGTACGGCTGATGAACAATCCCGTCCTCTTTACAGCCGACTTCATCTAATGAACACAGGGTATCGGCCAGGAAGCGGTTGAATCCGTCGTGGTTGAAACGCAAACGGGAACTCCAATCATTACGTGAACAAACACAGGAACTGCAGGACCAAATAGCACTCTTACAGGCGACAGAACCCCCAACAGAACCCCCAACAGAACCGTCGTCGGGTAAGAAGTGGAAAGCGACACTTGAGGTCGAGCAGCAGCGATGTCAGGCCTCCCAAGACAAGAATGACCGGCTGAAAAATAAACTTCAGCTATATGCGAACGCGTCGGGGCAATACAAGCCGTACTGAGCGATGCACAACACCAATATAAGGAGCTACTCCCTAAAATTGTTGTTGCTGCTAGTACACTCCGTACTGAGATGGGAGCTGGTCGGCAGTTGTTGCTTGCCAGTCCCAGTGTGTTCGATATGCTGGAAGCAAGAGTGAACGCGCGGTTTGGAGAGCTGAAATTGGCTATTGATGAGAGCCACCGGCTCATGGCCAAAACGGACACTGAGCACGTTAACATCAGTTATGAAGGTGACAGTCGAGTTCGATCCGTGAGTTTCTCACGTGCCAAATTGCTGCCTTTCGAGGAAGGTGCTGTCTCCTCTGTGATCTGGTCGATTGTACAGCTCGGCAGATTTCCTGATGGGGAAGATTCCAGAGTGATTAAGCGCTCTCAAGACGTCTTTGCTATGGATACCATGTTGACAGTGTATCTCGACTGCGGCACGATCCGGCGCAATAGTCACAGTGTGATTAAGCGCTTTATGACTCCGCAAGGTCTTGTGTTTTTGATGGAGTCTTGCTCGTACTGGACAGCCGCAGACCTGTGTGGCTCAGGTTCATGGAGCCATTCGACAGATGAACGAGGCTGCTTTTCACTGCTAAAATACTCGCTTGGTGAATCGGGAAGGAGCTGTGATGTATCTCCTGGTATCTGTGAGCTACGGTCGGAGTTGACATTGTTGCCCAATGAATCTTCCCACAAAGCGACAAGCTGTATCAAGTCACGATGGACTGTAAATGAGATCGTCATCCCCTCGTTTCGTGAGGTCATTAAATCTCGACAACAGTTCGTAGAAAACGCCTTGTTCGACAACATTCGAAGTACATGTAGTTGACACATCAGAGCAAACTCTTAACACATGCGGGACCACTCTGACTAACAAGCCGAAGGCGATTAAACCAATGCTTCCAGCGAGGTGGATCTGAATGATTCGATCAAAGTCATCATTGATGACTTTGTTGAGACGATCCCCAGGATTTGATCGGCTGGACTGGGTGTCTATTCCGCCTGCATTCACACAATCCGAATTATCTCTGTTCTTACCAGTAGTCGGACACGATGAGCTTGTTTGATGATGGCACAGCAACGTCGCAGCTGGATGAGTCTATTGCGACGGACGCAGGGGCCCCGCTATCGTCGCGTGAACAGGGCATTCTCGAAAGTTTTCTGGAGCAAACGGACTTGTTGGAGCACAACGAGGCAGCGATGCTGGATGTTATCAAGCCCTCAGGAAGAAAACGACTGGTGGATTCACCGGACGGCAAGTCACTCCTGGCCAAGAAGTCCAATCCATCTTGGAAGCGACGGAGGGATGAGCTGCGGAGATTAAGAATTGAGGCACAAACAATGCAAAACCACGTGACATTTCTGACGCTGAAGAAGACTTACGAGCAACTATTCGATAGCAGTAACCAGTCTGAGGGCCTGGGGCGGTGGAAAGACCCTGCAATGAATGAGAAACTGCAGTGTGAGAAGGCTAAAGCTGAGAATGAGCAGCTGAAAGAGAAGCTTCAGAACTGTGTACAGACTTGCAACCTCTTACAGACTGCATTGACGGCGGCAGAAACCCAGCACAAGGAGCTGCTTACAGCCAATACTGCTACGACGCAAGCTCTACAGTTTGAAATGCAAACGAACCACAATCTGGACCTGGAGAACTCCATTATTTTCAACAACTTGGAGCACAGTGCTGATGCTCGACTCAATGAACTAGATGCCCTCCTCTACGAGGCTTACATCTCAACGTTCGATCCTGACGCAGATCTAGTCCAAATTCATCGAGCGGGCAGCGAGGAAACTGACGCTATGGTTGAGTTCAAACGTTCTCGTCTGATGCCATTCACAGTAGACAAAACATCGAGTGCAGCCTGGGACTTGATGCAGCTAGGGGTCACGAACAACAACTGTGCTGGTCGCGTGATTCGTCGTGCTGATGACCTGGTTGCATCGAAAGAAAGGTTCACGTACATGCTCAAGGGGGTGGGAACGTCGAGATCCGATCTCACTGTCTGATGAAGCGCGTCCAAATTCCCACAGGCACCATCGTCTTAGTGGAGGCGACGAGTGAGTGGCTAGTTCATCTCTCTTCTTCGAGTTCATGGCGTCATGTTACGCGGGATTCTGGCTGGGCTATGGTGTCTCCTATCACTTCGAGCAATGTAGCACCTGGATTGTGTCGTGTGCAAACAGCGATACGTCTACGAACAAGTGACTGCATGGATACAAAGTCCACCGGCTACCCGATCGCTCGTTCGTTGCTCGCGCGTTCTGTGAGCGATGTCGTTATTTCCTCTTTCCAGCAAATGCTAAGCTCACGGCACCAGCTTCTAGACAACATCTTGCTCGACTCATAGACGTTATTGTTCATATTGCTCACACGTCACAGATGTATAATACAATTAGACGACAGTAAAATTACCATTTGTTTCACATGGATTTTGTATGGATGGTCGCTGCGATGGTCGTCCGTGCACTAGCTCGCTACCTTCTCCATGAACTGTCCCGATGCATGCTTTCCGGCATGGGATGAACCCCAACACCTCGCCAGTCAAGCTCAAGAAACTGACGAAATCCTGAGAAACTTCCTCCAAGAGATGGTCGAATTGGACCGCCAGCCAGCCGTCGAGTCGCCAATTGCGGCAAAGAGAGAGCTGACAGCGAAAAACTCACCAACTCTACCACAACAACAGTTTGATAAGGAGAACAAGACAACGGAGGGCAGACAGCGACACAAACAAGAACTTCAAACGCTAAAATATGAGGCCGAAGCGTTGGAAAACTACGTCCATTCCTCAAACGCGGACATCAGAACCTCTTGGGCTTATCTCCGCAGATGGAACAGTCTTTGCAGTCGCAGAACACTTGGCTCGCGGCTGCAACGAGAGAATTGCAGCGCAGTCAGGAAACACAACAAAGGAATACACAACTGAAGGAACAAGTGCATTCCTGTGTTCAGATCGCAGGAGCTCTGCAGACTGTTCTGAATGCAGCAAAGACACTTCGCAATGAACAACTCACTCGGAACTCGATCGCTTCACGGGCATTGCGAGTTGAAATGGCGTTGAATCGGCAACAGCTTTGGGCAGACGCGACAACGGCAAACATCTACAATATGTTGGAAGCGAGCGTAATCGCCCGTAGTGATGAGATGAAGAGCATTGTTGCTGCCGAGATGTCCCAGCCAATGCTTACTACGGACAGCGAGGAAATCCAGATCTGTCGCAAGAATGAAAGCTGTCCTACTGTTAAATTCAAAACTGCGCGGGTGCTGCCATTCGATGTGGAGACTGTGTCACACGTTTGCTGGAATGAATGCGCAACTACAAGGCCAGGAATTCGGGTGGTCATGCGGTCCGAAGGTATGATTTCGACTGACCTCTCCATGCCTGTTCCTCTGGAGAACGGGGAGGTTGTGGAAATCCGAGTGTTCTGCGTCATCAAGCGCCTCATGGTACAAGGAAGCTTTGTCGTCATCGCTCAGTCTCTCACGGAGTGGCCTGCGCATTTGGCAGCTTCTGGTGCGTGGTCCAGAGCTACGAGAGAGTCGAGCTGGGGCGTAGTTCATATGTATCCTACCCTCAGCAATAGAACAGCAGGAACACCTCCTATCAGCGTGTCAAGGTTCTTGATGCAAATGAGCAGCATGCCGACTGGCACTGATAGTGACACCACCCGGAAACTACTCAACAGTCCAGCTGTCAGCGACGTCATTATCCCTTCCTTCCGTAGACTCATTCACAACCGGCAGCAAGCCGTTGATAATCTCCTCATGGACTTCTTAGTGAATCGAGAGTATCAATAAATGCACGCATGCTATCGTGGGAGCACATGTACATCACGATGCGGGGCTTCGGTGATTGGAACTGCAAATACTGTGGTGGTTTCATCAAAAAATGCCTCGGCGAACCTTCAAAGCACCTGGAGAGAGATGAGTACCGCACCAGTCGTGTGCATTACGGATGCACCAGCAGGAGACCCCAAGACTTCTCGAAGCAATATCAGCGTCGTGAGTGCCGTGACGATGTGGTGCGCTCGCGGAAGGTTTACTCTGTTCTACACTACAAGACATGTGGCGCAATCGTCAACCATGATGTCAATACCTCCCGGAATATCTTGCTGATGTTTCAGCGCTCACTGCGCGGTCTATCACGGGTACAAGCTTATTGCAGGTCTCAACGAAACTAACGCAACTCAAAAGGCTGTTCTGGTGCCGTCCTAGACGGTTGTCAGATCATCGCTGGACGTCCTCGCGCGGTCGAGGGTTACCAGTATTGTCATTAGAGATGGTATTTATCGTACATGATAGCACTGACACATGTACATTGCAAAAAGTATAAATGACACATTGTTTAGATAGTTTTTGAACGTTCTTTTGTTCACTATAATCTTGATCCGGACCCACGCATACGCTGGTGGATCATTTCGTCAAGAATGGCATTCTCGAGTAGTTGCTCGCGCGCTTCGAGGAGCTTGCGGTACGACGGGATCACCATATCTGACAGCATCTTGAGGTGCTCTGGCTGATCCATGGCGATGCCTGCAGACAGTCCTGGCGTCATGTCGATACACGTCTGGAACAGACTCAACGGTGTCCTGCTGTTCTTGCTGTTGTGGAAGTTCTGCACAACGCAGTAACCGCGTTCGCGAATGGGGGCACTACTTGGGTGACGCTGCACATAGTCAAGAGGCCAGTCCCCCGTGCCCTCCCATAGCAGCACGATACGGTGCGGCTCCACGAACCGACGACACACTCCGCGCAGTAGAACAGCGATGCCATCGGGACTGTTCTTGTCGTGCTGCAGCATGCATTGGCGCTTAATGTACATGGTGCTTTTACTGCAGCCTGCGTCCTCCGAGCTCATATTGAGCACCGCGTGTTTCTTGGCGCTACTCCACATGGCTCCGCTGATGGTGTCCAGCTCAAAGGGCGCTACTTTAGCCGTCGAGAAGCGTACAAAGGTGCCCTGTTGGCCTCCTGTGACCACCTGAGCGTCACAATAGTCCGTCTTGTCCTGATTCAGTCCTGCATCCTGAAACACCAGATCCAGCTGGTCGTATTGGTCCTGCAAGTTTTTTCCAGCTGTTTGAACGCCGGGGCGTCCACACTGGGCTCGTACTCGAGCTGTTCAGTGCACTTCAAGCCCGAAATATAGCCGAACGTCATGTCAACATCATTTTGAGCCTGGACTCTGCAGGCCTGCAGGACGCTCTGAAGCCGTTGTGCACCCTCCTGTACTGCCTTGTCATTGGTCCTTCTGGATCTGGCGGCCTGCAGTCGTATCTCTAGCTCCTCCACGTCCTTTGTAGTTTCTTCAAGTCTTGGTCTGATCGTCTTCGCTTGCGTCCTGGTCCTGTAAACGGCAGGACCGTTTAGTCTTGGTGGCGTGTTGTTTCATCCTGACGGGCTGGCTGTTGGCTAATATCGCGGCTAGATATGCGTCACGTTTGGCTCCAAATGGCGGTAGTTCTTTAAATACAGCCGTGTCGCCTCCTCGAGACGAGAATCCGCAGTGCATGGTTCCGTCCTGGTGCCGTCCTGGTGCCGTCCTGCGTCCTGCTGCTTGAAAACGAAACTGAGCGAGGAATTTTGAAATCAATTTTTGCAGTAAAAAAGAGCAAAGAAAAGGACTGTAATTCGGACTTAAGAAGAAGAGATTCCTGCAACAATCTAAAGAACTAGAGATTTGTAAGATTTTGGCAAATTCAGACGGCTTCACCAAAAAAACAGAAAAGGTGAACAACCATATCTTAAACAAACAATAGATGCCGTCCGTCCTGCAGACTGTCACAGTAACAGATGCCTTTTAGATTGCGGCCTCTTTCTAGTGCATGTGATTATGCTGATGAGATGATTGTGCACAGCCGGGACGGACCGAGGTTTACGGCCACTTTCGGTCACTTTGACCTATCGTTCGACATGTGTATGCAATAACGTAGTCTTCCGACCCCTTTACATACGTCAAGACGGTTTCAGAGTGGTGTATCTATCGAGAAGCATGAATGGCGTCCACTAACGTGCGCGTCCCCGTTGAAGCCAAGTTGTTTGGTGATGGCCTGCCCCGTCGTAGTGGAGATAGTTGGACCACTTCTCCTAGCGGTGCTGTGCCATCATCTAGAACGGCCGCGTGGCTGTGCTTCGTTCAATATAGGCCATTATCATCACCGGACATATTGTGGTTGAGTGTGTAACTCGTGATTGCGGTACGGGTGCTACCAGCGTCAGCCTAATCCTATACCCTGATCTGGACAGGGAACAGGGCGAGATCGGCCCTAGAGGCAACGACAATGCTCTGCATACAACAACCGTATCCCTTATGCCCTCCTGATTACATCCGTCCGCGCTCATGCGTCGCGAACTGTCGACAAAAGGTGTTAAAAGGGTGGCAACTAGCCAACCTTGGCGTATCTTGCATGGGATAGGATGGTTTTGCCTCACAGTGATTAGAGCGAGCACTGAAGCCCAATATTAAACGGCAGGCACGACACAATCATCGTCCTGCAACACCACGTGGACCAAACTAGACTATCCTGCTTACGCCCTTCAAATTTCTTATCTCTATACCTTATCTACGTCTTGCCGGAGCAGCGTGCCGAGTCCAACAAAAATTCTCGAAAGACTGGTGGTGTGAGCTCAAGATCTCGCGGAACGACGGGATCACAATATCGCCTACGATGCCCGTGAACGTCGATCGCGGAGTCGTGCAGCCTTTCCCGTCTGAGTCATTCGGCCGTAGTTTAATCATCGATCGGAGTTGACTGCCACGAGTAGCCGCCACCTGTCGGCCGAGCAGCCCTTGGCTGAATGGTACTCATCCACCACGACCCAACCAGCCTCCTCGGTTGTGTGTCGCCAACTTGACCCCGTCTTGTGCTGAATCGACCACTCCGAACTGGACTCGATTAAGACAACCAAGCCAATAGAAACGGCAATGCGTTTGGCGATCGTGCGCGTATCAACACTTACGGTGTGGTTTTCGTCCAGAGGCAACGTGGATCGAGATCTTGTCGCCACAACGTCGGCCGAGCGCCTGATCGTGCAAACGTCCGCCTTTTTCATCACTCCACCGACTACGATGATCTCCCAAACGGAGTTCGCCGTGGTATCTTCCCCATAAGGAAACAAGCGGACGTGTTTAATCTCAACCGAAGCAGAAGCTTCGTGGCCTTCGTCGCGACAAATCCTCATGTACTCGGCATCGCCCTCCGGGTTTGTTTGACGAGTCTCACGTATAATACTATCGAGTTCGTGCAACCGTGCATTGACCTTCCTCTCGAGCGTATCAAAAGCTCACTGTTGACCAACTGCAGCGGCCGACTCGCGATTCTACCGATGCGAATTGCTTTCGTGAAAATCGCGCAGCGCTCTAGTGCATATTGTTGCTTTGTATTAGCAGCAGTAAGCTGCTTGCGAAGCAGATCAGCGGCGCTCGAATATAGTTGGAGGTCATTTTTCAGTCGCGTGTTCTCGTCCTGGGCAGCTTGATATCCTTGCCGCGCGATGGCCGCCACTGATTGCCACAGTTCTAGTCCTTCTGTCAGAACTTCTTCGGTTTGCTTAGATTCACCGTGGACGCGATTTTTGAGCAGGTAGGTCAGGCGGGCCTCCAATATCTTTGACTCGCCGCGTAGCGACTCAATTTCTTGCTTACGACGCAGCCAAGACGTGTTTCGTCTTTTTCGTGGTAGTTCCTTGGGTGTCGTAGCGTGCATTTGTTGTGGGGCGCTCAATGAGCATGAGGACTCTGTATGCTTAAGTTTCTTCGCCTCTGGCTCACCAATGCATTCCAACGTTGAGTTTTCCAGGTGATCAAGCTCTTCCATCTCGAAGAGGAACTCGGCCAATATGAAGTCACTATCGAATGCATCAATGACTGGGAGCTGGGGCTGGCAGCCATCCCCGTGAAGTTTTGGCAACATCTCTCGCTGGGCGTGCTCGGCTGTCCCGCAATTAAAAAGTGGCGACTAAGATGGTCCGACGCGATAGCCTCCAGTCGGATGTGTACAAGTGCAGTGATGGCGCCCATTTGGCACGATCAAGAGAGTGATTATGGCAAGAGCAGCGCCTGGAAACTGAAAGATGGATTCACGAAATATCCAGCCTTATCATATATTATTCTGTCGCAGCCAAGCTCGAGCGATTGAACAGCGTAGTCAACGATTCTGTTGTCGTATTGGGGTCCCCACCAGGACAACTAGAATTGTGTCCTGAGCTTCGTTAAAAGACTGCATTTCGTGGCCAAAAATGGCGTCCTGAGAAATGTTAAAATAATGAGTTTTGCGAGACAACCTTGAACCCACACGTGTTAAAAGGCCAATGCCAATTTACCTTAGACAGTGGTAAGACGTGGGAGGGATTTTGCCGCAAGCACTAGGTCAGATTACTACCTTAGCAATACGGTCGCAATCGGTTTCCAGCTCTCGAATCGAGCCAACAACTGCTGTTAATTCTACTTGGATACAGATTGGCAATGAGGATAGTGCTCAGCTGAGAGTGCCATAAAGCCGTGGCTACATCCTGCTGCAAGTTCTCTCAAAGCACTTGGACTCCAAGTTGGAAGGGCAAGGTGAATACCCGTACATGTAGAACAGTCTGCGTCATGTGGCATGAAAAACTCGCTCTCTTCGCTCCAATTTGCATGGCATCTGATCGTAAGCAGTCCGATTGGACTGCGTTCTGTCTTGACGTCTTGAGCAACGATTTACCTTATCTGAGTGGTCTTCGCGGAGTATGTAGTACTCGATAGCCATCCAATCGATGTGGAGGGTACCATTGCCCCTTTGCTTAGGTCTTAGCCATGGCGGTACGCTGCATGGGTTTCTCTTTAAATTCTGCATATTGGTCAGATACAATGTCTAGTGCTTGCTTACTTGTTTTGAGAGATTCCACATCGACGGGTAGTGTGCTTACTGAATACGCGAAGTGATCAATTGCAATCGTATCCAATACCCTTCGTGTAAAGAATAAATAACACCACTCAACGTTCGTAGGGATTTGAAAGGCGGTGAAGACATGCTGAAAACGCAGCTGACAAGGCATGCATTCGGACCGAAATTGGCCAATCGACTGTGTTTGAACGAGGCACCATTGAGGAATGCCCTCTATGGATCTACATTAGAGCGAGCGAACGAGCGAACGAGCGAGCGAGCGGGAGAAGTGCGCTACCATGTAGCTGGACCACCAGCGATGCGAAGCAAAAATGGTTAGCGGGCTCTATCCTACGATTGCATGTACAACCCCTACTGTTGACGCCATTCAACAGCCTGCTACTACTCTTCAAAACCGTCTCCCGCGCACACTGCCCCCGTCACCCTGCCACCCTGCGATAGAATCTATCGGGCGAGTGTGACTTGCATGTCGACCTGGCCAGAACTCAGCATGCTTGTCGACAGCGCGCGTGAACTAAGAAATATTTATTACTGTGACAGTGATGACATGTGAATTATCTGCGACTTGTTGGATGCGACAACGCTTTCACCGATCATGAAGACCAATCCGACAAGAAGAAGTGATATCAACAACGCGAAGACGAATATAATGCCGAACTGGTTGCTCAGCAAGCAAAAATTTCTAGTGACGAGTGCAAACTGCTGGAGGCACAAGTAGCAGTACCGCAATGTTCCGCGCGGCAGCCGGAAAGACTGCACGCAGCTGTCCGACGAAATCGCCCTATGGCTTCTGAGAGGGGCTCAACAAGCAGTTGCGGGAGCACAACAACGTTGCTAAAGAATATTTGAGTTCTGTTAGTGGATATCCTGCGACGTTGATTAATTGACTTCGACCCGTATCAGTTCACTCCCTATTCTTACCCATCCCCACTTCGTACCATAATCAGCAGCTGTCCATAATCACCTTGATTCAGCCAATCGTTCCAACCAGACTCACTTGATTCAGCTGAAAATCCAAAACGTTCGGTATCATAAGAGCATTTTGATCTGCATACATTTTCCTAGTACTATTAACCGCTTCAAAACCGTCTACCGAATCTCCTGCTTAAACTCGACCTTGATGTTGGTGCTCCTGGAGCCAATGGTGCTGTTCATCAAAGCATTCTCAACACTGCGTTGCCGCTTGCTCCATAGACCTCTATAGCATGGCGCCACGAGCTCTGCAAGCCCATGAATGTGCTGTCGACTCTGCTCTGATGAAACTCCGCAGAGCTGGGGCATCAGGTACGAGCACAGTTGCAGGATGCTTGACTGCTCACCAGCAGGGCACGCGAGGGGCTCTAGAAGCCCCAGCCGCAGTCGCGGATCTCCACACCCTTGGCACTGGAGCTCACGTGAGGCAGACGGTTGGGGCATTCAGCCACCGACTCCCATACAAAAGCGACCCGTCCACTGGCTTCATCCACCACACGACGAATCACGCAACGAACAGTGAGCTCAGCATCCAGAGCTCGGTGCTGGCGGAGTGGCATGTAGCTCTTGAAGCAGAGCGTGTCGGTTGTGGTGCCACCCACAACCGAGTCCTCGGACTCGGTCTCCATGCACTTCCAGATGGCAGTAGAGCAGGACTGAACGTCGAACGGCATAATCTTGGCATCCTTCACCTCCATGACAGGACCGCGACGCTCATCCAGGATCATTTGTGTCTCCTGCAGCTCGTGCTTTTCACGGGTGAGTCCTCCTTTCTCAAATACAGTTTCCATCTCTGCTAGTCGGGCCTCCAGACCAGAGGCCAACGACGCAAAGACGGCGGTCTCTTCGGCGTCACTAACTCGAGGCCGCTTGACACCGAGCACTGCTGCGGACGTGTCTGCATCTCCAGAGCCAGAACTCATCGACGACTTGCACCGCTTTTTCAGTAGTTTCTCGAGGCCCTTGGAGATCTTGAGCTGTTCCTGAATCAGCCCCTTGAGACGTAGGTTCTCCATCTCAGCCTTACTCTTCTCTTCTTTCTGGTGCTGTGCCATGCGTTCCCACACTGGCAATACCATCAATGAACTGTTGGCATCTCCCGATTCCTCCAGTCCCATCAGTGGGGCAGCAGTCACTGCCACAGGGGAGTGAGGAGACGACGACTGTCGTGTCTGCAGCCGGTTTGGCTTTGTTTTCCCATTGGCGCCAACTACAGTAGACATCGTTCTTGTCTTCCTGGGCATCCTCGAGCGTACATGATCCAGCTCTCTCTGAAGTTCCTGCACTTGTGCGCGAAGTCTCGTCAGCTCATCTTTCTGTCGTTTACGGGAGTTGTTGACAGCTCCTGACGCTGCATTTTGGCTCTCTTAGGCGGACTCGGTCCACTTGAAGCAGCCGACATTGGACGACTAGGCGGTGACAAGCCCAGAGAGTTCCCACTCGTAGCTGTAGGGGTATGTGTGCTGTAGTTCTGCATCCTGCCTCCTGTATTGCTAGGGAACGCAAACCGCTGCGACTGGCTCCCTCGTAGAGAAGGGATTACCATCTTGGGCAGCGACGGCAGTGGTGAGCTGCCGATTGAGTTGCTGTGCGGCCGTAAAGACGGCAGTGCTGGCGGCGTCTGTTGCTGACCTGAACTGCTGCCTGTTCCGGCGCGAGCCAGCAGCTCTACGATCGTGAGCGCCGTGGCGTTGCGTCGCTCCGCGTCGTCGTTGCTGTCATCGCCCTGTGGGAAGGCTGCATGTGGCATTAAGCTGCTGGCACTGCGTGTGCTGCCTGTGGACGTGGAGCGGATGCGGAGGGGCGGGAAAACCGCCGCACTGGACATTTTCGAGTGTGGAGAAGCTGATGGGGACGTCTGTGACGAGCTGGAGGACGATGCTTGACGTGGAGACGCCGAATGCTCAACTGCCAGAGGCCCGGCGACCATTTTCTGGCTGTTGGGAGCTGGAAAGGGGAAGCTGTTGTGTCCACGGAGCTCTTTGGCGAATGTTGATGGCGACGACTCCACGCCCTAGCAAAAATAATCAAACATTTTTGGCAGAGCAAAAATTGCACCCATATACGCTATAATTTGCACACTGTGAAATTCAATTACACTGTTATAATATAATGGATACATTTGTTCAATTTGTAATTTTTTGACCTGCTATAACAGATTATCTGTGATTAATAAATATTTAATGCGCAGTTTGTGCAGTGGATGAGGTTCGGGGCGAGAAAAACGCGGTGCGCTGGTTGGCTGAAAGTCGGCGCTGATTGTCTGTGGGCATGATTTGTCTGGACGGCCGATTAGACCGAAAGGAACGGTTGGAACGACGGTTTTCGACGCCCTTTCCCAGATGAGACCGCGCATAAACAATCCCGGCTGGAAAACCCTCCCAAAACCGATGCTTTTCAGTCATCCAATACCTGGCGCGTCAAAATTTCAACAAACTTGGAGTTTGCATGTTTTGGAACTGATATGGAGCTGTCATTTCTAACGGAAGACTGCTTCAAGTGTAATCAGCTTGATGCGTTGTCGACGCTGGTGATTGCGCGACGCTAATGTCGTGTCGACATTGTGCGTCTATACATTAAGAAGGATTGTTAGACAAAGCACTCGTGTGCGACGATTGTGGTCGCCAATCTGATTTCCGCGTCGAACTTGAATCCCTCGGCTGTATCCAGCGGAGGGAGTTTGACAGTTCTGTGGATGAATGGCGAGGTTAGCGACGAATGGTACAATAAAGTCAAGTCAACGGTTGCCCATCCTTATAGCACGGTTGGTTGTTGCTTAAGTACGACGATCGGATTGGTCGAATACTGGATCCTAAAGATTGGACTCAACACTGGCTCGATCGATTACGATCCGTCAGTTTTTAATAAACTTTGTCACTTGACTGGGAAACGGTTCGTGAACCACTGCCAGAACACAAGCCTTCAATCTGGACACAGCGAGATTTACGATCAGTTCAGGGCAGATATACTTAAAGCATATAATGAGGATTTTGCACTCGCTGTGCAACTCTTGCTGGCAGAAAGCCGCACGGACTTACTATGCGGCTTTACCTTTTGGATTCGAGCATCAACCACATCATTGTTGATTCAGATCTGCGATCTGTCCCAGTGTGATTATTCGTCGATCTTCAACGGATGACGCTCTCTGAAAGTAGCTTAATTAACCCCGTGCAAACAATGATCGTACAACGCATCTCAGAACAAGCTCCTGCACAATTTTCGTCCAGCGGCAGCATAAACTTCTTGGTCACAAGAACTCAAACACAACTTCATACTTCCAACCATAGCAATAGGCATAGGTCCCCAGTGTCGTGTGCCCTAGGATGGCGACGACGGGTTCGTCAGTTTCTCGGCCAGTTTGAGCAGCACCGTGGTCTGCGCTGCCATCATCTCCAACTGCCTCTCCGTGACCTGTCGTTGCTGCTCAAAGCGCTGCTCCTCCAGTCTCAGACGTCGGTCCTCCAGCTCCAATTCCCGTTGGCGCAGCAGCACTCGCGGGTCGTTCAGTGGCAGAGTCCTGGGATCTTGAGGCGCCGAAAAGGTCTCAGCTCGTCCTGTGGCGTTGCGCTCGCTTCTCCAGCCTCTGACCCACTTAAATCAAATGTCCTATTGCCTGGCACATTATCCACTGCCCCCACAGTCGCAGTCGGCGTCCCCTTGGTCGTCTTCCGACGCCGATAATCGTCCGTCTTATTGTAACATTTCAAGTGGTTAATATTATATTTCAACTTGAAAGTTTCAACATAAGAAATCACAATTTCATAAATGACCGTAACTTACATTAAATTGGCACCGGGCCAGGAGCTGCTCACGTTCTGCATGGACAGCAGGTGTGCCTGCAGCTCCTCTCAGCTGGTGCAATTTGCCAGTCCGGTAGGCTTCAAGGAGCGCCAAATAGCGTCGTCGACACGCTCGCCCATCCACAGAAGCTCTGGGCACCGATACCTTGAACGAACCGGCCACAGCATCCCAAGCCGGACCCGTTTCTCCATGGGGACAGGACCACGGGGTGCGGGCCATCACTTGACGCAGTAGAACAATGTCCGAAGCGGTCTGGAACCTGCTCCATGACGCTTTCATGATTTAACATGTGACGACAGAGATTGAAGTTGTGTTAAGCTGCATGACCTTGATGCTTGACGAGCTGCAAATGCGCTCGCTGCTGCTTTTGGCGAGTAATTTCCTGGTGGATATGCAGTTGTGTGGGTTTCTTGTGCATTTTGCGGCGGCGCAAGGCGCGATCGGCTTCGTTTTCGAGATGGTCGTAGACTTCTCGTAGTCGTTGGCTCTGCTTGCGACAGCGAATCTGGTTGCGTGCAGCTTTGTGCCTCCGTCGATCTCTTTAGCAGTCATCCGCTCTTCGAAACGCAGTTGCTTCATTCGTCTCTGGAAAACAGCAAGTGCAGACACAATAACAATATCTGGGAGCTGCAAAACGGCTAAAAAGAATTGAGTAACTTACGAGTTCCTGGACGCTACGACGTCGAATTGTCTCCTGGACGAGGTTGTGGCCCTCCGACCAGCATTGAGCATGCCCCACTTGCAGTACTGTGAGTGAAGGCAGTCCATTGCCTCGGATGAGGTCTAAAAACGAGACGATTGCTCGTAATTCTGGGTTGTGGGACAAATTGAGTTCGTGCAGGTTAGCGCAGTTACCGCGTTTCAACGTCTCATTGAGTCGAAGCAATCCTCGATGTGGAATTTCATTTTCTGTAACAATGTTGTCAAAAATTGCACTAGCATTGAGAAGTGAGGACCAAACACAACGTACTGCTGAGATCAAGCGTCCATAGATATTGAGCTGGAGGTGAGAGCAGGAATGAACAAAAGCGTGCAATTCCCTCTCCACGAGCAAAATTTGCTGGGGGTTGTTGTCAATAAGTGAAAACAATAGTTCCTTTAATTTTGAAGTCGTGGCGCGTACCGGACAAATCCAGCTCGTCGAGACGGGGGCAACAACCTGTAGACAAAGCAGAGCTCAATGCCTCGAATTCCAGTGCTCCCAGTTCATTGTCTGTATTGGGAAAATGATCATTAGCAAGAAGCATCAATACCAAGTTAATGGCAACAGTCTGTTTGATGTTTGCGCTCACCTGCGAGCGCTAATGAGTGAAGTTGTGCCAACTTTCTTGCCTTCAGCGTCCGAGCGAAAGTATCGATAGAGGATCCAATGCCATTATCTGAGAGGTCCAAATGCTGTATGCATGTTGGAGGGCCATGTAGCATAGCAATCGAAATTGTCCGAAAGCCGTCATCACCAAGCTGCATACCTACGTTGCAGTGTGTCAACAGGCCAGTGTTAGATCCTTGTGCAGAGCTCGAGATACGAAATAGTGTTCGTAGTACTTGACAGGTTGAGTGTCACCAATTCTGGCCATCCCGACAATAGCTGTGGCATTGTAGCAAAGTTTCTGGCTAGTTGAGTCGCTGCTTTGGGGTTGTTGAGTGGATTTCCGCTCACGTCGATGACTTGGAGATATGGGCAACAAACAGGCACACTCTGGAATGCCTCAAGGAGATGCCCAATGGCATCCAGATCGGTGGTGATGACTTCACACTTCAGCTCAACGAGGGCATTCAAAGCCCTTGACTCAATCTGCTCGCGCAGCTTGTGGATCGTTGTAAACGAACAAAAATTGTGAGAAATCACAAGGCTCTGAAGTGCAGGGGTAGTTGATAGGCATGCAATGAAGCGTTGCAAGTCTTCGTTCGTCATCTTAGTATCTACAATCATTTGAAGCAGATAAGTAGCGCGGGTGATACAGGGAAGCGTAAAGTCAGCAGGTTTGCGTACCGGATACGTCGATCGCCTCCAACTTTAAGAACCGTTCATCTTTAAAACACCAACTCCAGTCCCTCACAAAACGGCTACTGAACGCGTTCCGTGCGAGACTCAGACGCCGCAGAGCTGGAAATCGTGCGTCTCTCCAAAGTCTAGCGAGTTGCTTGAATTGAAGATCATTCAGCTTCAAATCTGTGCCAACATCAATAGATTTAGCAAAACTCCTTACAGCAAGCGTGAGATAATTGATGCAAACCTTACCAATCAACTCGAGAGTGTGCAGTCTGGAGTTGACGTTGTCCATGAACAGTACCTGCAAAAATGCTCAAAGTACCTTCCGTTGGTTGCACTAAACCTGTTCACGCTACGTAGAGAAATCTCTCGGACCGATTCAAAACAATCCGTGTCATTGTCGTCGTCATCCTCGTCATTCCCGCGTACTAACAACTGAATGATATTCGCCACTTCTTCTGCGGGCACCTCACTAAAAGACAGCACTTGTGTTTTGCCATAGCGTTTGTGAAAGCGCCTGGTTCTAGGAACCCACCGCAAGTGAGGAAGTTTTGAAGGGTACATACACGACCAAACTCAAGTGGTAGTGCGTTGCAGGCATTGTAAAATGAGTGACAGCTTCCACTAGCACGCACACGATCACGGCATGGTAGTAGCTCCATCAACTTTTTCGGGAACAAACTCTGACGATTTTCCAGTATTCGACCAACAAGATATCTTCGGGGTCGTGGTGGTGGACAGTAGAATTCATAATATGCTCGCACTGCTGCAGCTGTCGTTTTGTTCACGTACGCAGTCACTCGTGCGGGTTCAAGTGGGTCTAGAAAAGGAAAGACACAAGCAAGAAGCACTTTGTGCAGCGTTTGTGGGTCAATGAACAGTATCGGCGGACCTTGTGACGTCGGTAGAACTGGTTTCTTCTTTTTCCGATGCACGCGATCGCGATGTTTCTCCGCAGGGTTTAAAAGCTTAGGGACCCATCGGTTGATACCAATACTTCCCTTTTTGCTCGCTCTTTCTTCTTCTTCGGTTTCGTGGTCACTGTATTACCTTCATCACCCTCCACTTCCCCGTCTTCTGCTTCGGATTCATCGCTGTCTTCACCACCAAAGCCTGGCGGAGGTTTGGGAGCTGTCGGTTGTCGAACTGAAGATGGAACTGCAGGAGTTATCGGTAGTGTGACAACTGCAGGAGTAATTTCATCAGGAACTTGTGATGCAGTGATAGCAAGGGGCTTTCGTCTTCGGACGAGTGTCCGACGCAAAGTCGAGAGCAGGTTACGACCAAAAGTACTAGTACTTGCCAGAGCTCGAGTTCCGACTCGAGGTTCCCCGAGCTCGGCGCTCCCTTGTTCGTCTTCTGACTCGATGGAATCCAAGACTTTACCATGACTAGGAACCGTCAAATAAACTCGAAATGGTCGCATCAAAACTGCGACGGCTGATAGTGAAGGGCCACTCCGCTATCCCAAAGTGGCCAGTGGATAGGCACCCGTCTGGTCGTCATGGAGGACACGTTAAATGTTAGGAAGCACGCTACTAGCTCGAAGACTTGTGAATTGACATGTGAGACGGTGATATTGGCTTAGTCGCATCAACTTCTACTTGACAACTGATTGAGGAATAAGTAGGTTGTACGTGCATTGTTGTTTTAACTTTCTTTAGACAATGTGCATTTGTTCACGAAGGGCACCAGTAAGCTGGATTCACACTGGATGTAGCCTGCATCACCATGCATTGCCGATTGCTGGTGCTTACGTCTGCGAAGAAGCGGTTTCTTGCAACTAACTCGAGCTTATTGAGATGGTCAAGATGCGAAGCCACTTGACTGCGGAGCTTTCGTTCTGCTCATCAAGTTGCTGGACTGCTTCCGTCCCGAAGACCATCCATTCAGCAGCATTCGAGTGAACTTCCATACTCATCTCCTTGACATCCTGCAGCTGGGACTTCTCCAACTCACGACGTTCACGCTCCAATTTTCGCGCTTGCATTCGCTCGACCGTGGCTTCCATTTCCACGATTTGTTTCTTCAAATACTCGATCTCGAGCTTCTGCCGCTGCTGCTGCGACTTGGGGAGCGCGACTCCTTCTGGGGCGACAAACGTCTGTCGGGGACGTTTGTGACAGCGGGGCCTAGCGGATGTCGATCGGTCGGCCTTTTTGGATGAAGTGCTTGGCTTGGGTGCCACCAACCCGAGCAGATCGCTGAGGACCACTAAGTCATCGGTCGTCAGTTTTGAGTCGTCCGATAGTTTGGTGCTGGTGGGACTCGAAATGCTGTTGCGGCAAGGGGCCAGCGCATTCCCGAAGTGAGACGGAACAGATGATGGCCGGGCCACATCGTCGCCGACGAATAGTGAAACCAGGTCGCTGTTATCGCTCGACAAGGTGGTAGCCATAACGGATTTTAGTCTTTGGTTCGTTGCGTGGCGAATACCTTCCGCGAGGTGAATTTCAAACTGAAGCCCTCCCTCAGGGCTGCGATTGTCGGTCACCGGGTTTACTGGCGAGAAGAACGGAACCCAGAAAACGTAGCACATGTCCCTGACCAGAGCAAAAACCTATGCACGGTAGGCAAACAAGCGCAAGCTTTGCCCCATCATTGAAGAGTGTGGCAAAGAGGAGGCCCGTACCGAAAAGAGACTGTCGAGTGCATGATCGCAAGGTGCGATGAGTCCGAGCCAGCAGTAGCGCAGGACGCGGTTCTTTACCAATTCTAAGTTAGTCGAATCTCGCGGATTGCGTGGCTTCATCATATGATAAAGGCCTTAGGAATGAAGCTGTCGAACGAGAAATCTCGTTGAATTCAACTTCAAACAAGGGCTCATATGACTATTTGCAGGTGATAGAGGTATGAACGTGCGGTACGAGCCATTGCCGATCTACGTTCAGGAAGAGGATTTACCTGCGGGCGGCTGTTGAACACTAAAAGGGTTAACGCGACAAGACTGTCCAATTCCGAGTAACCTCGAATCATCCTTCGGGCACGTCGCAGACTCTTTTTCATCTACTTATCGGCGGAACCAGCGCTTTCAGTATTGCATGAAAGGGCTGAGCCCGAAAATGGTTTGACATTCTCTGTCGATGCCTATCCAACGGACTACACGATTGCGAACGCCCCATGGCATCAACAAATAATCCCAGTGATTGGGCCTGCTGGGTATATGGAAGGATGGGAGGCAGCTCCTTTTCGTTCTTTACCTCAAAGACCTGAAACAGCATCCTTTAATACAGTCAGACCTTGCCATGCTGTGGGAATGTACTGCACCTGCGGCACAAACCATTGAAACGGAGATGCTCAGCATCATGAAGGCACTGATAAGCTACATGACTGGTCTCAGGACATTTAACAACAATGTCCAAGCACCACCAACTGCGTGTTTACCATAATTCTAAAGCGCTCCATGTTTGCCGACAAAAGCAGGTTCCGTGCAGAAGCAGCGCGGCAGCTGGATACAATTACACTGTATCCTAGTGAACAGCACGGAAGGCCTATAGAGGTGCAGAGGCTGACCGGGGTCGACATCATTAAAATGGTTGGCAAAATTTTGCTCCATCCACCCGTCAATCGACGACCAGATTGGACTATTTGACCCACCAGCCAAGCCAGAGCAAGGGCAGGCAAATCTCCCCGTTCCTCATGATTTAGAGGCGGCTTCGGTCATACAGTCCTGTGTGCCTCGAGGTGGACTGTAATCTGCGACTGCACGGAGACGCCATCATAGCGATGGTCAGCGCCATTGCTTTTCCCATTCGATGGCGTTGCGGTGCTTTGATTCGGTCCAACCCAGCAAGCTCCATCTCATGCCTCCTACTTTACGTTCGTCGAACAATAAAATACATGGACACTGCTCACCTCGAGATCGCCAGGGTGTACAGTACATTAACAACTCTTCCGCCAATACAGCAGGGAGTCTAGATAAAGAGTTGCTATGCCACTAAGCAGAGTCAAGGGGCTTTTTGGCGTTGCAAGCAAGAAGAGCCACTGGTACCAGAAATTGGTTTGTCATCTGAACGTGCGATTATGAAGGCTCAACTTTTTGCTGGCCATCATCTCCTTAGACAACAACAGCACGATGGTGTGGGCAGTCGCCGCGACTTACGGACAAATCAAGTGACACATCTGAACTTGCATCTCGCCAGGTCGTATGTAGGCTACGCCTGTGCAGCCAGCTACATTTTCCCAGCTCGAAACTGATTTCGTGGGACTGTTTGAGTCCTTCGTCATTAGCTCTGTCTGTCGCTGCCCGATAGGCAAATCGCTCGAGGCGGATACTGTTAGCACTACATGATGTCGATGTAGTAAGTACATCGACAGGATAATCTGGACCCTATGTTGCTGCACTTCACGTACGATGTTTAATATACTCGAGATCACACGGGTGATGATGGCTTTGAGGCCTTTTGCCTTTCCCATGAAAAAATCCATAGCTCATAATATGCCACAACTCACAGCTACGCAGCGTTGTCTCCAGCCGCCTGCCTATCTAAGCTGGAAATGCGCACAAAGATTCAATGCTGCAGGTCGTTCTCAAACACTGCGACTACATCTTCAAACAGCAAGATTTGTGTAATAAGCGCCATCATATCATAATAAAGCCGAATTCAGTTCGGCGGTAAGCAGGATAAAGGTTATGAGAGCGGTGTGGTGGTGCTGGGATGTTAAACGCGAGGCATTGATGCTCTTATTCATACAAATCCGACGAACATCTTTATGGCGAACCTCACAGTCATAGTGCTAAGCATACCATCTTCCTAATGCCCCAATCTTCTTCGCTGCACATTTCGCTTAGCGCATCTCCGTAGAACTGTTCGACTGGAGGTGTGCAGTCTTAGGCTCCTAGGCATCATCGTACTTTCCGGTTTCTCTATGCAAAAACACAAAGTTTGGAAGGTTGAGTGGGCACGTGTTCCAGTACATGTAAATGTAAATGAGCTGCAGCCCATATTCTGTTCCCAAGCCACCCATTATGTGGCGGATATCCTTAATGCACGTACATGTTAATAATACATGTAGTGCACTCCATTGTTACCTTGAAGCCAACAGTTCAACTTGCTTCATCTCTGCTCGAGATCGTCAAGTACACGAACGCTCCTGGCGTCCGTGTTTTTGAAATCACTTGCCCATGTACCGTCTTGAGATTCGGCACTTTGAATCTACCGTTCACGATGGCGCGACCAAACACGGTCGCCGATCATAGTCGATTTCAGATGCACGTGGTCATACCTCCGGCTTGACGATGGATACAGCCCAGAGTCTGGGCCAATGACCCGTCGATAATCGACTCAATTGTCGAGTCAGTCCACAAAAAAGATAGCTACCGTCCAGTATGCAAACGCAACCCCAATATTTATGCAGTATTTGTTCATTCGTTTATCTGACCAAGGAAAGCTTATGCTTGTAAATGTAGCAGTATATTGGGATCTCTATGTCCAACCCAATGCTCGCACGGAACAGTCTACAAGCACGCGATCTGCGTCGATGAGAGCGTGGGCGGCAGCGTTGTAAGTATTCACATGCTTACAGACGGACCAAGGTCAAGATGCGCTCTCTTCAGCTTTGCTTGATGCCTTTTCTTCACGATTACGGGCATTGCGATGCTGTACTGTTGCAAAATGTTGGGAGATCAACACTAGACGAGTCTCCATTCATCAGGACCCAGAATAATGACGATCTAGATCGACCGCATAATTTCCACGAAAAGCAGTTTCGAATTTGCAGCATAGCTCAAACAACCCCTGGTTCTGGTTGTTTGGTTCGGAACAGAAACAAGGAACCCACAGCTGCCACACGTCCAGCAAAACACTTGGTTTCAGTAAACGGACTATGGCTGATCCCCTTCGGGGAGTGTCTGTGACAGGGGCCACACAGAACCTTGCACAGAGGAAGTGCTTGGAGTATACAAGCTCCTAGTGAATGGTAGTTCACTCGATTCCCGGTCTTAAGGGAATCTGTAACAGATAACTGATAGATTCCAGTTACAGGATAGGATATATTACTCATCATAGCCATTATTAAAACTAGTAGAAAAGCAGACTAGGGCGGTCAGTGGAAGCCACGTGGCTTTCAACCGTGCCGAGCTGCGGGGACGGCTCACTCTTGATTTTAGCCGCCCTTCCCAAAGTCCTATCTCTCATTTTTGATATAGAATCGGTTACAGATTAAGTAACAAAACTAAGATTGCATATATTTATAGTTAAGGTTAGTTTGGCCTGCAATACAAACTTCCAGTTAACTTTACTGAATCGAAATCAATGATTGTTGAGGCTGAACCGCTTAGTGCTGGCTTCATCGACCCAGCATTATGCTGCGTGGGAGACAGCACACTGCTATTAGTGGTACAAGCCAATGGAATCTTGTCGATGCTATCGACAACGTGGTTACTTCTGCCAAAACTTGGGCAGCTACGCTCGCATCCATCTCGACTTGAGACGCTCAGAGGGCTTCCAGCATAACTCTGTAGGCGGGCACGACGGCACAGCGCAACCACGACTTCAATTTAGGACTTAGTCTGTACCAGCCGCTTTGGAACGAACTGGTGTCCGATGTGGTATAATCCACACTATCCCCGGGACCGAAACCAAGTGCTACCAATGTTGGTATTGGACCCAGCGTGGCAGGAAGGAGTCGGAAGTTGGTTTGGTTTGGTAGGAAGATTGAAGCGATGCGCAACCTTAGAGGCAAATTGTGAAGTGGCATTCATCTTTAGACTAAAGACTGCGGTCTCGTGCTGGACTACGAAGCAGTAGCAAGAGCTACTGCTGAATCTCGGCCTCATACGCTACTTTCCTTTATATAACTAGCACACTACAGCGTAGCACTGAATCCTGGATACCGACGAAGAGAGTAATCACGAGCCTTCAGCATCAGGTTCGTTGCCGTAGCGCCCAGCAGCTCCGTTCGGATAGAGGTATTTCCTCACACAAAGCAGGTTCGCTTGCCCAAGGCAAGCAGCACGGACGCAAGGTTGCGCGCGCAATCCTTATATGGACTGTGTTCCCGCAGAATTTCTTGAGAGGTTGGATCAAGAACAATGCTGGCTCACCCAAGGAACACGCAATGGTATTATGACTCATCTTCATGAAGCTGTACTGAAATGCTGGTGCCTTGGCGTCGCCACGGTACTACAAGTGATCTGGAAGTGGCGTGTGGAGTTCTTGGAGAGGATACCTCGGATCGAAGCTCGGCGGTTCCGGGCTGTTCTGAAGGTGCGACTCCGTCAAGGTTATCGTACAGTGGAAACGTCATACCACGACACTGGCCGACCCCTCCTGCGTGTCGTGCCGCGCAGGTTGCAGCGAATTCCTTCAATGCGCACTGGGCCCGCAATCTCCCCAGATAATCTCAGTGACTACCACATATGTGCTTCTTCGACGGAGGGTCAAGGGGAATCCTGGTCCTGGCGGCAGCGACTCCGTCCTCCTGAAAGCTGATCCGAACAACGGAGTCAGCTCCATTGTTTGGTTTGTCAGCATGACAAGTGCACCAAGGCCCATGGAGGTTACGAAGCCAGCAATTGCGACGTTCGCCACCACGTATGGGGTCTTCTTCTCTACGTCATCGTTCACCGTGAACCATCTTTCCACAACTTCGACATCCACCTCCATGGTCATGAGTAATCACAATCCCAATCGATTGACGCCATGTAGTTCCTGCATTTTCGCTAACGTCGGAGAAATGCCAAGGACTTACAGTTGGAAAGCTCATCATGGGGGCATTGCACGGAAATCGCCCTAATGTCCATCGTTCTACGTGAGTGTGACGCGAGTTAAAACTCTCGATCAACTCTACCTCACTGAGCCTTTTACAGCGGCTTATCTATAATATTTTGTGCCCAATAAGGCAGATTTTCAAGAGAAACGTCGACTCAAAGCTCTTGAACGACAATGCGATGACGCTGAATGCATTTCAAGCACAGGGAGTTATTCAAATAGTGAAGTCAATCCACATATCCGTGATCTTTTCAAACAAATGCCAGAGCTCACCCTGGGCTCTCGCGCACGGCCTTAGTATTCGATGGAGGTTGGATAGTGGTCATTCCTTACTTCAAGTATGCTGACCGCAACCAAGCCATTTCTCCTCTACCGGGTCACACTTTGGTCCGACATGTTTTTCAATCTGCCGTCGTCGTAATGCAGTATAGCTGGGGTCCGGAAGACACGATAAAACAGTGAACCGTGTGTTGTAACAAATACCAGTTCTGTTGCCAGGCAAAAACACTCGCGGAATGGCTTGCCGTCGCACATCTCGATCGACTCTTTCGTTGGGAAACTCAGGTAGTCCACCGAGTCGAATAATGAAGGTTGGCAGATGAATGGTGCGAACTTTTCAAACGCTTTCTCGGTAGCGACGTTCCCGAGAAATGGTGTCACTAGACTTGAGCCTGTATCGTTCTTGAGGCACGTTGCAGCAAGGACGTTTGCTAAAGGGTGGCTGCGGCAGGATATATAGTTCAGGTCGCATGTTCCGATGAAACCGTTGCAGCAGATGTGATTTGGTCGAAGTACGACAAATTCCACGAGGTTTTGCAGTGGCGACATATCAGGAAGCCGCTCAAGGCTTGGTAGCAGCGACAGGATAAGGCGATTTAACTCCGGTATATGATCGAAAGCTGGGAGCTCACGCAGCTGTGTTATCCAGGCGATAGACAAGCTTTGCAGATGAGGTACTCCTGTGAATGGTGGAAGGTGGTCGATATGTTCGTGGATTCCAAAGTGTACCATCGACAGTCGCGGCATATCGCTGAACAGATCTTCCGGGAGGCCTATCAAGTTGTGCTGGCCGTATTTCCCTTCAACCTGACTGAATCAATAAACAGGTTAAGTTTAAAAATATTGAACAAAAGCACTCGTACTCACATTGTCTCGAGCTGTTTGAAGTCTTTCGTCCAGGACGGGATGTGTTGAGTACTGGTGTACATTAGCTGGCTATGAAAGAAAATATTAGTGTCTACGAATGAATAATCAACTCGAGTATGTGAGAAACCCGATGGCGTACATGGTTTTCAGTTCACGACACAAGCGAAGCTCTTCGGGCCATTCCAGTAATTGACGGTTGATGATCTGGAGCGACCTTAGCATCCCGGATGCGGCTAGAGCCTTCACCTTATCATAGGCGTCCACAGGGTTGATCCACTCTTCGTATGTTTTAGGTGCGCGGTCGACATCGATGAAGATTAAGCATGGACAGCTCTTGTCCGTAGTTTCCCATTGGTGAGTATACACTACGCATTCCGGATATGCGGAGCAGAGTGCTGCAGAGTCTGTCATTGCTTTGTTAGCAGACAGCAGAACGACCACACTGCAAGCCACAAAGACAGCCGTGATGCCTTTCGGGACAGCATTCTGTGAAGCGGGTGGTGAACTTTGCGGCATCTTTCGCTGCATAATTCGCTCTTGATGTCGAGTCCACAGGGTCGCTTCCAGCACACGTTCGAATCGATAGCAAAATGTGAGGTTCATGCTGATGCGCAGCACAAAATCCAACAGTGAATCAATGCGGAGCGAGTCGAAGTTCACTCGAAAAGCGCAAGCTCCGACTGGTCTGCAAATGATCGAGCAAGGTGCTCAAAACTGCCAGGTGGCAGCTTTTCCAGATAGGTGAGGTATACGTCATGGTCAAAGTCGAAGTTGTAGTAGCTATATACAAGTGTCACGATCGGGAAGAGGACGGCTGCGGTCAAATCGAATCTATAGAGCAGACAAGCAGCAATCGTTGTTAACGTCGGACGAACTAGTTATCTGAAATCTAGCAACTTCTTGTCCAGTACGTACATTGAGTCGATACAGACCTCTGTCAGCGCTGAGAACCGGTCTGATAGCACATTAACGACGCAAGACATCGAACTCACGGTCAGAAGGCCTGTGAATCCGTATGTGAGACTAGCCGGACTGCCGCTTGTGAGCAATTGCCGAAGCAGAACTGTCTCCATCGATAAGTCGATTAGCTTGAGAAGCGCGTTCTGCAAAATTGAAACGAGAATTTAGTAAACACCCCCATGACTCCAGCTACATAGTCTTCATACCCATCGTTTGCGGTTTTTCCCTCAAAAGATGTCAGGTCGTCCCACAAAAGCCGAGCTCGTTTATACTTTGATTTAATCGACCCACTCAACCACCACAATGGCCCATGTCCTGAAGTGCACCAGGTGTTCGAATGACTGACAAAAGCCGAGCTGAACAACTTTTCACGCCACAACAGCATCCGTAGTGTTACGACCACGTAGGAAATTCCCACTATAACAAGTCCTATTGCTCCAGCGACAGTCATTCCCGGATTTACGTCATGTATCAACCAGAACTCGCCATTGTCGTACGCACTCGTATGCATCAGCATATTTGCTGCTCTATTTGGTGCCAGCGCCAAAAGATGAGCCATACTGTCCACACCACGCAAAGCACTAAGACAAATAGCATTGGGAAGCCTAGAACCCCGAATGCTTGATGAAATGAAAGCGAGCTGTCTTGATGACGTCCCAGGGTCCGTTTGCTCTCCAATTTGATCTCTTCGACTGTCGGTCCTGTCGGAATAATTTGGCTGAACTTGTTTTTTGTTGCTGTACCTCGGGCCACTTGGCGGACTCGCATTGTTGATATCGTTAGTAGTTGGTGCGATCGCTGTCCCATTATTCAAAGCTCCCATGACATATCAATCACTGGCTTCAGTCTTCTCCTACGAAATGCTCTTTTAGCGCAACAAAGATGGCAGCAAGTAGTTAACATGTATTTTTGCTTTTTGTACGTACGTTGAGGCAAAAATATCCTCAACTGTATGTACAAGATCATTTAACTCAACCTGCCATTTAACTCAATCTACAACTGGTTACAGACAAGTTTAACTCAATCTATAACAGATTACAGTCAAGTTCAAGGAGGATGAGGCAATGGCTACGTTTCGTAATCAGATTTTCAAATAATAATATTTTTGTCGTTGATTGGTCATTTCTAAAAACATTTTTTTTCTTTCTGTTCGATTCCGAAAATGCAGCCCGACTACATGGACCAACAGCCAGATCCGTCCACGCCGCCACCTCTACCAGATGACACAGGCTTGTTCATGGAATTTACAAACCTTCTCCACGTTTGTGACTCGTTTGCACACCCAGTGAGTCCATGCACAGCTCCTCTGACCTCTCTAGCCCAAGTTACAGCCCTTCCAACTTGACACCCGAAGAAGCGACCGAGCTTTTACACGTCTTAGACGCTTCGGCAGTCTATCAAACTTCAACAACTCAAGTACAAGACTCTCGAGATACTGTAACCCAAGTTTCGCTGGTTAAATCTCCCGCACAACGTAGAAAACCTGGTCGGAAGAAGAGCAAGAGTCCAAGTGCAGGCAAGATGCGGAATCCGTCGCGGGAGCGGCTACAGAACGAATTAGCTTATCTCAGAAGGAAAACAGTGGAGTTGGAGGATCAACTTAGGAGTCTGTACCTCTCCCGACGCGTCAATTTGAGTCTGACGGCCAAGGGAAGCCTTGACACGCAGGAGACAGTAGGAACAGGAGCCAGAGTCTGGAGGAGGATCGCTGAGCGACAAGCTCAAGGCCGTGACAAGTCCGAGAGGGAGAATAAAAGACTCAAGCTTGTACTGGAAGGACAGATCGCTCTGGCCAAGAAGCTGGAGAAGTTGCTACAGAAGAGACCAGATGTGATGGTGATGAGTGATAGCTCTGGCGTTTCACAGAAGAGATTGTGTCTGGGTCAAGTGGAAGACCCAAGCAGCATGTACGACCTCTTCTTGAGTGAACTGGATGTGTTGTACGCACAGATGGATAGTGTTTTCCAGCAGACTGGACTGGAGGCGTCGGTGGATGACTCCTTCCGACATGCTTATGTGAAAACGAGACGCGGACCTGAAGACGAGGAGGAGCTGTATGCAGAATTGCAGGATGTGACCATTATCCCGTTTGAATTAGAACGTGCTTCGTCAGCTATGTGGCATGCTGTGCGAAGGCGATATAACAAGAACAGTTATCATTCGTTCCAAGGTGTGATGGAACGACCTGATGATACGATCGCGGTGAAATATCGTAGCCAGTGCCAACGCAGCGGACAGGATATTGAACTGGATGCTATTATGGTGATGTGCCGTTTTGTGGAGCGTGACCGATTGGCTTTCGTGTGGCGTTCTGTGTCATGTGGAGATGGAGCTTTCTCGGGTATGTACACAGATGAAACTGGCTGGAGCGTACTCAAGCGCGTTCCACCAGATTCTGGACTCGATCTTACAGGCTGCGTCATGCACAATTGCGTTCATGTGGTTCCGAAACGCGTAGATGTCGCTTCAGATCTTCAGCAGAATGAAATTGGTTTGCTTACGAATGTCGTTATCGATTCGTACGAGGACGATGTGATCGCGCTGAGCGCTATGATGGAGGATCTGCTGCTGCAAGACAGTATTTGTTCCTCTAACTCAATAAGCCACACCGGTTAATATTGCGAATAAGTGCGCCGTTGGATGCTAATTGTAGCAGTGAGTGCCCACGAAGAGTGTGAATTAACAAGGTACTCCACGAGGCCACGACGATTTAATGGAAACGCGTTTCAGTCCATGGAGTATTTTTGACTAGAAATAACAGGCAAAAATACCGTAAGCACTGGTGTCGTGTGCGTCGAACTATTCCGCGTGGGTAGAGTGGAGCCAAGTGTATCCGATGATTTTCCCGTCCGACGATACTGCAAAACGTGCGAGTTTAGTCAAAGCTCCATGTAATCCCCAATCGTCGAAGTTTGCTAGCAGAAGCATCGGGAAGTTCAACCAAATTCTTCCGACAGGACCAACAATCACACAGCTCAAGGCCGAGAGCAAACAAATTCACCGACAAAGACAAGACGGAGATATCTCATTTCGCGCAGCATTTGGCATTCTCGGCTTGCCGATGCTAGCAATCTTATTGATTTGCATTGCGTGGACGGTATTACTAACCTTTTGGCTCTTGAGCCAAACAAAGCGGCGAATTTGCTCATGGATACTGGCGCATACGATAATGGTGATTTCTGGATGATCAACGATGCAAATCCACGGATTACGATGGCTGGAGCCGTTGGGTTGATGGTCGTCAGCATTTGCTATTTGGTGCTCACGTTGAGGATGCTGTTCTGGCGCAAGAAGTTGCTCACCTCTGGGTATCTCAGCTACGCAAGGACTTGGTGTACTTCAGATAGTAGATTGCGTTGGTGGTTCGGATCTATTTGCCCAAGATACGTACGTGTGCGTCTTCTGTGGAACGAGCTTGCGTCTTTCGAGGGAAATATCGCAAAAGATGGGTGCGTGTAACTTGTATTGTAGCTGAGGGGTTGGCATCTACTGTGTTTGGTTTACTGACACACTTCATGGCAGAATGCATTTCTTAAACTGATTGACTTAATGATGGAGACAGCTATGCTCCGACAGCTATTGGCAAACGGAAGTCCAACATATCTCACATACGGCTTTGCGAGCTTCCTGGCTATAAACTCGCTGTCGTGCGTTGCCAATATTCTATTGGACCAATTTTCAGCATTAACAGAGGTTTTTATTGACTCCATGTACGTATCTACTGTAGCAAGGACTGCAACATGTGCTGATGATTAACCACGTACAATGTTTTCTTCCGTCTTTGTTGTCCAGCTTCGACTTATCTGCCGCCGTTCTCTTCCCAATCGTGACACTTATCTACAGCTATCACAACTTCGACTTCGACCACGAAGTCTATCTCACATCTCTGGAGGCTCTACCACCCGGCAGTTTCGAACACCTTGCTAGGACTTTTGCCAATCCATCAGAAATGGCGCTCTTTCGTGTGAACATCGACTCACTTCGCATCAACTCGGTTTTGGATCTCGTGTTACGTATTAGCATGAACCTGACATTTTGTTACCGAGTGAAGCGTGTTATGGAGGCGCTCATTTGGACTCGCCATCGAGAATATGCTTCTGGCGTGATAAAGAGTGTTGATGCCCCTACCCAGCAGAACCCAGTACCAAAAGGAGTTGCGGTTGCATTTACGGCATTCAGTCTCATGGTGTTACTGTCTACTTACAAGGCAATCTCAGATTCTAAGGTAGCTTGCTCGGCACACCCGGACTGTGTGGTGTATGCATACAAATGGAAAATTAGCGATGATCTCTGCCCGTGCGTCATTCTAATCGATGTTGACCTCACTCCGAAGACATACAAGGAGTGGATCGATCCCGTTGACGCGTACGACAAGGTGAAGGCTTTAGCAGCGTCTGGAAGGCTTACATCACTCCAGATCATCAATCGTTTACTATTGGAGTGGCCTGAAGAGCTTCGTTTGTGTCATGGTCTGAGGACTATGTACGTCCTAGTCGATCTCGCAGTGTGAGTTGGTGTTAATGGTTCTGACTTTCCTCGTGTTTTTCAACTACACCGTGCAGCCAACTAATCTACACAAGCACGAATAGCCTACCATCCTGGGCGAAAGAGCTCAAACACCTTGAGACACTGTAAGTATTGACAGCCTTTGATCTTGTCCTGTATATTTGCCTAAGTCCTGATCATGCATCATTTGCTGGCACAGCCAAATAGAGGGAAATACGGCGATCAAAACTTGCTCAGCCTTCCGGACGATCTGTTCAGTGATATGCCACATCTGTCACTGGTACATTTTGGAATTCACGACAATCTTAAGCGTATTCCACCTTTCACGGGAATTCCACGGCTCCAAACTCTGTCTCTCGGCTGGATGATGCGTCTTCGCGAAATCCCGGCGTTTTATCACGTCCCCAACCTGAGTCGCATCGTTTTGTCGGTTTTGCCTGTACTGGAGCAAATGCCAGACATGTCGCCACTAGAAAATCTCCTTGAGTTCGTCGTTTATCGGCCCAGCGCTATCTGCTGCAACGGTTTCGTTGGAACGTGCGACCTGAAGCACAGTTCCTGTCGGGGCAATTCCTGTTGAATATCCCACCTGCGACTTGCCTCAAGACCGACACGGACCTGACTTTAGCTGTGACGCCATTTCTGGGAAGTAAAGCTACACAGGACGCGTTTGAAAACTTTGCACCAGTTGTATGCCAAGAATCAACTGTCGACAAGTCTACTTTCTTGACGTTTCCGACAAAGGAGACAGTTGAAGTGTGTGAAAACAAACCGTTCCGACAATGTCGAGCTCCAGACAACAGCATTGGAATTTGCTACAATTCCCGGTTTCAGGTGATCGCATGCCTTGCAGACGAGAACTACATTGCACTGCGACGGCTGCAGATTAAAAAAGAGTCGGCCCGAAATGTGATCCCATCGAGGAAAAATGGCTCGGTTGTGATGAATGAAAACAAGATATCCGTTTGAACAAGTTCGTTCCTGGTTCAAACTGGATAAAGTGGACCTGGTTGTGGCGAGATGGCAGTTTAAATTCGTACCGGCGGCTTTTGAAAGAATCACGATGCGTGCGGTGTACAAGGGCGAGCTGGCGGATGGAATCCGACAAGGCAAAGGAGAGTTAGTGTTTGCAAACGGGGATAAGTATGAAGGTGAGTTTCAACAGGGTTTCCGACATGGTCATGGGATATTTACCTCGAAGCATGGTACTCGAGTGTATGACGGTGAGTGGCGTCGAGGCGAGCAACACGGTGTGGGCAAAGAACGATGGATGACTAGTGGTGACCGGTATGAAGGAGAGTATCAGCATGACGTCTTCCACGGCAAAGGTGTGCTCATATGCGGTTCCAGTAAAAACAAATACGATGGCGAGTTCCAATGCGGGCGTCGGCATGGATACGGCCGCATGGAATTTAATCGCGCAGGTATTGCAAATTCCAACACGGGTGCATTGAAGAAGGTCATTGGGGCTGCAATCGCAAGTAGTAGTAGCCAGCACGTCTCAGCAGGTCTGGGAATTTATGTGGGAACTTGGAAAGATGGTCGTATGCACGGCGAGGGTAAATACACACGTGCAGATGGCACCTTCTACGAAGGTTCATGGCGTGATGGACTCACACACGGCTTCGGGAAAGAGTTAGTCATGGTTACTAGCGAAGTGTATGAAGGGACGTGGCATGCCGGCCTTCGGCATGGAGACGGCACCATTACGTGCAAAGGCAACCGACGCAGGGGCATCTGGGAAATGGGCCAGCGCATCAAGTGGACGACAGCCGAGGTTCCCTTGTCAAAGAGCTAAACCGTAAGAACCTCTATACTGCATCTTGTATCCCTAGCTCTTGCTCAGCTTGGCTCCTCGCGGGCCTTTTCGTCGCCTACAAGAACAAGAGCAAGCACAACACACAACGTATAATGCAGACACAAGTCAAATAAACTATTCACAGCGATATTTTCATAGGACCTTGCCACGTACATGGTGCCTGTGGGAATGTGTCTCCTCTTGAGCATCGACGGATTGACCGCCGCTGGTGCAGTTCCGCTCTCATCCTGGCTTCCTGCTGTTTTTGCTCCCTTGGTAACGCCAGACAACGTTCTCTTCCCCGCTCTTTGTATTTGCTGCTCCTTAGATACCACAGGTTGTGGTGGCGAGTTATGGATACTCTCGAGTAAATCCACTACACTCTGTGGGGCGTCTGTAGCCACAACAGAGAGCTGGAAAACTCCCTTCCTTAAGATCGAAGCGTTGAACTTGTACATCAGCTCCAGTAACACCTCAAGTGGCTTGCCACTTGTCTCTTGTTCATTTTCCACCACCACATTCACGCTCTTCCTCTCCTCTAGTGTTTTCTATCGTAAAACAAGCACAGTAAGAGTCAAATAATCCCAAAGGACAGGATAATTCACTGCTTTAAAGCACCAGCATCAGATTCTGGAACGTTGTCACATTTTCTTCAACACCCAGCTCCTCTATCTGGAGGGATAACAGCGTTATTATCACATTTACACAGCAAAAATAGGTTAAAACTACAGTATGTACATGTTTTCTAGTGTTGTAGAGTCCACTCGCAGCTCTGCCACGACGTTCCTGGGGCTTGTATCCTCTTCTTTATTACGTAAAGAGATAGTTACCGCAGCTGTGAATACGAGGAACGTGTCCTTCGAGTCTTGCTCCTCTTGCCGTACGAACAGCACCCAGCGCAGTGCATCCACATTGCCATCCACGTCGCCTGTATACGAACGCAAAAGCATGCCACTTGAAGTTTGTATTGAGTCTCTTCGTACGACATCAACTATGTTATAATGTTGCATGAATGTAAAGGTTTCCCATTCCGCATTGTGGCGACCGCACTCAGTTCCGGATCCCGAGCCAAAACAATAGCGCGAGGGTGCGGTGCGTGCGGAATTGAAGGCCAGTGTACAACATGATTCAGAGTCCTCACGGAGGCGACGGCGCCGTCATGATCGCTGAGGTGGAGGCAGCGCTCTGTCGTCTGCTAGATCCCGCGACACCTGCCAACGACAAGCTCCAGCTGGAGGAGCAGCTCACCCGCTTCAAGGAGACGCCCGCCGCCTGTTTACCCGTGCTGTTCCAACTCTTAGGTACGTCCCGCAACGAGTATGCGCTCTGGTTCGCTGCTACAACGTTAGAGGAGTATGTAGCCAAGAAATGGCCGCAGTTCCCTGCCTCTGAGCAGCTCCATGTGCGTCAGTTCGTGTGGGATTACCTCCTAGCGGCTGCGACAAGCCCAGACACAGGCCAAACTGGTGGTGCACAGGTTGCTTTCGTGAGGCGGAAGCTCCGCAAAGTACTGGCAGATATCGCGCGTGTACAGTGGCGAACAGCTGACGTGGCGTCTCCACGTCCTGGAGCTATGGGGGCGCGTTGGCCGGACTTTATGAGTCAGATTGAGGCGTTAGTAGTGGAGGAACGTACACGGGAGAGCGGATTGGAGCTATTGTCCGTTGTGGTTGAGGAGTTTGGACGTGAAGACGCCATGGTGTTGGCTACGATTAAACGACAGGCGAAGGGACAGCTCTCGGCGCAGTTGCCGAGCTTGCTGGCGCTGCTGTCGAATATTCTACATGGGTGTACACACAGTTTGAGGTCGGCTAATGAGCCCCAGACCATTGTGAATCAAGACCGATGTGCGCATATTGCACTGACGACGCTGAATAGTTTGGTAAGTTGGGCGCCTGTGGCTGAGCATGTAAACGAGGCGTGGATCACGTTGTTGTTTGAACTGGCGCGTAATTGGGAGCATGTGTTTGCCAAAGGGTTTACATCCCACATGTGTCTGTCGAGTACGTCGGCGCTGCAATGTCTTGCAGAGCTGATGAGTAAGCGGTTCGTACCTGCGCGTGTTGATGAAATGGTGGGGCAGGTTCTGTTTGGGCTATCCCCATTGCTTCAGAAGACGGTGGAGGATCAATTGATTAGCCGTGCGACGGAGCAATACCTGGACAAGCTTAGTGAGTTTGTCGAGGTATTCCTCACACAGCACTTGAGGAAGTTGGAGAACCCAAAGTACGAGAATATATTGCCGACGTTCTTGCAGTCCGTGCTTGCGTTCACAACGAAGCAGCCACATGTCGAGGGATTCCTGAACTGTTTAAATGTGTGGGACGTGTTTGTAAGCTACATTGAGGAGATCGAGCAGAATGAGGGAGCGGCAAATGAGCGAGTGCGTGCTGTCCTGACAGCTTATGAAAAGGGCCTTGTTGCTGTTATGTTGCATCTCGTGGAACGCGTCGCGTACGACTCAACCAAAACCAGCTGGAAGAGCTGGGCGATGATGATGACACCGCAGCACATGGCGATCACGAAGATGCCGACAATAGCGCGTCTTTTGATTTGGAGAGAGATACAAGAAGCACTTATGGTTCAGGCTCTCTGCAAGACCTGGCACAGCTTCGGGCGGACGCTGCAAACGGAAACGGTGCTACGATGGTAGAGCTGTCTGAACGAAAGCAGTTCGTCGTGGACTGCATTGCGTTGATCCGGCGTATTGCAGCATTGCCTTCCTGCGCACCTCCGTTGCTGGAGGTTATGTTACCTCGCGTGCAAGACGTTGTTCAAAAGGTGGTGTTCCACGTTCACGAGATGCCTGTATTTGCACAGCAATCAGAGGAGTGGGGGCAGCAACGGTGCGTGATCCGTGATTTAACGGTCAATTGCGCGATCCTCTCCAGTGTTTGTGCAAACTACTACAGCACAAGCGATGACATGAACAACCAGATGGCTGGTTGGCAGATTCTTCACATGTTCATCACGATATCTGAATATATGGTGCAACATCGCCTCCACACCCGTGGCGACGCTTTTTGCGAGTTGCAGTGTGAAGCACTCACGAGCGTTCGATTCTGCTTGAGCTGTATCCCGTTTGTGATTCAGAGTGGTGCTAGGCAGGACGTGTTGAATGCTTCAGAGAGTATCCTTCAGGTGCTTCTTCACACACTTGACACAACCATTGTACCATCCCCGTTGGCCGTCATGCAGAACTCCATGCAGCTACTTGCGAATCTCGGTTTTGTGCTTTCATATGAGGATATGCTCCAGATCCCATCCATGACCCAGCTTGAAGCGCACATTCATCAATTCAGCTTGCACTTACCACTGGCGATTCAAGGTGATTTGTACACTTCAATGTCGAACTCCATTTTGAACTCAGCCATCTCATTACGAGGAAATAGCGGTGCCTTGAATGGGCCAAATGCGTCTCAGCAGCTATGGGAGAGTGCGTACGGGTCGTTACTCGTTCCAATCCGCGAGTCCATTGACCAATCTGCGGTTGCATTGCGCCAAAATGAACAGCGCGTGCTTGAGCACGCTATGGTTGCCCAACTGCGGCGTGACTGCTACCTGGTGCGCTGTCTCGCCCGTTCCGTGGAAACGAAGCCGAAGGTGGCAAAGGACGCGTTCTTCTCTGTCTTCCAACCCTCGCTCCCGTCGCTGATGACATTGTTAACCACCTATTTTACGACTATCCGGAAATGGCGGCCGCAAGCGGACCTCAGTCAAAGAACCAGATCAAAAATGCACTCAAGGTGGTGAATGAAATCGTGCGTTTGTACGCTCAGCTACTCAAGTCTATTCGCAAGGAGATGCAGAAGGATACTGTGGCGGAGATCATGCAGACTTTCGTGGGGATATTCAACGACTCGCAGCTCTCATCAATGTACGTGATTTATTCTCTGCCCGGCTTAGCCTGGATCCTTTTGAGAAACCATTTCTCTCATGTACTTATAGCACACTGGTTTGCTTCATTACCGCATAACAGATTGCATAGCCAAGGAAATGCCGGGCTGATGGTGCTGTGTGGATTCCTGCAACTGCTGAAGATCGTCGTCGAAGAACCTACGTCGGTGTTTTCCTCGTTTTTGCAGAATATCTTAGACCTGTGTTTCGGTCCACTGAAAGAGGTGCGTGCTTGAGTTAAACAACATGGTTGATGTGATACAAACTAATTGGGTTGTGGCTTCTACTGCTAGGCGATCTTCTCGCATCCTGAAAGTGATTCTGTCATCCTCGGGTACTTTGTGGCGCTGGTCGAACAGTTACTCGAGAAGCACTATCGCTTCTTTATTGTCTACAACAGATCATTTCGTCCCGACGGCGGTCGTGAGCGCGGCTATACATCGGACCAAGCACACATACTTCTTGTCTATCTTTCAGAGCCTTGCCAGTGTGTTGAGCCGTGAGGGTTCCAACCTGGCGCCGCGCATTTGCTCGCAAGTTCTGGGATTGCTAGACCGTGTCGACAAGGCGCAGGCCCTGTTCGCATTTACTGGTTTCCAGAGCGAGTTGCGGATGGGATTCCTTTCGACTCTGATGAACATCCTCACCCGTGGCGAAATGAATCTATTGCAGGATGAGGTTATCCAGTTGTTGCATCGTGTGGCGGCTGTGGACTTTGCGTCCTTCTTCCAGGTCTTCCTGTCCAGCTACATTAAGGAGATCTTGACGCAGCCGCAGCTTGAGGCGGCCTCGAAGATGGAAGGCGAGTGTTTGCAGTGGAGTGGGCAAGTGGATTTGCCCACATTCTCGCAGGAAGTTGTTGCCTTCCTGAACGACCTGAAGGTGCTCAAGGCCCAAAACTGATCGTTGCAGATGAATAGAGCCGTAACGCTTCTGGCAGTGAATTTGATTGTCCAAATGGCTAAACTTCAATGGGTCTGTCACATGTGGAAAATCGTGTTCTTAGAACATGATACTTGTTGCCTGTTCGTCAATCGATACAGTTGCTTTGCGGCAGGCAACTTGCACTTCAACGTCAAATGGTCACAAACGTGCGTTGCGCCTCGTCGCGTGCGGAACAAAAATTGAATCAAAGAGCCAGATTACAGATAACGAACGGCACGACTGGCACGATAGATTTTCAAGCGTTAGGGGTAATCACCATGGTGGCGGTGGACGTAGAGTTTAGATGGGGTGGTTTGTTACATGATACAGCACTCGCCTTCAGCTTCTTCCTCAGCTTCCTCGGCTTTGTTCTTGGCCGCAGCCTCTCGGCGTTTCTTATGGTGTGAGGCTTCCTTGCACGGGCACGGGAGACTCGCGGCTACGCCGGCGAAGTAACACCGGCCACAGTCGTTGCAATGCACGTCACGGTGATCGCAGCACCGCTTGCAAATGGCGCAGTGGTTGCGCGGGGTGCGCTCACTGTCTAGCAGCTTGTTCATGCACCACGAAAAGTCGTATTGGCGTCTGCACTGAGTACACTTGTACCCTTGCACGCAGTCGATCACCTTGATAGTCGAGTCACAGCACGGTACTGCCACAGGCTCCTGCAATCGCTGCACCATATCTCGAGTCTTCGACACGTTGTGCATGAAGCAGTCGTCCTTCAACAAGGCGTCGATATCTGCGCCGGCTGCCTTCACCATTAGGAACGGATTTTTGCAGGACGTGCAGCGACACGACACACCGCACATACCGCCTTCCTTCACACAAGCACAGCGACCATTACGGCAGCCGCCAGTGCAACGACATGACACCACACGAGGCGGAGCAGAAGAAACACGGGCGTGCTGATGATTGTTGCTGTGTGAGTGGTGGTGCGATTGATGCACCTGGAAAGCCGTAGGCTTAAAGTTCGGCTCACTTGCACGCACTGCCGTAGGAGCAGGCACACGTTGGTGTTGCATTGTCCGAGCATCAGGCTTGGGAGCAATGTGCACCATACGTTGGTGCGCTGCCACAACAGGAGGCACGGCTGGAGCTGGCGGCATGACTGGCGGTGCCATGCCCTGGTTCAAAACATTCCAGTAGTTGGGCATTGCCGACGCCGGTGCAAACTGCTGCGGTGCTGGAGCAGGAGCAGGAGCCACAAAGTTGTTCGGCGTGTACGTCGGCATGACCTCTGACTTGACCTGATCCCTGATATCATCCAATTCCATCCCCATCGTTTCATCTCCGTTCGCTTCCCGCATCACCGTGGGATTTGCCATCAACTCGAACGTCCCAGTGTCGTTACTTAAATCATCCAACGCCGCGAGTTCCATGTCCGTGTCAAAATCCGACTCCAGGAATGACATCAACTGCTCCGAGTTGGCCAACAACGGGTCGTCCAAAGCCGCCACATCCGCTTCTGAACGAGGCATTTGCGGCACATTCTGCTCCGTCGGCATCAACTGCAGCGGCTCATCATCCAGCTCCGCCATAATCGCTTCCAGTTCATCCTGAACGACGATCGTCTGCGCCAGTTGCACCTTGTCCACAACCCCACGACATAACGGACACGACCGGTTCAACCGGAACCAACGTAAGAAACACGCCGGATGGAATGTGTGGCCACACGAAGAGATCTGTGCGTACGCGTTGGCGGACAGACACACCGAACACTCTCTAAAAGAGTGCGGCATACCTGCCGATTGTTTGCGGATAGCGGTGCAAGCACGAGCGATCTCCGCTTCAAACAAGTCCACGCCGTTCTCCTTCACAGCGTCGCCCGAGAGCTCCCGGGGTCGCTTTCCAGCGAACGTCATGCCGCCAGTCTCCATGCCGCCCATACTGTTGTACTGTTGTTGTTGCTGTTGTTGTAGCTGTTGGTTCTTGTGGTAGATGGCCTGTTGGTCGACAGCCGAGAGAGAGACCAGCGACGTGGGTGCTCCTGGGCGTCCGCCGTTGCTTTCGTAGATGTAACGAAGACTTGAGTCTGCGCAGAAGACGCTTCCTGTGGTCTGTTGTCCCCATCCGTCCGCTAGTACACGCTGTTGTTGCCTGCCTGCCATGGTGTTTGTTCTGTGTGTTTATCTTGATTTCGCTATGATGTCGGTTTGCGTCTCTGTCGTTATGGCGACAGCAAGACTTGGGGGCTCTCTACGTCTTCACGCCACCACGCGATGAATTCTAAAGTGCCAACAGAATCCGTCGGAGAACAGCCCGCAGACGGGACAGGCGAACGCGTTTGTCTCTGTTTTTTTTTGCTTGACCTTTTTCCAGGCGATTTTCCTGGAACTCTGTCTGGCCAGTCAGGTGGTTCCACCCATCATTCAAGCTGACAAAAACAGCAAGTTGACAATACGTGCACCAATCAACACCTATTACGCTGGATGTGAACTTAAATACCGTTGACTTGCCTACAGATAGAAGCACATGTTGACAAAAATGGACTCGAAAGATGACGCCAGAGATCCAGTTTCTCGAAATACCTCCGTTTTCTGGAAGACGAGGATGGGGGGTGACTTGGGATTTGTATTGCCCCGCCTCAGACTGCACACTCATACTGGGCTTCACAATACCTGGAACTCAGAGCGAGTTCCAGAACGTGAGATCGGGAATCAGCAGTTCAAGGACAAAGATCCATCCCGCCCGCCGCCGTTTTATGTGTTTGAATAGTAAAATCAAGACAAATGCTGACGACATTACTGCACCTACCCGTTCAATATTCTCGAAAATAGTTCTAGTTTAGCCAGATTCTCCAGTGAGAACCTCCAGGCAGCTGATCCCGATGCAGTTGGTGAGCCGAAGTGCAATGGAGCTTGCGGACACCTGGGCGACCTGCATCAGGTAGACTTGCGCTTCGAGCGATGCTGTTGCGACTAGGTCGCATTAGTGACGAATTAAAGCCAATGTTGCTGGCTGCGATGTGCTCGAAGCTCCATAGAACTGTTGGATGGACAAATCGTATATGTATCAGCGAGCTGTTTGGCGGACATGACGAGGAAGGGCCTGCACACAATTAACTTCAGTTCTGATTAATAAGGTGCCTAGGAGGGCAATGGTCTTGACCTTGATTAGCGTGTATGCTGCTTGGGTGCCGATAATCGGCCGTGAGGGTGCTCTGATTGGATAAAGCCAATGGTCTTCATGTGTGCAATTCAGTTCATATTTGTCACTTCACGTGTACAGCCAGGGCTATAGCCTCAATAGCCTCCATATCGGGTGGTGAAAGTCTGGCCCTGGTCTTCCCTGCTAATGGGTGTCGAATTGAGGCGAAAGTCGTTTGCTCGAGTAGTGGCAGGCGACGAGCTGCGTGACATACAAAAACAATCAGTTAGGCTCGACAGAACAAACACGATACGTAGTGGGAAATGCAACACTTACTAGGGTGACTCGGTTGGGATGCTGGCATCCGAGAGGCGGCGCTTCATAATGCCGCGCCAGCCGCGCCGGCGTCGCTGTGTTTCTTGAAAGGCGATGTAGCGCTCTATCAAGTAGGCTTGGCCAGCCTTGACTACCATTCCAATCACCGGTAGCAACGGCAGCGGACCAGCGAACCATGGCGCCACGAGACGGCTGGACTGGGCGATGCAGGCCAAGATGGCAATCCCCACGCTTGCCATGGAAAGTGCGTTCCACACCGAGAACCGCCGCGTGAAAGTCGAGGATGACAGCGCCAGCGACACGATACCCATGATGGGCGATACGATGAGCGCTAGTGGCGGGACCAGCAACACGGGCACCATGATGGATGCGCTGCAGTCATGGTCCACCTCGCCGTCGGTGACGCACTTAAGATTCACTAAGATAGCGAACGTGATGGCCAAATCCACCATGAGGAGTGTCAGTAGCGAAATGCTCAGCATCCAAGATAAATTCAGCGAGGTGCTGCGAGGTAGATTGCGCGGCAGCAGGTGGAAACGCAGGAACGATTTCAACATTTGACGTGGTGCTCGATCGGCCAGACGCTCGCGTAGCTCGTCCGCGCAGATCAGTACACCAGGCACAGGAAGGGATGCATCAACTGGACCCAGCCAGCCTTCGTAAAACGTGTGGTGTGCTGGACTGTTATGACGCTTTGTTTTCCCAGAGCTTGATCCTACAAGGACCAATACATCGTCGGGATTTCCGCCTCGCCCGCTACCTTGTCCATTGCCGTCTCCTTGCATACTTGATGATCTAATACGTAGTGCCTCTTCTCGGATACCGCTCACGGGGTTTTGAGGCGCAGCGTTACCACCGTTGGAGCCGCGACTTTCCGTTCGCGGCAAGCCATTGCTGTTTGGATGCAGTGCCGTACCCCACCCACCCATATCGTGTAGCATGCCATCCGCGTTGCCAAAACTGTCGTTGCTGCGGCGATGTGCTGGATAGTCGAGAGAGTCACCACGACCGTATCCATATACATCATTGATATTGTAGTCTTTCGGGTAGCCGTACCGAGATGAGGATGGGGGGCCTTGTTGCTGCTGCTGTTGGCGGTTATTGCCGCTGTTGACATTATCCAGCGACTCATTTGCCGTCGTCAGAAACAGTCCAAGCTTGAATTCCTCGCCCATGTCCAGCTCGTCTTGGACGTAAAATCTACCGAGGTAAATGCGTAACCCGCCGAGCCTGTTCGCTGATGTGGATAGCGCGCGTTGCTTCTCTAGATACACTGCTACGGGAATCAGTGATTCAACGAGCGACGTCTCGTCACGCTGAACGACGCGCAACAGCTCGTTAAGTTCCGCAACAAACTCGATCCATGGCTCGTCAATAAATGCTGTAAGTTCTGGGCACTGTGGGATCGAACGGACGAGTAAATCGTTCGGATCCAAGTAAAACGGTGAGAAATACGTCCCGCAACCAGCGAATAAAAGTACCAGCGGTAACGATGGCTTGCCAATCTTGGTCGTGGGCACGCACACAGACTGCAAGCTCTCTTTGTAGAGTAGCTCGAGGTAAACAAGTGAGTAGTCCGCACAGTAGCCGAGCTTCACCGCGTTAAGCAAACCCCGTGCGCGCGGACCTTTCATACACGCATGGTTGTACTTGGAGACTATTCGTTTGAGCTCGTTCACACGGATATGTCGTCGAAAAAGCCTCACTTCCGATGCAAACGGGTAGCACACAAGAGCCACCAAGAAGTATACAATCTTCCCCAGCTAGAACACGGACCGCGTTGCCAAGCGACCACCCGATTAATACGATCCGCCAGATTTTGAACTCAACGTCGTAGAGCACTTTCTTCAGTGACTGCGGGACTGTTGTACGAAGCTTCAACGCAGAATCTGGATCATTATAACCAGAAAAATAGAGGCGTGCCATGTGCTCCGGTAGATCGCGCTCCATAAGCTTCGGGTAGCCAACTCGAGGCCAGTAGAAGCAGCGGAACAGCGGTGCGAACCAACTACGCTGAGACTTTGCTACAGCAGAAGACAGCAAGTGCTGTCGCTCACCCTTTGTGCCTCGACTGTTGTACGCGCGGGTGTACGACGGCTCCTTACGATTGCGGCAAGCGTAGCCCAGCAAAATGAAGAAAGTCATGATACTCATGAGCACAAGTGCAAAACCTAATTCTCCGCCGCATGCATCCAGAAGTTGTTGAATTGGTGACACACAGTAGTAGCCTGAGTAACCAGGATCGCATGCCCAGTCGCAGCGAGAGCTTGTGGCACCGAGTCCGACATAGTGCGCATTAGATGGCGCATTGGTACACGGCACGCATACAGCACTGTTGCTTTCCGATTTATATTTCCCCACTGGGCACAACCGACAGAAGAGGCCACCAGAGCCAGGTGGGCATGGGAAACCGAAGAATGAGCCACTTGATCCAGCTGGAACAATGGATTTTTGCGGCACTGTTGGTGCAGGTATCGATGCTGGCACCCCACCGTATTCCCATCGCCATCAGCTAGTTTGTACGAGGTAGCACCTCCTGCGACAGTGTAATTGCCGTCGAAATCTCTTGTACACCTATCGAATGTGCTGAGTTCGCATCCTGTAAGCTGCAGACGGCCACCACCACCACCGCCACCGCATAGGCGAGGTATCACCTTAGAACTCATCGGCGCTTGTGCTTCAGCTTGCTCGTCAGCAGCCTCATTTTGAATATCACCCGCAAATGCAGGTAACAGCCAATTTTTATTGTTGGCAAACGAACTCAGAACAGCATCAGTACACTCCGACCCGCCACCAACGGCACTAATGTGCCCATGTCCACGTAAATATTGCGCGACAGAGAGTCCTAAAAAGCCGCCTGAGCCACCACCAGCACCGTTAGCACCACCATCGCCGTTACAGTGGATCTGTCCATTGAGAATGAGCCCGGAGGCTCAAGCATGACGATACCGCCGCCATTGCCGCCATCAACGCAGCCGCCACCAGAGCCTAGCATACCTGTCCCTGATCGAGTGCCGTATGGTAGACCACCAGAAGCGTAGTCACCGATGTTTGTCACCACGCTTGAGTCAGCACCTCGACCTCCGTATCCTGCACCTCCGCCGATGGAAGCGACGCAAGACCCCATTCCAAGGCCCTGATTAGCCAGCTCCCCTTCCCATCCGATGACACAACGGATCCTAGCGAAATTTCAACCGAGTCTGTAGCGCATAACAGCACAGCACCACCGCTCACGTGCCCAATTGGCTGCGGCGGAAGTTCTTCATCCTCCTTAAGTTGCCCTTTCAGCTGGTTCTTGACCTCTGCTGATTGCCCAATGTATATAGACTCACGCGCATGAAGCACTATTGTGTAATTGTTTACCGTTGGTAATGCAGACGGGATACTAGGTATCGTAGCTCCTGCTTCGGGGTCATCATGGTCTGTTTTCTTCAGGTTTTCGATGCGAGCGTGTAGCGATAACCACTGCTGCTCTTTACAAGAGCGAAATGTCGACTTGATACTTGGGGCATTCAGCGCTTCCAACTCGCCGTCCACGGTGATCGAGAATTCAGATGATACAGACAACGCTCCAACGGCAATCACCCCGCCAAGGAAGACGTCTCCACCACTCACGAGTGCCATCATCTTACCGTCAAACAGTTCGGTGACCGCTGAAGTAGACGCTGTAGTGGCCGTCGCTGTTGTCTTCACCGAAGAGCTGGCGATGATAGGATTCAGTGCGCTGGATATATTAGCATCGAGGTGGATATTCTGGCTAGTGGTAATCTGTGCGCTCCACGTGAACTCTAGTGCTGCTGTAGCATCCATTGACACTGATCGAGCAGAGAGCTGGAGCGCACTTGTAGGTAGAATCATCTGCGAGTCGGTGGAGACTATCATATCTCGCACGCGCACCTGGAGGATAGGTGGCTTGTTATTGCTAAGGGCGCTAATAGAATCAGGCAGCTCTCTCGGCATTCCCACTAGTAAAGAATCTAAGAGATAGGAGCCGTTGAGCACCTTTAAGTCCCCCTCGGCAAACGTTAATCCACTCGACGCAACAACAGCGCCATCTGCGATTGTCAACAAGCCGATGCTCCCCAGCTTGCCGTCTTCAACGTACAGACTTGTCACCGCGCCACCGATGATCTTGTCCAAGTCACCAACACCAATTAAACCTCCATTCTTGTTGTTTCGTTCACCATTGGGCCACAGACGCTGCATATTGTTGTCGACGAAAGCTGTGCCTCATGCGCTCCGTCTGAGTGCTCCACAACCTGGTAGTATGTACCAGCAGCACCCGCAAGCGCTGTAATCTGTACACGGTGAAAACGCTCACTCTTTGTCAACAACTCTTTAAATTTACTTGCGGCTAAACTTCCGCCAGTTGTATCAATCGCGTCGGGATCCAGCTGGCTCGACATATACGTGATCTGGACGCGGCCACCACCACCCGCCGGATAGCAGTGCGTAATTCCCCGATCTCCTGCAGTGTCCGCACAATATGCATCTCCACCTTTGCCTGAACATTTCCAGCGACCAGCAGCGCACTTGACAAAATGAACACGGATCCTCCCGAGCCACCACTTACTCCATCAATTGCAGACCCTCCGTTGGCCCGGACACAAGCACCGTCCATCAACACCACATCTTTCGAGGCTTTAATTTGAATTCTACCACCACCATCTACCGTTACAGCTTTCCTATTGACACCATTCCCTGTAATTGCACGGCTGCCGCTCCCAAGAAGGAACGGTGCGATCATCGCACTAGGATCCTCCGACACACCTGATGACGCTGTCATCACCACCGGATCTGTCAACAGTGCTTTCTCCTTAAGCCACAAGTTGGCCAATTGCCACCCCGCGCTGCTGTCACGCAGTAACTCCTCTTTGTTTGCAATCCGCGTAGGGTCCACAGTACGACCACGTACATCAAAGAACCCTCGCGTCGTCTGCTGTGTCAACATTGTCATATTCGCAATCAGTCTCTGTCCTCCACCTCCGCCATGACTGGCGCCAAACACGTCTGTGCCTGTATACAATCCCAATCCATCTCGAAACGCGCCACTATACGTCGCTGAGATCTGTGCCTGCATTTCTAAATGGACAAACGCCGCCTCAATACTGAGTGAAGACGCCTTCAATGAGGATCTCGCTCCTAGCAGCACCATCTGTCCCGAGCCAATATGTATCAGGCAGTCATCTCCTTCCACCGCCACTGCCACGCCTGGAGCTATACGAAGATCTCCAGCCACATCCCAATGACACCTAAACCCTAAGACGGCAGTAGTGCCAACACCTTCCCCATTCGAATCCCCATCAAACGATGACGTAACGGTCGAACCGTTTAACGGCCCCGTAGCATCTGCAGCTGATCCCGAGTCTTGAACGACGCGTCGTGGGCCGCACACGAACGTCGTGGACGTTTTAAACTCACAGGAAGACGTGCTGGAGTTCCATGTGCAGTACTGGAGGAAATCTGCACAATGAGGCAGTTGCTCCGCTCGTTGGAGGGTCTCGCTCTTCACTTCAACCGGCTTGGCTTGTGCTCCAGTCACGAGTAATACAGCTACAATCAGCAGCTGATAGAGTGCTGCAGGCTTCAGTCTCCACGACCCGCACACCATACAGCCTAGTGCCCACGAGGGCATTGGACGAATGGACGAGCACGTCAATGCGGACAAGTGGCTGGCGATTCCGCGCTCGCCTCGGAGCTTGATAGGAGATTTGTATGTGAAGATGCCGTCGAGTGCGGAATAGCAAAGTGATCAGATCAGAGCACTTTCATAGATATTGAAATCAATATCAATGTACTTGAAAGATGATATCAAATCTGATTTCTACGAAAAAAACTTGTGGAAAAAATGTGGTACACACCATTTTCATTAGCGTTGCTGGCTGCCATTTGAGAAGACGAACGGAGACGAATGTCCTACTTGCTGCCACACCTGGAAACTGGCTGGGCCGTAGACCAAGCGATCCTGAATGAAGGGGACCGCGTGGTGGTGATCCGCTTCGGCCACGACCACGATCCGACGTGTATGCAGATGGATGAGGTGCTTTGCGGCGTGGCGGAGGACGTCAAGAACTTCGCTGCGATTTATGTGGTGGACATCACGGAAGTACCAGACTTTAACACCATGTACGAGCTGTATGACCCGTGCACCGTCATGTTCTTCTTCCGCAATAAGCACATCATGATCGACCTGGGCACGGGCAACAACAACAAGATCAATTGGGCCTTCAACAATAAGAGCGAGATGATCGACATCATTGAGACGGTGTACCGAGGTGCACGCAAAGGCCGCGGCCTGGTCATATCGCCCAAGGATTATTCTACCAAGTACCGCTATTAGAAAAGAAGAAAGAAAAAAGATCAGGTGTGCAGGAGCTTTCAATTGTAAAAAGCTGGCTTTGTTTACTTGTTATTGAACTTTTTGTTTGTGGAAAGAGAGGAAGGCTGCAGCACTTGATCCAGTGAAGTTACTGGTTAACTTGAATCAGAAGGCTCCGGAGAGATTAAGTTGTTAGCTGCGCACTTGGCGTCGAGAGAGATATCGAAAAATACTGAGACTCGAGCACTCCGTCCTCGGCTAGGTCGGTGCAGTGGACAGCATTGCGCACACGATCATGGCCGAACTTGGCGCGGATCGTCTGGGGTTTGAGCTCTTTAGCCATCTCCACGTCCCACGGACCAGCACTAGCACGGAATTGAGCCACGACATCGTTCGTGTGCTGCCCCACCAGCTCCATCGCTAGGCATGGTCCGGTAGTGAAGTGATCTACGGACTCGTTGAAGTGAGGCACGACGCCTTCATAGACTTCCAAGAATTCGGCGGCAGTTGTGCGATCCAGGATGAAGAGCTCCATGGCAGCGATGTGCACACTACCATCACGCTGGATTGCGGATACCACCTCTCCGACTAACCCTTCTTTAAAAACGTGGGGCAGCACCACACAGCAAGTGCAGTTCTCGAAGATTGCAGTAGGTGCGTGTTGTGTCTCAAAGTAGAAGCTGCGTAACTGTTGGGCCTCCAGAACCGACGCTGCACTCTCGATTTCCCCGTCTGCGCGTTGAACCGCGAACTCAGACTGTTCACTACCTGCTTGAGTTTATCGAGACAATTCTCTTGGACAAGTTCCATGGCTACCACAGGAGCCTTGGCCAACTGGTTGACCCGCGTGTCAAACTCAGACGTGCCTCGCAGCAACTCGAACAGTTTTTCAGCATGTGGTCTGCCTACTTGAAGCATCTTCACCGCCGAGAAGGCAAACTGTTGATGCGAAAGGAAGTCCAGCACTGCGCCGATATTCCTGACCATGTCTGCTTTGATCACCAGCACAGACTTTTGCTGTTGACGTCCGAGCTTTTCTGCCGTGAATGGGTCCAGATAGTCCTGCAGTTCGAAGTGGCGACCATAGATGAGCACCTTGGATCCAATGAAGAAATCTTTGGCTGAGAGCGTTGCAGGACAGTCACTTTTCTTGAGGAACAGCCGACTGGTCTTGGTGTCGAAGATCTCGACATTGTGCGTATCCACAAAGTACCGCACGTTGTACTGCCGATTAAGTCTGCGTCGGTATGCAAAAGAAACCAAAGCCTGTCAGTGTCAAGATAACACCAAGTAGACTCACTCCAGCACAGGTCAAAGGGGTTTGCAGACTCACTGCGCGTGGGTGTCAAACCAACGAGCCTTGAACGAGTAGATGGTCTCTCGAATGGCCTGCATGGTCGTGCAAGCCGACAAATCACAAGGAATCGAGCACAGAAAGCGTCGTCGAGTCTTAACTTGAAGCGCCGCCTTAATTTCGGCGTTTTCGGACGTCCACGACTTTACAAAACCAGGTTGAACCACGTCGCATGAAGCTGTGGACAGCTCTGCTAGCAGTTGCAGTTGCACGCAGTTGCAGTTGCACGCAGTTGCAAGCGTTGATTACCTCAGACAAAGCTGACGGTGGCCTACCGCCTTCCACTTTCCACGCAAACCTACCTGGTATTTGCATGATGTTGTCAGCGATTCTTAGAGTTGATGCTGTCCGACCTTACCTACGACACACAGTAAGCATTGTCATAGTTAAACTTGCCACCAAAGAGGCACTGCCAGTCACACCTACATGGCGACGGACGAAAAATTACTTATGGACGTTGCTTTTCTCGATGAACTGGTGGATTCCCTCGACACTACACCGTCGGCAACGTTGCTGCCGCTGTCTGATACTCTAGATTTCGAAGACACATTAACAGGTGACAAGCTCCCACCCGTCAGCACAGCTTTTGACCAACTTGGTCACGAAACTCTGGAGGTTACAGCAACAGACAACTTACAAGTTGGCCTACTGGGCTCTGATTGTGGTGCACACCTTCGGTCGAAGGATGCTGAGAGACGTCACATGTATCGCGAGCGACAGAAGGAAGAGCGCGACGATCTTCGCCGACAAGTGGACGAGTTGACAATAGTGCTGGACGATTTAAAAATGACTGGGTGGTCCCCGATGGTATCCATGGACAGAAGAAAAGACGGACAAATTCTTTGTGGAAGGCTTTGTCGATTCAGCAAAAGGAGTCGCAACGGATTGCGGTGATTCACCATCGCAGACTGTGTGAAGCTGTGGTTGCGCAAGCAGCAATAATCAAGGGCCTTCGTGGTTTCATACAGCAACAACTAACCGAGTCCGTGCTTTTTCCGTCGAGGCAAACACTTAAGAGAACGCGTCTGGAACCAATGAGCACGGTTCTTTTCAAGACTTTCGTCCATCAGGTTGACTGACGCTACGCTCGAACTGATGAGGTCATGCGTGAGTGCACTATGACCTCGAAAGACGACGTCTTAAATTTCAGACCGACTCGAAAGACTCGGAGGCAAAGCAGAATACTTTGAGTACGGCTGGAAGCAGATAATACCCTGCGATCTTCAACATACTCGGCATGCACTTTGGGAGGCTGCACACATGTTGCACCGCCAAGACGACCGGGAATTCTATAGCGGGGTCAACCAGTCGAAGGACACCATCGCTTTGAAGTTCCGAATCAAGTGCAGTTCCACGTCATCAGTCTCACTCGTTGTCCGTCGATACAAGAAAAGGACCGGACGGTCTTCGTGTGGTGAACACTCACAGAAGGAGAGGGTGCTTTGAGTGGTATGCATTCGGACAAAACGGAGTGGTGCATCCTTCGACGGCACCATCAAGGAGACGTATGTTCGACAAGTGCCAATTCACTTCAGCAAAATATCTTACTGCCCAAAATAAGCGACCGTCGATCAATTCACGATCATGATTCATCAATTGAGCGAAGAAGACGGCATCGAGATTGCACGCGGACTAGCCACACCATCATGAGACACGGACCGTATACCCCTATGGTAATGCCCGTCTCAGATCGCTATTTTGATGATGGTCCTAGGAGTGCCTTAAGCTCTACGTTGGTGGTTCGTTAGAGCGCTGCAAAATAAGTAATCACTTTTTCCAGCTTCGCAGCTGCAGATGGGTCGATGCTACCGTTTGAGGAGATTGCATAGTACTAATATTGACTCAAGTCACCTCAAACGACCCTGTACCTCCAGGAATTGAGTGCTATCTACAGGCAGTCCAACAAAATTTCGGGTGTGCTCTGCAGATATAAGCTCCTGTCCATCTGTCATGGTCAGGACGACACATCGGGCAGAAGGTACGACCAAGCATTCAGGTCTTGTGCTAAGCCATTGATACCGTTTGAGTTTCACCAAACGTGCGCAGTCGCCGAGAGCTGCACTCGGGTTGTGCCCATACATTTCGGTACTGTCACCACGCAACTGAACGCCACAAATCAATTTATCAATATTGTTTTAAAGTCAAGCGAGGAGGATATTCTAGCAGTTGCGGCAAAACTAGATGCGATGTTCCTGAAGGAAACTTGGAAGGCATCGAGCTGAGACTCATAGTGGTGTGACGCAACAATAAATGTTAGCGCCAGTCATTCTGATGAACTTATCTCTTAGGCTTCGTCACCTGCGATGACAACTTGAGTCTTTTATGCGATGACAACAAATCATACGTTGCGTGTGACACTCATGTGCGGGTAGGGAGTTTATGCGTATTGAAGAGTGCCTTCCTGCAGGTAAACATTTACTTGACAAGTCACGTTGAGTCGCAGTCATTTCCAGTTAATCCAACCCGCACCAGCAGCTCGTCCCTCGTCTCGCCTCCAACTTACCACAAATGTTCGATTTCATCGACGTCGAAATGTTGTTAAGTGGTCATGAAGCGGAAGGAGAAATATCTCAAGCCCCAAAAAGGTATCACAACGTCCCCTTGAACGACGAATCCGACACTACGAGCGTCAGAAGCACGAGAAGAAAGAACTGCAGCTTAAACTGGCCGAATTGACCGATGTCTTAGAACGGGAAAAGACCCGCAAGAAGGCGAGGAGGGAGCTTAAACCGCCTTCCCCAAATGTGAATTCGATATGGAAAATAATCGCCAGACGTCATTTGGAAAGCCGATTGGCGGCGGAAGCTCAACGGACGTGGCTGAAAGCGGCAATCGCCGGCAAAATTGCCCTGACCGACGACCTGAAGGCAGTTGTGCGTCAGCGCACGAGGATTGCAAATTTGATCACTGCCCAGTCTCAAGGACACAGCGCTGGATTATTCCCCGAACTGGATGACGATCTAGCTTACACTATAGACATTCAGGACATTGACAATTTTTATCTGCAAACGGACAAGGTCTTCAGTTCATGTGGCCTGGACCCAGCGACCGAGGTGGAAGATTTCCGTCGCACAACCACACTGGACAGCAAAGGGGTGACGATCCAGTACGTTTGGAGAGATCATCTGATGTTTAACTTCAAGCAGGCCTGCGAGGCTGGTTGGATGCTTGCGCACCATTTGCACCGACAAGACGATCGAGAAGAATTTGACGGTGTCGAGGATCGAAAGATTAAGCTTGCTATGAAATTTCGCATTGTCCGACGTCTACCTGGGGGTGGAGTAGTATCACTAACGCAGCGCGTAGTTAATCGACGGTTCGAGGAAGATGGGCGAATGGTGTTTGTGTTCAAGGCGTTCATTGCAGGGGAAGGCGCTTTCAGTGGTATTCAGGTGGACCAGGTTGGGTGGGCTGTTGTTCGTCCATCGAGGACAGGAACGGGCACCATCGTGGAACTTTGTTTGCGGCAGACCCCTCTGCATCTCAGCCAACCAAATGCCTTTCCAGAACCCGTCACGCGTCAATTTAACGACTTACTTCAGAGCATGGTCCAAGAAGACCGCAGCGAGATAATGGGTGGGATCAAATCCGTGCTACTTGGCGACATATTGACAGGAATCCACGCTTAGCGAGGTTTGACAGACACGAGCTCTATTCCACAATTTTTCAAGCGAATCAAGCATACGTAGGAAATCTTTTGGAATTCCATAGCTTGTCATCGCAAACATATCACCTGCAAATAGTCAATCTCGCTTCTAGTGCTCTGTCCTAAAGGTACGGGTCGGACGAACACTCTTATATCAGCACGAAGTCCTGCGTATATTTTGCACATGATAACAAAGTTACAATGATCCTTGGTAGGATAAGTTTACTCCCTTTTCACGGTCCTATCACCAAATAAATATCACCTGTCCTTACAGTATGTAAGTGCCTACTCTCATTGTTCAATCGGCTATGACGTTTCTCTCGCTAACACCTTGCTACGAAGTAGCCACGTTAGTTCCTGGAGATTCATTGAATTCCAGCTCCACTCAAAACGAATTCAGCTCCCAAAGCACTAGTTAAACGCTATCTGAAGAACTGCCAAGTGTCCGAAGCTTGGCATCGGTGGCTTCAAATCGCTGTTACAGGCAAAACTGCATTGATTTGATGATCTCATCGCCTTGTTCCGCCAGCACATGAGGATTGCAAGTGTGATTTTGACGCATTCCGGGGGGCTATACTCCAACTTGTTCGTCCAGCCGACCGACGATCTACGCTACGCCATGTCCACCCACGAACTGAATGGAGTCTACGCACAGACGGATGTGGTTTTCTGCTCATGTGAAATGAGCGTAACAGAAGATAGGGTGGCATTCCAGCGGGATATTACAACGGCCGGAGAGATCGAATACGGATGGAAGAAGGTGTTCCCATTTGGCTAGCAGCAAACGTGCGATTCGCTCTGGTTGGTATCGTATCTTGAAAATCCTCTTTGCTTCTTGTCGGTTAACATGACGTGGAGGACCCCGAAAACATGGCAGCGATCAAGTTGCGCTTCACCAAGCAGCTACCAGGAGCCCAACGTGAGTCGTTTATTCACCGGTTCGTCCACCGCCGCTCCCAATAGAAAGACCGAGCGGTGTACATGTGGACATTGTTGATTCTGGGCGAAGGTTCCTATCGGGGAATGCAAATGGACGAAACAGGGTGGCGCGTGATTCGGCTGTTGAAGACCGGAGAAGGGACCTTCGGGATGGTTTGCGTACGGCAAATTCTCTGGCACCTCGGCGATGTCTCGGGGCCGGTCGCGAGGCAGTTCGATGAGTTTTTTTCAAAGTATGGTTCACAACAACTGCCAAGAGATGACGATCGCAGCTGAATCGCTTCTCCTGGATGATGCACTGCGTTATAATGTGATGCTTTAGATAAAGTCTGTGTAGACAAAGTCCAATCAGTTAGACAGATTATCATGGTTGTTAAAATCTGTACAGACGTAAGAGTCATTTCAAAGCTGTCAATTTTTTTTAAACACATCAACAATAGTGTGTACCAATTTTAATTGCATAATAAATTAATTGGTTCTTTTTAATTAAATGTCCTCAATTTTTATCTCATCGTTTCTAACCAAAAATGGTATCATTTCTAAAACGCAGTACCTAAAAACATCCCATTCTTGAAAAATGGGGTCGAATATTCCTCTAAATGCCGACTTCATGGCGCTCGTACAGTTCTCCCAGGACTCTGACGTCGCTGCAACACCGTCCTCTACATCTCTAAACGCTCCTTCATCTCTCAACGAAATTCAAATCTCCAAAGTCGCCTCCGTCCCCCAAAGCCCAAGAAAAAACGGAGTCATTCGACCCCCACACGTGATCGCGAGCGTCGAGAGCTCCTGGCGCTTCGGGTGGAGTCCGTAGAGCTCCAGAAACAATTGGAACAGACTCGGGGCGAATTGCAATCGCTAGAAAAATAATCAGCAGAAAATTGCCTCTAGCGGCAGCAGAATCGTTAATGTAGCACCAGCATGGAGACACATCGCGCGTCGTCATTTGAGTACTCGACGGAGCGCGGAGACGGAGAACCGACGGCTGAGAGAGCAGCTGGTTGACCATTTAAAGTGGGGAAATGCTTTGCAAACTAAAATGAGCCAGAGGGCGGCAAGAACAGAGCGCAAGATGGAGGATAAGGCGGCTGCGGCGGCTCTTGGGACAGTGGCACATCCGCTGTTGCTAGCGGAGGATGAAGAGGAATTACGGACTTGGAGTTGGAGCTGGATGACACGGATAGAGCAGAGTTGCAGATGCTGGCGAGTGGACTGGACACGGCGTATGCCAAATCGGACAGTGTATTCAAGGATCACAACGTGGGTGACGTGCCGTTAGGTGCGACCTCAGGCAGCAGGACGATATTGGAGAGTGAGGTGGTTGAGCTTCGCGACGCTTGTGTGATCCCGTTCGACTTCCGCCTGACGATCGATGCCGTGTGGAACGCGTGGGTGCTCTGGCACCTAGGAGGGAGCTGTCGCAAAAGCGTGTCAGCGCACAGAAGCTGCTCGTATCCGGACGTAGCGCGACCAGAGCACACGTTTGCCGTCAAGTTCCGTCTGCAATGTGTTGTCTCTACAGTTGATTCGGAATCTTCTTCCCCAATGTTTTTGGATTTGAAGCTAGTGTTAAGGAGATACATGGAACAAGATCGGATGGTATTAGTATGGAGAGGATTGTCGGCAGGTGAAAATGACCTTGCTGGCCTATTCACGGATGAAACAGGCTGGGTTGCTATTGAGCACATGGCACCCTTTCAACAGACTACAGACAGTGAGGGTAGACTGACAACAGCGGCAGCAAGAACTTCGATGCGGTCGTGTGTGCGGATGACTCCGAAACATACACACGATTGCTCCTCAACGCCAGCAAGACAAGGCCACATATTGACGGATTTGGTTGTGAACTCATACGAAGAGGACGTCAGTTTTATCTACCGGGAGATGGAGGCTCAATTGTTGCGCGTGACAAGACACGTGTGATGGCAAACTTCGTTCATCGGGAAGTCTACATTGCAGTTCGTGATACTGAAGAAAGAAATACGACACTGAGATACTTCTCAAGACTGTCACCTCGGGTCGCAACTCGATCAAATATGTTCTTACTTTGAAGTAAAAGCAATAGAAGCCACCAAATCGGAGGGTTCACATGTACAAATTTCAGCGACAATGACAGTCTGCCAAGCATATTTGGGCTTTGCGATCGAAGGTACTACGCCCTGAAACCTCCCAGCGCATCATCCAGGAGAAGCGATTCAGCTGCGATCGTCATCTCTTGGCAGTTGTTGTGAACCATACTTTGAAAAAAACTCATCGAACTGCCTCGCGACCGGCCCCGAGACATCGCCGAGGTGCCAGAGAATTTGCCGTACGCAAACCATCCCGAAGGTCCCTTCTCCGGTCTTCAACAGCCGAATCACGCGCCACCCTGTTTCGTCCATTTGCATTCCCCGATAGGAACCTTCGCCCAGAATCAACAATGTCCACATGTACACCGCTCGGTCTTTCTATTGGGAGCGGCGGTGGACGAACCGGTGAATAAACGACTCACGTTGGGCTCCTGGTAGCTGCTTGGTGAAGCGCAACTTGATCGCTGCCATGTTTTCGGGGTCCTCCACGTCATGTTAACCGACAAGAAGCAAAGAGGATTTTCAAGATACGATACCAACCAGAGCGAATCGCACGTTTGCTGCTAGCCAAATGGGAACACCTTCTTCCATCCGTATTCGATCTCTCCGGCCGTTGTAATATCCCGCTGGAATGCCACCCTATCTTCTGTTACGCTCATTTCACATGAGCAGAAAACCACATCCGTCTGTGCGTAGACTCCATTCAGTTCGTGGGTGGACATGGCGTAGCGTAGATCGTCGGTCGGCTGGACGAACAAGTTGGAGTATAGCCCCCGGAATGCGTCAAAATCACACTTGCAATCCTCATGTGCTGGCGGAACAAGGCGATGAGATCATCAAATCAATGCAGTTTTGCCTGTAACAGCGATTTGAAGCCACCGATGCCAAGCTTCGGACACTTGGCAGTTCTTCAGATAGCGTTTAACTAGTGCTTTGGGAGCTGAATTCGTTTTGAGTGGAGCTGGAATTCAATGAATCTCCAGGAACTAACGTGGCTACTTCGTAGCAAGGTGTTAGCGAGAGAAACGTCATAGCCGATTGAACAATGAGAGTAGGCACTTACATACTGTAAGGACAGGTGATATTTATTTGGTGATAGGACCGTGAAAAGGGAGTAAACTTATCCTACCAAGGATCATTGTAACTTTGTTATCATGTGCAAAATATACGCAGGACTTCGTGCTGATATAAGAGTGTTCGTCCGACCCGTACCTTTAGGACAGAGCACTAGAAGCGAGATTGACTATTTGCAGGTGATATGTTTGCGATGACAAGCTATGGAATTCCAAAAGATTTCCTACGTATGCTTGATTCGCTTGAAAAATTGTGGAATAGAGCTCGTGTCTGTCAAACCTCGCTAAGCGTGGATTCCTGTCAATATGTCGCCAAGTAGCACGGATTTGATCCCACCCATTATCTCGCTGCGGTCTTCTTGGACCATGCTCTGAAGTAAGTCGTTAAATTGACGCGTGACGGGTTCTGGAAAGGCATTTGGTTGGCTGAGATGCAGAGGGGTCTGCCGCAAACAAAGTTCCACGATGGTGCCCGTTCCTGTCCTCGATGGACGAACAACAGCCCACCCAACCTGGTCCACCTGAATACCACTAAAAGCGCCTTCCCCTGCAATGAACGCCTTGAACACAAACACCATTCGCCCATCTTCCTCGAACCGTCGATTAACTACGCGCTGCGTTAGTGATACTACTCCACCCCCAGGTAGACGTCGGACAATGCGAAATTTCATAGCAAGCTTAATCTTTCGATCCTCGACACCGTCAAATTCTTCTCGATCGTCTTGTCGGTGCAAATGGTGCGCAAGCATCCAACCAGCCTCGCAGGCCCGCTTGAAGTTAAACATCAGATGATCTCTCCAAACGTACTGGATCGTCACCCCTTTGCTGTCCAGTGTGGTTGTGCGACGGAAATCTTCCACCTCGGTCGCTGGGTCCAGGCCACATGAACTGAAGACCTTGTCCGTTTGCAGATAAAAATTGTCAATGTCCTGAATGTCTATAGTGTAAGCTAGATCGTCATCCAGTTCGGGGAATAATCCAGCGCTGTGTCCTTGAGACTGGGCAGTGATCAAATTTGCAATCCTCGTGCGCTGACGCACAACTGCCTTCAGGTCGTCGGTCAGGGCAATTTTGCCGGCGATTGCCGCTTTCAGCCACGTCCGTTGAGCTTCCGCCGCCAATCGGCTTTCCAAATGACGTCTGGCGATTATTTTCCATATCGAATTCACATTTGGGGAAGGCGGTTTAAGCTCCCTCCTCGCCTTCTTGCGGGTCTTTTCCCGTTCTAAGACATCGGTCAATTCGGCCAGTTTAAGCTGCAGTTCTTTCTTCTCGTGCTTCTGACGCTCGTAGTGTCGGATTCGTCGTTCAAGGGGACGTTGTGATACCTTTTTGGGGCTTGAGATATTTCTCCTTCCGCTTCATGACCACTTAACAACATTTCGACGTCGATGAAATCGAACATTTGTGGTAAGTTGGAGGCGAGACGAGGGACGAGCTGCTGGTGCGGGTTGGATTAACTGGAAATGACTGCGACTCAACGTGACTTGTCAAGTAAATGTTTACCTGCAGGAAGGCACTCTTCAATACGCATAAACTCCCTACCCGCACATGAGTGTCACACGCAACGTATGATTTGTTGTCATCGCATAAAAGACTCAAGTTGTCATCGCAGGTGACGAAACCGCTGCCAGCAAGAACCTCAACAAGATATAGGTTAATCAGAATGACTGGCACTAGCATTTATTGTTGCGTCACACCACTATGAGTCTCAGCTCGATGCCTTCCAAGTTTCCTTCAGGAACATCGCATCTAGTTTTGCCGCAACTGCTAGAATATCCTCCTCGCTTGACTTTAAAACAATATTGATAAATTGATTTGTGGCGTTCAGTTGCGTGGTGACAGTACCGAAATGTATGGGCACAACCCGAGTGCAGCTCTCGACAACTGTGCACGAGTCCAACGTTGTAGAGGGCCGAACAATACGCCACCCGTCTCATCCGACTTCATGCCGTCGAAAATTCCTTCTCCTTCTGTGAGCGCTCTCCAAACGAGGACCATCCGATCGCTCTCTTCATACCGCCGAATAACAAGGTGGACCAAGAGCGACCCCCTTGGCGGGTTGTTGGACCGCCTGCTATGCGAAATTTTACTGCCGCCGTGTTTTCCAGGTCTTTCACTTCATTGTAGCGCGCGCGGTCTTCTTGACGGGTGTCAGGAGGGTCAACTGCCATAGCAAGTCGCACGTTTGGCGAAACTCAAACGGCACCAGTTGCTTAGCACAAGACTGGAAGTACTTGGTCGTACCTTCTGTCTGTAGTGTCGTGCTGATCCTGGTAGATAGACAAGAGTTCATATCTGCAGTGCACACTCGGAAAATGCCGTCGGTCTGCCTGTAAATAGCACTCAGTTCCTGGAGGTACTGCTGAAACAGGGCCGTTTGTGACGACTTGGGTAGATACTGCGCGCCCAGGCAAGAAGTCAGCTTGTTGAGCGGGTCAGATAGGGAGACACTACTCAGCAACCTACGAAAATCCTCGACCAGTGTAGCGCGTCTGCTAATTTCTGCACATAGACGCTGTCGTTCTTCCACTGCGTCCCGCACGCTCAATATTGTTTTTCGTACCGACGGGGTCATGGGAAGAATGTTGGGCCCCATTTTGTCTTTGAGTGTGTTCAGTCGCTTAGACAACTTACCGATTTCCTTCGTCAGAGTCTCCTTCTCGCATTTCCGTCGTTGAAGATACACCTGTCTGCGGATCCGGTCCTTCAGTCTGTACTCCTCTCTCTTGGTATTTTTTTCTGATGCCTCGCTTTTCTTGCCCATCATGTCATAGTTGGTTGTATTAATCTTGACGGAGCATTGTATTGATTGAGACACCGTAGAATTTGTCGGCATGTTTGGTAAGCCCCCAACACCTTCCAGTGGGTGTCTTTGACTTATTTCCTCCAACAGAGACGACGGGGAAGGTGTTAGTGCAAATCCCAGCGCAGTCTCGTCAAATGATAGCGAAAATTCATCTGCGTTCATCGTTATTTGCGAAGCTGGGATGTGAAAATGATGAATCAATTTGTAGCATCCAGTGAAGATTATGGTACGTATAGCGTGCCATCATCCAAGCGCGAGACAAACAATCCACTGGGCAAGCTCGTTATATGTTGGTATTATAGCTACCTAGGCAAATATTATCCCTCGTGTGCTTGGTTATACATCTGAAGCAAGTTGTTAGACTGACTTGCATCGAGTTTCCAGTACTGAAAAATCACCAGTGACGGTTTAGAGTTCTGCCAGTCGTCTTATCTACAATCTGTATCCATTCGGTGAACGCTTGTTGAAGCGAGTCGAATGATCTCCCACACTAAACTAATTGCCTAAGATTTTAAATACGGGAGTGCTACTGGTGTTGTCATGGAGTGAATGTGTGGAGGTCTAGGGCAATTACACATACTGCCGTTGTCGTACAAGGTGCAAGCCTACCCTCTATATGCGTGATTTCAGCTCGCAACCCATGGCGTGGCTGCAGTGCTGTCTGCAACGCGTTCTTATGTGTACTAGATATGCAGGACTGAAGAATGGATGTAGCGAGGTAGTAAGGAGTTTTAGTAAACTAGGATCTACAGTCGTAGCTGAACATGAATCACTTTCCAATTTCCTTTATTCCTATCGAGACGCCTGCTAACACTACGTTCAAGACTGGCAACAAGCTTCAGGTTATGAACCCAAGAACCGCTTCGCCCGACGACAATTATTTCCACTCGGAATACAATGTCCGTATGACACTTGCGAAGAAGGGTCTCCTTGAGCATATCCTGCTCAAGCGAGATGCCACGGTCAACGAATACGGAGAATCAGTCAGTCGGGAAAGCCCTGCATGGAGAACGGCTGACATGAAGGCGCTGGTGATCATTGAAAAGGCAGTCAATGTGAATTACCAAGCTATGATCCTGGACGAAACGACGGCAAGAGGCAAGGGGGGTCCTGGAAGAATTCTTCAATCGACAGACAATGCACAACCGCGTTGCGCTAAACTACAAGATGACGGAGTTCAAACTTGTCAGTGGTGGCAATCTCTTTAACCATCTTACCCGTTTCAAAGAGCTTCTCACAGCACTTGCTGCTGCTAGTCGTCTGTTGGATGAAAACGACAACTCGTCGTCCTGCTCGGAAGTCTTCCGAGGGAGTACCGTGTGGCGATCAAGATCATCGAGAATATCGCGGGTACAGGCGGCGGAGATTCTAAAGCGGGAGTACGCTGAGAGCGGTCATGAAGAAACTGAGGTGGCCTTTCAGTCGACGCGAGAGCGGAATAAGAGTACGAAGCATGCGTATAAGTTCCGCGGAAGGTGTTTTAACTGTGACAAGGTGGGTCACAAGGAGGCTAACTGTTGATCACCCAAGAAGAAGGAGTTCGGCAAAGAATACGTGTTTGCTGTGGTAAGTGCGCCGCGTTCAGAATGGCTACTGGATAGTGGCATCAGCGCGCACATGATAAACGACGAGTTAGACCTGAAGGAGGCGGTCCCGATCGCCGACGGAACCAAAATCGTGGTTGCCAACGACACAATTCTGACCGTACACACGATGTAGCAGGGCTACACACAAATATACATATGTATATGTATAGCTATCTGGCAGGGATTGCGGGTAGACTGTGTACATATGAAGCAGGCTGCCTGTGTGTGGACCACACAGGATTACAATCATTTCAAGACGCCACTGATTGGTTATTAGTGGCTAACGTTTAAGGCGCTACTATTGGTAGAAAGATGTACATTTCTACCAATGAGGTGTATGCATATAGGTGCGACACTTGAGGGCCAACCATGACCCTCATCATGCAATTAGATTGGATATTCTTTTAGATAGGTTTTCCGAAGGCTCACCACGAGGCAGGCTGTCATTAATACAGATTTCAACTTTCTACCTGAACCGTCTTCTGCTTCTCCACACGCGCATACACACTGTATGCTAGAAACAGAGTGGCATTCACCCTGTTTCCTGTGCTTTCCTCGATCACAAAACGTGGGGCGATCGTGCAACTTCAAACCAATGGCGATACAATTGCAGAAAATCATGCAGGGTTGTCAATCATCTCTTTGTGTACGTTATGCAACCGCAACAAGGACATTATTGTTTTGTTTCCATCTTTACCAATAAGAGTCAAGCATATGTTATTGTAAGCAGGATCTTTCATTTGAGTTCCATTATATCCCCACACTGATAAAAGACTGGCTTGCATAGAGGCAACACTTCCAATATCCAAAAGGCAGGGAACATTAATCTTTTCGAATCCAACGGACAGCATACGCGGGATCCTTCGTTCTTCGTTGCAAACTGCTGCAAAACCCCAGGTAGACGGTCGTACTCTGTAACTGGATCACTTTTCTGCTTAACTTTTCTTGCTAAATCGAGCGATACACGAGGTCCAGCTTTCCCTGCACGTCAATACTATCAATTGCTTTCACGTTGTCGGCTACACGAACCATCGAAGTGCTACGACCTTCAACGATAGCTGGATTAAAATCGGGCAATCTCTGTGAGGTATTCGCTTGTCATCTCAGCTACACTGTGGCAGCACTGAGCACGCCGCAATTCCATTTTGGGAATATGCCACAATCCTTCAGGGACGTGCGACAGCTTCGACTTAAGTTTCTTGCGTCCGCTAGTACTTGTTGTTGACTTTCGTTTATGAGAGAGGGCAATGAACTATGAATAATCATCCTCAGAGCACGACCCCTTCTTTTGAAATCCATTTCCTTTGTTGTGTCTGACACTGATGTTTGTATTGAAAGCGTAGGCTCCGATAAACGAACCAGCATAAGTCAGATCTGGAAAGTGTGCATATAGCACAGGTTCTTCATGGCCACGAAGAGCCATTAAGACGAGCTTGCTCCACAGGACACTCATCTTGTAGGATATCTTCTTAAACTGACAGTGCACTGAATGAGTGCAGCCGCAAAACAACCTAAAAATATTGTCCAGTCAAGTAATTTAGCGATAAATGCTCTGTTCCCTCGTGATAAATATTCCCTAGTTCCTGCTGTTGTCGGTTTGTCTACTAGTTCGTCTTCTAACTTGGTGCAATCATCAAGGAGACATGTCTCACATAACTTTCTTTAACACCAATTAGGGATGACGCATGGAAGACGAGTACTTTCAAAACCATACCATAAATTATCCGACCTTTGGACCTAGAGGACCGATACCATAACTTTGCTACATCGTGCATGGAAAGTCTAACGTACAAAAACTTTCGACTGGCAATTACGGTACTACTTGTGTTTAGGGAAATGGTTAGGTGAGGTCAAGTATGATGTGAAAGGGCAGCAGAGAGCCTGTTTTAGCCTAGTTTATAGGCGGAAGGAAATCGCCTGAAACGGCCTGTGGGCTGAGGAAAGCGCAAAAAACGAAAAACATGCAATTTGAGCCCGAGAGCCATGTGCTCTCGAGCTGATAAAAACAAGAATGAGCCCTGCATTTTCGTGGCGGGGTCCACTATTAAGATCATGCTGACAGCCAGTCACGGTTGCACGTGCCTATTGGTGGATAATCCACCAATAGAAGTGTGCCATGTAGAAGTGGATAAATACGCAGCTAGCTAGTGGCTGCTAGCCTCACACAGCTGAAATCTGCGGTTCAGCCGTCGCCGACAGCGGGGACTTAGAGCTCAGTCTTCATTTTTTCAACGCTACTGCTCAAACCTCCAACTCGGCCTCTCAAGCCGCAGTCAGCGCTCCTGGCGGTCGCCCCACCTCTTCGACCCACCTACGACAACGAAGCTCAGTGGAAGAGCGCAGGGCTTTGCCCTGAGGTTGCTGGTTCGACTCCAGCCGTTGCCATCAACTTGCTGTGGGGTGGAGGCTTCTCGCTTGCTGCTACTGCGGTTGATGCCGCACCTACTGCTATTCTCGCTGCCTACGGCGCTGCTGCTGCTATTGTGATGTTGCTGTTGCTGTTGCTCGTTGTATTGACTATGATAGGCTAACTGAATGTGCATTTTGTTAAACATGTAATTGACTGTGTATTTGCCCTCTGATACTTCTGTGTTTGTTACCGCTCTGCCCGGGGACATTGCTACTTACGCCTACGTGGTTGCTACATATTCGAGAGCATCTTGGCGGTCTGGATTTTGGATGGTAGCAACCCGACGCAGATGGAGGTGCCGGGCGATCTTGTCATTGAGGGTGCTCTTCAAGTACAGGTCGTGGAGGTGTTTGCGGACGGCTGTGGAGCCGCGCGACTTGATCTCGCGGCCTTTGAGGAAGGCTAACACCGCCGCTTCCGCCTGCTTCCCAAGAGCAAGGACTCGATCGCGGTAGTCAGCAGCGCTTGAGTCGAGCTCGAAGCCATCCACAAGGAACAACTTCATGAGGGCAACGAGCTGCTTGGTATTCGTGTGGTGTAGCGAGGTCAGCGAAAACGTGTTCGCGATCTGCTCGCACACTGCGCCCGAACTACCGACTAACGGAGGGGGTACTCCGATCGTCCGTGGGGATGCTGAATTCTTATCACCTTGTGTACCCGTCGGTGGGCTAGCTCTGCTCTCTGGATGTCTCGAGAGGACGCGCTGAAGCCAGGTGAACCGTCTTGGTGAGACGCGGGACTGGGGTGCTGCTACGTGGAAACTTCTTCAGGTAGCAGCGTGTGGGTTGCCTACAGCGATCGATTGTTCGAGATCGAGGTAGGCGGGCCAGAAATGTCTGGGCCCTGGGAGCCTGGTTGTATGTGGGTGTGTTTGGCCCCGTTCCTTTCCTTGTTTTTGCTGCTTCCGATAGCGGGGTCTTTGTGGAGGAGTCAGTAGACCCTGGCCAAATAATCCAGGGTAACTGCTCAGAATGTTCCCTTCTTAAGATGGCGAGCTGGGTGGGCCAATATAATTCCTGCCCCAGTATTCAACCACTTGTGCCTTAGAAGGTAAATTCAACTCTGTTTTATCTTAGGATTCTTCTTCGACCTTTTCCAGCTACCTTCTTCGCTCACCACCTGCTTCCATATCTTCACTGAATCTTGTTGACACACTGTACCAAAAGGTGGTACAGGTAGTCAAATGCTTGGATCAACTTGATCTTGATCGAGGTCGATCGGATCGCGATCTGTACGGAAATGATTGTGACCATTTCGCCTCAGATCGGGATCGATCTGAATCCAGATCAACCTTATCCCGGATCAGGTGATTATTTCTCCACCTTTTCTTCCTGAGGTTGATCGGTCTTGATCTCCTTGTTTCTTCAATCACACTCGATCATTTTGAAGTACGCTTCACCACATTCGACCGCTGCCGTTTCGGGGCATCCACCAGCCAGGGAGGCTCCTGTGCGTACCACACAAACCACGTAGCATGAAGGTGAGTCACAGAAATTCTTCTTCGCTTTGATGGATTGTCTTGTTCTTGATTTTGCTCGTGCTGACGTTTAACCGGCTTGCTTTGTGCTGTTTCGCCGTTTAGTTTTGCTTCTAGGGTATCCATTCGCTCGTCTTGACGCTTGATGTGCGAGATTAACTGGTCAATGACATTTCGTTGATGGTCGATAATCTTGGTGCCTTCGCTTGATTCCTTGCATGATGGTGTAGCATGTGTGTGGTTTGGCTCGGACATTTTGTTTCCACAGGTGGCAGCAGCTAGGTGCGCCGACCACGCGAGTAAGTCAGCGACCGAGGAGCCAGTGTGCTCGACACAAGACTCCAAGCGCTTCACTGCTGGACCATCAGCTTGGAGCTTCTTCATCAGCGGGTAGTGGAGGATGAGGTAAGCAGTGAGGACATCTATGACGCGCTGACTGATATTGAACTTGGAGCGTTCTAGCTTGTAGCATGTCATGAACAGGGAGCGCTGGACGGCAGTAATCTTCTCCTGCGTCTGCGCGTCGAAGGGCTTCATGTCGGACAGCAACACCTTCGCCTCCGTGGCGTACCCGCTGAGTGCCTTGCTGACCTTGTGATCCTATCGACTTGTGTTGAAAATGTAGTTGAACCCCTTGTTTGTTGTGCTCATGTTCCAGGCACCATGGTCGAAGATCCAGCGGTGCGTGAGGCCGTCGAAGCCATTGACGTGCTGAGCTCCACCACGGCGAAAAGAGTGCAACGTCAGCACGGCTTGAACGCCAGCCACACCAGCTACACGACCAAGGATACGGTTGACGTGTGTGTAGATCGTCGGTGTCGTGTCACCACCCTTACACGCAGCAGCCTCTGCACCAGCAGCGGCACCAAGCGCCACAAACTCGACTGAGTGGTCGAGGATATCCAGCAGCGGCGTGGCCGGAGACAGCGTGACGGCAGCTTGGACCGGCAGCACGGGGAGATTATCCAGCAGGTCGACACATGGAGCAGCTTGGGTGGTGAGAGCTAACGCGATCGCATACAGCGGGCAGGTGACGAAGTCGGCGTCCGGAAACAGTGACAGCCCCTGCTCTTCGGCCGTCTTCATGCGGATGAAGCGCACGAAGAGCACGTCGGCTGCATCGATGGAGAGGTTCTCTTTACGGACCAGCGACAGATCTGACGCCCGCCCGAACAGGTACCACAACAGACACAACAAGGCAGCGTCCTGGTAGTCACTCGACGTACATGCATTTTTATACAAATACAACATCATTTTTTCAAGTTACTCTTTGAACATGGTGGAGCCTTGTTAACTACTTTTCCATCCGTTTCATACAAAAATGTCTAGTGTCTTCCCCATGCTAAGCAGTTTTGCTTCGACTATGTGTCATTGCGTGGGGAAGAGCTCAAACAACCACATCTTACTCTGCCTGTAGTATTGCATGGAGGTATTCCGGGCAAGTGACTTGCCCTTCTTACCCTCGTTAAACGCAAGGTGCATACCAAACTTGTCCAATACAGATACAAAACATTGCCCAGTGGCATCACGCTCAATATATTCTTTCACATATTCAAACTCCACACCCTCATTCTTAATAAAGGTCTTAAACGCCTTGATGGCAGTTGCCTTAGCTCGCCTGGTGTTACCAGGTTTGAGCTCTTCTAATCCCATCCTTTGTCGGATAAGCTGCAAATATGCAAGTGATACGTTTATCACTTGGAATTTGAATAGGCATACACATATTTTACGCGTGCCCTCCGACCCGATACGTCGGAAGGGCTGGCTTAGAGGACCCACCTAACCCTATATAATACTATTGGTTGAAATATACTGGCAAGTTGATTTGGATTGGTCAAAACTAATTAAAACATATTTGATTGGCCTCCGACGTGGTATACAAACATTAAGTATGTTAGAATAGATGATGATATTCATCCATATACAAGTGTACAAGTATGCACAGCCACCACTACGGTCAGAAATTCGTTGTGCTTTCTAGCGCGTCGTCAAGGAGCATTTTCTCAAGACCTTCCTTCGCCGCTTGGTTCTCTTCTAATCCTGTGCTCAGAACCATTTCCGTGAACTGGTTCACTATTGGTTCTTGTGATAAGGAGCTGCTAAAATGCATTGGCACTTGGCGGGAGCACAAGTCCAAGATCGTTCCCGACATGGCGCAACTTGTCGACGGTCGGGCAATGCACCAACCCGTCTCATCGGAATGCATCCCTCGAAAGAGACCCTCACCTTCAGTAAATAATTTCCACACCATAACAACGCGGTTGGGTTTCGCAAAGCGACGAACGACAATACGCTGCAATAATGACACGGTTTCTCCCATCCGTTGGTTTGTCACTGGAACTTCATCGCGATGGTGTTCTCAGGGTCCTCTACCCCATCATACATCTCTCGGTCTACCTGTCGGTGCTTCAGGTATGCCATTCGCCACATCGAATGACTCGTCTGCTGGAAGTTGAACGGCATGGATATCCGATCCGTGTGCTGGAAGTACTCTGTCGTTCCGTTCTTGTGTTTAGTGAGCGAATGTGATCCAGACGACAATTCCAACTCACACTCGTTAATAACGTGGTCGGCTTGCAAGTAGACCGCGTGAAGCTCCTGGATAAACGTATCAAACAACGCCGAGTCGGTCGGCTCCAACCGCATCCTTTGTGGAGGTGAGGCATGTCTGCAAAGTCACCACGGGTGATCGGTCCGTCACTGATTCGCTTTTTCAAGAAGCCACATAGGTCGTCGATTAAAGTCGCTCGGGAATTAATTGCTGTTCGAAGTCGCTGCTGCTCGTCCTCAGCAGCTCGTCGCCGTTCATGCTGTCGACTTGAAATGGCTTTCCACAAACAATTGGATAAAGCCAAGTCGGTGGCTGGCGGGATCAATGTCCTACCATTGGAACTTTCAAGCGTGGCCAACTCACTTGATAATTCGTCAATTTCTCGCCGGAGGTCCTCCTTCTCGCGCTTCTGTCGCTTGCGATAGAGACTGCGTCGTACTGCGTCTTTCGATCGTTGGGGTTTCTGTTGTGTCTCCACGACTAGAACCTGTTGTTTACTGCTCGCACCGCCACCTGTTTGATGGTTGTCAACCTCCGAAACTGAGGCAAGAGGCATTATCTCGGGCATCGGTGAGTTTAGAAGCGCCTCTGTTTCAGCGAAGAGGTAATTTTGGTCCACTTCGTTCAACGTGAACGCAGTAGGGAACGCTAGTTCGTCTGAGGTATGCAAAAAGTCCACGAGTTCATCGAGAAGTCCAGAGTCCATCCTTGCGAAGCTCGTCATTTTCCGGAATGTGCATTTCAGTGTGAGGCCAGTAACAGCCCGGTACGACAGGCAGACAGCTGGCAGCTGAGACCAACGTCCGAGATGGGGATACGAGAGAAAACCCAACATATCTGCCGCCGCGACCAACCGACATCAGGACTGCCATCTGACTTAGTAAACATTACTTTGACTTAGCAAACATCGCTATGCTTACACCGTACACATTGGCATTCAACTTAACGGCAACTGCAAAGAATTTGCTCACCGCGCGGAATGTTCTCTGAGCCTCGAAAATAAATCGCTACATCTTTCACACAATCGATGCTTTTACGGCGTTGTTGGTTTTAACACACTCCTATTGCATCATCCAGGAGTAGTTCCTCCATTTTGCTGAAGGCTGTATCGCAGTCTTCTTCGTTAGCTGTAGTGATCATATCGGTGAACTGTTTAAGAGTAGCGTTCGACGAATCCGACGTACTGAAAGTCAAGGGTTTAGAGCGGATAATGGACTCCACAATGGTCCCGTTGCTTGTCGATGGCCGTACAATACTCCACCCGTTTTATCCGAGTGCATGCCATCGAATGCTCCCTCGCCCTCGGTAAATTTCCTACAGATGATCACGACACGCTCGCTTTCGTAGTACTTGCGTACAACAGCGTGCTGCACCAGCGAACAGGCGGGTACAATATCCGCAGGGCCTGGGATACGGGCTTTGGCGATCGATGTGCTCGCAGAGAGACCTGGCTCACGGTAGATTACCTGGGTGTCCTGACGATTCTCCATCACGCACTGCAAACTGCGAATAATTTTCCGCACTCGGTCGAACGAGAACTGCGTAGTTACTTTGCCCACCACTTCGTGGTAATTTGCATCACTGCACGTTGATAAGGAAGGGGTAAATCTTACGTAAGGATTATCGGACGACTTCACAGTGGTTTCTTTAAAAACGTCGTCGACCCCCGCATAAACCTCATCCAGTTCTTGTAGGTATGCCCCATACAGCACAGCATCCGGTGACTCTGAACGAGCCTTCTTGGTAGGGCGCTGGTCTTGATGCGTCTGATCTTCTCCAATCCGCTTATGTATCATCATGCCAAGATTTTCGATCAACGCTGACTGCTTCTGAATTGCTTTACGAAGACGACTGTGTTGTTCCTCTGCAATCAATCGAGCTTGCAAATGTCGACGCGATAGAGCCTTCCACACAGCTGACAGACCAAGTCCTAATCCTTGCTTAGTTTTAGCAGCCTCCTTCTTCTTCAGCATTGCAGTTAGTTTCGTGCTCAACTCGTTAGCTTGGAGATACAGAGCATCCTTCTGAGCCTTCTGCTTCTGTCGATGTGAACTACGCCGTAGTGCGTCGCCAGACCGAATATTTTCGATCACCACTGCGTGATTTGGTGACGAAGCTGACCCAATGCTTTCACACTCCACCGACGTGCAGTCACTATCAATAGCCGTGCGTCCTCGGTTCTGGTTCACGGCGTCGATGGGGTCGTCAAGATAAATGAGATCATCGACTGTAGTCGCGCCCAGTAGCTGCAAGTCGAGTTCGGTGTCCGACAGTAGAGCTGCATCGTCTTCTTTATCTAAACTGTTAATGAGCTCTGATCCAGATTCGTCGAAATGCAAGAAGCCCACCACCTCGTCCAGGAACAAGGAGTCGGCCATTCTCAATGCTTATTTTTACTCTGTCTGGGATAATTGGGGAATGAAATAGATGGGATGAATACGGTACGGCAGTTTGCTCGTAAACACCAGCCATGGAGCTGGCATTCACAATCACATGGAACGCGGATTCCCACACCAAACAGAATCGTTTTGCCAAAACGTTTGGTTGTCTGGTTTGAATCAAGCTACTTTAGAATGAGTCATTCCTCAATATCCAATAGAATTAATACAGTTCCATTGCTGCAAAAGGTTCCTCGAGACAAGAACCAAAAACTATGCACTCAGCATTCAAACGCGAGATAATAGATACTGTAGATAAAGGTGTAACTCTGCAATGAAACAACACATCAAAGCACGCTCAAGGCATCATCCAGCAGCCATGCCTCCAATTTGCGCAAGCACGTCTGGCAGTCTTCTTCTCCAGCTTTGATGACCATATCTGTGAACTGCTTCAGCGTAGTCTCAGACGTCGTAGCCGAACCGAAAGTCATTGGCACGTAGCGAATAATAGACTCCATGTTGGTCCCCACTCCACCATCTCCACAGCTTTGCGATGGTCGTACAATATTCCAGCCCGTTTCGTCGGAATGCATCCCGGCAAAAACTCCTTCACCTTCAGTGAACTTCCTCCAAACGACCACAACTCGCTCAGTTTCGAAGTATTTCCGCATGACAGCGTGCTGCACAAACGATCGGTTGGGTGCGTCTTCAACTCGGATCTTGACGACACTCGTGCCTTCTGAGACTCCTGGTCCGTTATACTCTTGTCGCTCGGTGCGGTTCTCCATGCAACGCAGCTGACCACACAACCTCCTCACTCGGTCAAACGAGAACGGCGTCGTTGAAGAGCCCTTTAATTCATTATAACTTGCACCGTTCGCAGCTGATTGCGAAGGTGAATAATGCTCAAAAGCACTAAGCGATCCCTGCATCATCGACTCTCTGTAAACATCGTCGACTCTGGCATAGACTCCGTCCAGCTCTTTGAGATAAATATCATATAGAGCAGCATCGGGGGACTGGAAGCGAGCTCTCTTGACTGGCTGTTGAATAGAAGTATCTGTATGTTCCTCTTCGATACGTTTCCGTACCAGGGTGCCCAGATCTTCAATCAACTTGGATCTCTTCGCAACAGCTTCATGGAGTCTTGAACGCTGTTCCTCTGCAATGCGTCGAGCCTCTAAGTGCCGCTTGGCGAGGGCCTTCCACACTGCAGTAGAATTCATCCCCACGTCTTGTCTGGCTTTGGCAGCCTCTTTTCTCCTTAGTAAAGTACTTAATTGACTACTTAACCTGTCAACTTGATGGTACAATTCGTCCTTCTGAGTTTTTGCTTCTCTCTGTACGTTCGGCGACGAATTGCGTCCTTGGACTTGACATTCTCAATCACCACAGTCTGGACTGGAGAAGTAGTAGAAGTGATACTTTCACAGTCTACTGAAGTACAGTCACTGTCAGTGATCGTATGTTCTTGGATGGTGTCGATAGTAAAGAGGTCGTGAATGGACGACACGTCCGCAAGTTGTAACGCAATTTCGAGCCTTCTTTCAATATGGAGACCCTATTGTCTTCTTTATCGAGAGAATTGACAAGTTCTGCACCAGAGATGGGAAATCGTCGAATCCGTGCAGGAACCCCACGACTTCATCTAAGAAAACGGAATCTGTCATTTTGTATGGCCACGTGTGCTCTAGCAGAGACAATTGAACAGTGCAAGACAGCGCTATAAGAAGCCTACGCAACTTAGTTGGCCACAACTAGACCCATACAAAAAAGAAGGTATTATCGACCTTACAAAACCCAAGAAATTTGGCGGAAAGTAATCTTCTTAGGGGAAGGGGGTGGAATAATCAATATCCTTTTGTTGGCCAATCCAAATGCGTTACCAACCCTAAATTCCTGCTGCAGCATCGTAATCATCAGTTTACGTAATCTGCAGCACCACACAGCACCACACCAAGGTTGAAAGGGCTATATCGTTTCATTGCGATGAGCAGCTGCAATATGTACCACATTTTCAGCGTTAGTAGTGGCCCAATCTCGGTCACAAATCTCTGATCAACACTAGCGCAGGCGACAGATTGACCAACTCTTCGTCTCGAAATGCTCTAGAATGGCTTCACCTCGAGGTCCTCGCAGCTTCACCTAATTAACATGCCTATGACACTGGAAGACGTTGACGATATTCACTTATTTATCGACACTGGCGCGTTTGGTGTTCCTGGAGAGTACACTTTCCCGCTTAACATCGCTAAGGTTTCCCAGAACACGACCAGCATCGACTCTGGAAGCAAGGCATCCAGTACCAATGATGGAAAACAAGACGAACTTGCGATGCACAAAGCGAGAGTGGCGCAGCAACGTCAGGCGCTTCGTCAGCACACCAAGATCGAGCGCAATGCTCTCATGCGCCGACAACGAGAGCTCACAGAGGAGCTACTCCAACTCAAACGAAACAAGGAGATCGAACACGCCAGACTCGTCAGTCACCGAACACCATCGTTTTATCATTGGAAAGCCATTGCGACTCGAGAGCTAGAAGAGCGTCTCCAAGTAGAAGCAGAGTATAAGCATCTTACGGGGCTAGTTAAAACCCAAGACAACTACATCAAAGCTATCGGTGGAGAGATTCGCAAACGATCGGGAGATTCAGCTGTATCGAAAAGCGAAGACGCGAGTGTTCGTGACAAGAAGAAGCCGCGCATCAATCCTACGGAAGTTGAACTATACAACGCTTACATACAAGGACTGAAGGCTAACCACGCTCAAATCGATGCGCTCTTCGAAGAGTGTGACATGGCATCTCTAATAAGCACAGACGGGATGGTACATTCTGTGCGGAGGCGCGAGTCGGACGGCAAGATCGAGTTCTTCCAGCAATTGAACAGTATATGGAGCCGTTCACTCTTCGTGAGACGGCGGCCACGCTATGGGATATGTCCAAGACGCAGTTGTCAGGCAGAGGTTTACATGAGCGCTGTATTGACGTGGAGGATCCCAAAAACATATTTGTGACGAAATTCCGTGAGACGACCACCTCGAAGACAGGTACTGAAGTATCTTTGCTCTATCGATCTGTCGGACGTCGCTTCTTAGAAGCTGAGCGCATTGTTCACGTTTGGAGAACTATTATTGAAGGCGAGGGCAAGTTCAGTGGAAAGTGTTTAGAGGAGACAGGCTGGGTGAGGCTGCGGCCATCGCCGGAAATGGCGGAGCCTGGAACGTTGATTGAGATGTGTATCCGCAAGTTTCCCAGGCATCTCAAGAGTTCAAAGTCGGACGATGGTGTTGGGCAGTTTCACGAAGCTGTGCAGGGCATTGGCGATACGACAGAGGCCGAGATTATTTCTTTGATGGAGAATGTGCTTATTGAAGACACCTTAGCTGGTATATTAAGTTAATTGCTGCAACACAACGAAAACGACTGTGAACAATAGAAAAAAGAGTTTCAACCTGCTTCTTTCGGCCTAACATACGTAACTTGTTATTCTGTACTGAAGAGACTGACGCCTCCACACTAATAACACTCTAGCGAAAATTTCAGGTCGATGAATGCATAAGTTTTTACATGTGTCGAGCCGCGCGCATAACCTGTTGATTGTTTGAAACAACACCAACGGACCGTTATGCCGCCGTGGCAGCTTTTGCAGTGAGAGCGACTATTTTGCCAGACTGGGATAAAGAGGCTCATCCGACTATACATTATACCTGAAATCATGCAGAAAATGTACTTTGTCCTTGGTATTGACAACCCTGCCAGCACCTGGCCGAGTCGAGGACTTAGAGGCTGGGGTGGGGTAGGCAGCAAGCGGCCCCCGAGCGCAACACAGTAAGCGAGAGAGGGCGGAGCCCACGGCTATAAGTCTGCAGATGAGAACCAACGCTACCTTTACCCCCAAATTATCCGGATTATACGTCTTGTACACGTGGTTGATAAACAAAAATCGTCCGATCCAGTCTGGCATGGCGAGTCTTCATGAGATGGATTCAATGGCACATTCCGTAAAGAAAGATTCTGGTGGTGAGGTGGAGCACTATCAGCGATTGAACAAGTATGTTGAGCCGTTCTCCTTCATGGCACTGCGTCGTCGTTGTGGGAAATGGAAAAAAGACGCTCCGTGGAAAAGGCCGCCATAAGCCATGTGAAATGGTGGCGGACACTGAGAATATGCTTGTGATGAAGTTTCGCGAGACAAGCGTATTGTAGACAGGAACGACAGTATCCATGTTTGACCGAAATGTTGTGCGTCGGTGGTATGAGCCTGACCGGATTGTTATCGTATGGAAACATGTCACGGAAAGAGAAGGAGCGTTTGGTGGAATGTGTTTGGAAGAGACGGGTTGGATCAATCTTCGGCCGTCGACCAAAGCGAAGGAGCCCGGAACAAAGATCGAGATCTGTGTATGCAAGGCTTTCGTGCACTTCAAGAGCTCAATTCCATAGCTTAACAACGTAGCCTAGCAGTTTCATGACGTGATGCAGAATCTGAGCGATGGGACTACGACAGAGGTCATGCACACTATGGAGAACCTCCTCCTAGAGAATACACTAGCTGGACTGAGCACTTGAATCTTAGTATTTGGATATTGCTGCAGGTAACGGAGAATAAATAAATCTATTGAGTTTGGAGAACAATGATAAATACTCGTTTCTTACCCTTCAACAACCGAGAACATCCTCTTGTTTTCCTAGATGAACATCGACACCACTGCGTTAACGTATTGTGTGTCCATTATGGCATGTGCTACATGTACAAGTAGACTGCATTCAATAACAATCCACAGATTTTACTCAATTGAATATTGGGCTCTAAATTATCAGCCCCTGTGCTAAGAAGTATTAATAAAAGTAAAGCCTATTAAGAAGAAATGAGTTGATTAACTAGTTATGTGGATTTCTCGTCGGTAGGCTAGATTCTACGGGGAGCTGTCCCAAGTCTATTGACGTGGAGTCCAAAAAGTACTGCCTATTAAGTTCGCGGTGTAAATCATGCTCAATCACGACGAATGAACGACAGCGCGACAAGTTAGTTGCTCAGCCCATCGAGAGTATCTTCTAGCAAAAGATTCTCCAAAGAATTCATGACCTCTGTCGTAATTCCGTCACTCGTATTCTGCATCATATCGTGGAATTGTTTGGCAGTGTTTTTATCGTGTGCAATTGAGCTCTTGAAGTGCATGGGGACCTGGCGTATACATATCTCGATCTGTGTTCCTGGTTCGTCCACTTTCGTCGATTGCCGAAGACTGATCCAACCAGTCTCTTCCAAACACATTCCACTAAAAATGCCCTCACCATTGGTAATAAGCTTACACACAATGACAATCCGGTCCAATTCAAACCAGCGGCGCACGACATGCCAATGAAGAAAAGACACGATCGCTCCAGTCTCCAACTCGCAGGTCTCGCGAAACTTCATCGCAACCGTATTTTGAGGATCCGGTACAGCGGCATAGTGTTCGTGTTGACCCCTCCCACGGAATTTCTTTCCCCAGATCCCACAATGATGTCGCAGTTTCATGAAGAGAAAATGGCTCGACATACTTATTTAACCGCTGGAAGTACTCCACCTCGCCGTTTGAAGCTTTCCTATGCACGGAACGCACCGTTGCCTCCATCTCATGAAGATGCAATAAATCGCATTCGTCGAAGACCTCGTCGATTTGCTTGTAGTTCGTTTCTAACTGCCGAATGTAGGCGTTGCACATGGCACCTTCTGTGTCCTCGACACGTTGCCTCTTGACGTGGCAAATGACATCTTCCAGACCTCTCGTAGCCCTACCTTCGACCCCATTCAGAGTCTGGATGTAGGTAGCCTGAGCGCCGACTACCGTGGCTAGTCGTTTCTGCTCCGCCTCAGAATGGAGACGTCGTTCAAGCTGCTGCATCGCAATCGCTTTCCACATGAAATAAGATGGCGCTCGGTTGGCGTTGACTCGTGTCCTCTCATCTTCCCTGGCTCGGTGGATTCGAACGAGTTCTTGAGAGAGCTCTGCTTCTTGATGCTGCAGAGATTGCCGTTCCTTCTTTCGACGTTCTCGATACAAACGACGCTTGTTCGCTTCCTGAGTCTGGATAGGTGAGTTTTTGTCGCTCTCGCTGCTGTCGGCGCTATCCGGGTCGGCGTCTTGGGGAGAGGAATCGACGTGAGGCATGTCTGAAGGCATGATGGCACAAGGCTCCGACGCCAGGAGGGCCTTGACATCAGCAAGCAGACTAGTTTCGTCCAAGTCCGTTAACTCAAGTCGCATATTTTGGGAAGTAGCTTTCGGTTGTGGATATCCACTCACCGTGACTGCTGTCGTAGAGTAAGGTGCTCACTGCTGAGTTGAGCTATCCCATCACGTATGGCACTGGCCACACAGGGGATTTATCATTGCAATGAGATATCCATGCATGCCTGTATCAAGAAACAACGTGTCGAGGATACAGAAGTTGCGCAGTGCATCACCTATATTCGACAGCTAGAGTGAAACTACGCGCAAATCGACGACAACTTTGGCGAATGTGGCATAGCGGATTTTTAGGAGACAGAGTCTGTTACATTCCGTTCACATGAGAGCTTTTGATGGAGAGATGGAGTACTTTCAGCGGTTGAACAAGTACTTTGAGCCATTCCCCTTCATGAGACTGCGATGTCGTTGTGGGAACTGGCAGAAATAAATTCCGGGGAAAGGCCTTCACGAGCGGTACGACATGGTGACGGACCCTGAAAATACGGTTGCGATGAAGTTTCGCGAGACCAGCGTGTTGGGGACTGGAATGATCATATCTCTGCTTCACTGACATGTTGCGTGTCGCTGGTTTGAGCCCGGTCGGATTATTATGGTGTCGAAGCTGATTACCGAAGGCGAAGAAATGTTTTAGTGGAATGTGTTTGGAAGAGACTGGTTGGGTCAGTTTTCGGCAATCGACGAATGCGAAGGACCTCGGAACGTAGATCGATATATGTATGCATCAGGTCCTCATGCACTTCAAGAGCTCAATGTCACACGATAATAACACTGCCAAGCGGTTTCACGACGTGGTGCAGAATCTAAGCGATGGAATTGCAACAGAGGTAATTCATCCGCTGAAAAAGCTTCTGCTAGAGAATACTTTGGCTGAACAGAACAACTAATTTGCCGATTGATACAGTGTGAACACGACTGCTTTTTAATCATACCGCGTATTAGTAGCAACTTTCACTCGCCGTACTCAAACAAAATGTATCGGGAGAAGAAACATACTTCACTCCATCTTAGAAAAAGCTAACTTACTGCTATTTGATTGTGATAATTCTGTCTGTTATGGATGAATATCATCATCTCTCCGACCACACTTATTCTTTGTATGGGATTCCCTAGCACATTTTGACGAATCAAACGCTAGGTTTTACTAAAAGCCAATCATCTAGCAGCATATGACTAGTTTTATCCAATAAAAGCGATAGAGGTTGCACAGGTCGGGTATACCATCGACTCCGACGTATCAAGTCGGAGTCCCGCCTCAGATATGTGTATCGCTATATAAAATTCCTCACAACCACATATTACACGCATATTTGACTGCTTTCCGACCAAACGCGATGAGTTTGAACGACTTGAAGCCAGGTAACACGAAGAGAGCGCAGGCAACTGCGTTGAAGGCCTTCGAGCGCTTCCTCTCCGGGGAGGGTACAAACATGGCGTATGTGAGAGTTTTGATCGTCGCTGACCCTTCCCGTGCTGGGGCAATTCTGGTTACCCTCATGGACAAGTTTGGCGTGCATCTTGCGTTCCATGAGGGGACGAGAAAAGCAACTATCTCGGTATTCGGTGGCGCAATACTATCGACAAGTCAAGTGCTGGCTCATGGATGAGTACCCCGTGCAGTGTGGCGCAGTGGAGAGGCAGCTGCTGAAGAATGGTCGCACGCTAGAGCAACACTGCGTTAAGCGCGAGAGCGGAGGGTTCGTTAAGAAGGCACCTGCGTGCATGAAGGGTGATTTGAAGAAGATGGTGCTCTATTTGTATGCAAACGCAAGCTCTACTTCGGACTACCAAGATGCTGCACTACTGTGCTTGTTGTGGTACCTGTTTAGACGCGCCTCAGACTTGACCTTCGTGCGGAAGCAACAGATATCCATCGGTGCGGGCGACGTCTTCTTCATCCGCTTCATTCGCATCAAGACATCCGAAGAGCAGGCATTGTCGCTATTCCCTGATGCAGACTACGCAACATGTCCATTGCTGGCCCTCGCATTAGCCTTGATCACACAGGGATCACCATGCGCTGCACTGCTGAGCCACTTACCTGCCCAAGGGAAGGACGTCCCACGAGAAATCTCAACCTCAATCCCGCTTCTCGAGCTGCTTGAAGATCCGCTGTCTCCGCCATCTGCAACGCCACCAGCAAATTCGAAACCAACGCACTCGTCATCGACCCTCGGAATACATGCGCTGGTAAACCGACTTCTTGACCGAGTCGCTGGACCAGCTGGAGTCGAAGCGTCGTTGACTTCACACTCCTTCAGACGCGGTGGAGCTCAGCATGCCAACGCCAACTCTAAGCTGAGCGCGCAGTGGATCTTCGACCGGGGCGCTTGGAATCTGACCACAACAAACAAGGCATTCGCATACGTCTTCAACACACTCAAAGAAGATCACCAGGTTGCCAGGGTGCTTAGTGGAATGAATCCAAGCCAAGCCACTTCGCTTCCTTCGCTGGACCGCTTTGACACCACTACACAAGAACATATACGCGACGTGAGAGACAAGCTGTTCAATGCAAGTCACACAATGGGTAACAAGGCCTTCAACGTCAGTGGTGCAGTGATGGACGTGCTGACTGCCATCGTCATCCGCCATTACCCTTCACTTGCCAAGTCCAATCCTACCGGCCCTGCAGTAGTGCAGCTTGAGCGCTGTGTCGAGGCTACTGGGGCCACGATGACGGATCTGCTATCATGGTCGCAGTACCTCACACAAAAACACAACACCCAAGCTCAGACATGCAAGACGAGAAGCAAACCCAAGAACAAGCTGCGTTAAATCATCACAGTGCATTGATTGAAAAGTTAGTCGACATCAACCGTCGTCTAGAAGCTCGCGTGAACTCTCTAGAAGCTACAAGCAAACAGCCACAACATGAGACGACCGAAGCCACAAGTCAGATAGCAACCAAGAGACCGCGAAGCCCAGATGCAAACGTACCGGTGAAGAAAAGAAGGCGCACAAAGACGACTCCTCTGGGTGATACATGGTTCGAGTGGTACGTGCAGACACCTCGAGGCTGGAACAGCAAAGACAAGCATAAGAAATCAGATGCAAACAGGCTTGTTGCATACATGAAGCTATTTCTCGCAGACGGCTTCATGTTAGATGAGAGTGCGCAAGACTACAAGGATCAAGTCAAGAGCATAGGGGATGAAGCTGCGACTTACCTGCTGGAATTTCTTCGGGGCAAAAATATACCTTCGACCGGAAGCAACGCCGTGCTCAAAGCACTGAGGCAGCTTCATCGCAAAGGAGCTCTGAATGAGCACATCTACGCATTTCACCGTTTACTTGCGATCGGGAGGATCGCAGACCCTGCACCTGCGCACTTCCAAAACACACTACAACCAAATCCAATCACATAAGTCATAAACAAATACAACACAACTAACTGGTCAAACGCCACAAGTATCCTGTTATATTTACCGTTCACCCATATATACATACACCTGAATGCATGGCATAGTCACTAATACACATGCGCACAGAGACACAAGCATAAATATTTAACAGCGGAGCGAATTGAACTCTTACCTACTCTTGTGGGCATTCTTCCGTGAGTTACACTGGTGGAAAGATCATCTATCAGTTAGCTCTCATGTTTAAACATCCAAACGCACCTTAAGCTCCGTTAGAACAATGTTCGCGCTGCATTGCCCATTCGCAACGTCCTGTCCACATGTAGTGTCCCTTTGCCTTGCGCTCTGTTGCATTCGGCGTCGATCAGCCTGTCTTACATACCAAAAAAGAAAAAAGGTGATTGATACCGACGGGGGAATTGAACCACCACCTTCCCTTTCGGGTGCTCTACCATTGAGCTACGTCGGTGCCTGTGAGGACAAGGTTAGTTTCAACGCAAGAATACTTAGCCTGGAGTGCACGAGGGAGCATTAACTCACACAGTTCTTCGTGGAGCGACAACCCTCTAAAGGGCACCGATACGCGGCACCCTCCCTCAATTCATCCTTTCAGATGGTCACTCGTGCACTGAGCTCGTCGGTCGCGTTGGCGCACGCTGCCTTCTATTCCGAACTTGCTTAAGCCAGTCATTCTTAACAGCTGTCTTAGCAGCTGCTCTCCAAATAGCGTATTTACTTTTTACGTTACTTCTTACACAACAAGTATTTTGTATTATATACAAATTCGTAGATGTGGTCGGAAGCTGGTCGGAGTTTTTGGTGTGGTCGGAGTCGTGA
>VKKV01000025.1:0-165132 GCA_008080845.1 Phytophthora kernoviae
CTCGAGGAGAAGACTGCAAAAGGCAGCAGCTGGAGAGTCTAGACCGTCGTATAGCTTTATCATCATAGTTTGTCGTGTATCAATGAAAAGTTTTTGCAGGTGTCATTCAAGTGTGTGTCCAATGTCTGCAAAAATTGGCAAATCGGAAGGGCATTTTGGTAGTAGACTTTCACTAGTCTGTATTTAGAAAGTCGTCTCTATTTTAGAAATGTACCCTTTTGTTAAGTTGATCTTCCAAGAATTGACGCGATTTGAACAACAACACGTACCCTTACACGAGGCAACATCGAAAAATTCAACCAAGACCCAAACGAGAGTCAAACAGAGTGGTAATATCAGTAGATACTATGTTTGACGCAATGGAGTGGCTACACTGGATGGCACCGTTGTATGGCTGCATAAAATCTTCCTAGCAGAGCCATGAGCCAGGCCCCACAACGTTGTTAAACAACCAAAAAACACTTTTACCGAGCTTGATATTGGCTGCATCTTGCTAATCTCCACGTCAGAAAAGGACCACCTGTTAACGACCGCATGATCTGTTCCTGTGCTTTGGCTTCAAAGCCTTGAAGGACTGCTAACCTTACATGTCAGGCTGGTCGCCGTGGGATCCCTTGTACAGCAACGTGCTCGGGTGAGCCAGTTTTCCACCTAAAACGATATCAGCACAACATAGCATAGTACTCGACGCTGGCTCCCCGTCGGACAGCTCCCGACACATCGATGCTCTCGAGGCGCTGCAGCACATGTGTGATGGATTATCTAACAGCAGGCCATGTCCACTGCGCGTTTTACTTGGAATGACCGCACGTGAACTTGAGTGATCCCACATCTGATCGTTAATTTGCCCATGTGACTCGCACAGAGAGCGGGCACTGGACTGGCGGTACACCACAAGCCGCGACTGGAAAGATATGTCCTGCACGAGTATGTGACGTTAGCCCCACCGTACATGGCTAGCTGTCCTACGAGCCTCGCACGATCTCGTGCAGTTCACAACGCCTGTATTTCTCTAAATGGATCCTCATGTTGGAAAGCCGAGAAAATCATCGCTAGACAGTCTGAACAGCATCAACATAGATACCCTCCCCTACAGTTCACGGCTCACTCATGTCGATAGATCATCCGTGCTGGTGGTTCAGCACCACCCTCGGAAAAGTAGCGCCACTCTCGATCTCATTTCCAAACTTGCGCACTTCCGTTCGCACCAGCACCAGCATCTCCAACAAGCACCAAGCACCGACCAATTAGTTTCAACAACCATGGCTCGCATCTCCACCACTATTGTGGCCGCACTCGCTGCATTTGCCGTCGTCGACATCGCGTCTGCCCACCCAGGTCAACCTTCCCACACACGCACCGCCGCCGAACTGGAACAGCGCAGACTGTTCCTGGCTGAGGGCAAGCGCTCACTCAAGGACTGTGCCAACTCCGACGCCTCGCGTCGCCTGCAGGAGCGCGCCGTGGCTCGTCGTGCCGCCAAGGCCGAAAAACTGCGTGCTGAGCGCCGTCGCCGCCGACGCCTCGACGTGGATACCGTGCTGGCTGCGAGCCACCGCTCGAACCTGACCGGCCTAACCTCGAACGCCACCGCCGAGGAACTCTTCGGCGACGATGTGAGCTGCATCCTCGAGCCGGAAGTGACCCAGGGACCGTACTATGTAAACGGTGAGCTCATCCGCGCAGACGTCCGCGAGGAGCAGGAGGGTGTCGACCTGTACGCGGAAGTGCAGATCATCGACGTGAACACTTGCGAACCCGTCGAGGGTTGTACCTCGACTTCTGGCACTGCAACGCCACGGGCGTGTACTCGGGCATTGTGGCCAGCGGCAATGGAGACAGCTCCGACACTACCAACGTGAACACGACCTTCTTGCGCGGCCTCACGCCCACAGATGAGGACGGCGTGGCCTCGTACACGTCCACCTTCCCTGGTCACTACACGTCGCGCGCCACGCACATCCACGTCCTGGGCACGTACAACGGCACGCTGCTGGAGAACAACACATACTCGGGAGGCTACGCCTCGCACGTGGGTCAGATCTTTTCGACCAGGACCTGATCACCGAGGTGGAGCTCACGGCGCCATACAACACCAACACGCAGGAGATCACGACGAATGCTGACGACACAATCCTGTCCGAGGAGGCGGCCGAGGACTTCGATCCCATGATGGAGTACGTCCTGCTAGGCGACACAGTGGAGGACGGCGTACTGGCCTGGATCTCCGTCGGTGTGGACATGACTCGCGCACAGACGATCACGGCCGCGGGCACGTACACGGCGGACGGTGGTGTTATGGCCGACTCGACGAGCACGATGACAGGTGGCGGCATGGGTGGTGGCTCTGGCATGGGTGGTTTCGGTGGTGGCTCCGGCATGAGTGGCTTTGGTGGGTCTGTTGGTGGACCTGTGGGCTCGTTGTCGTCGCAGTCTGGGACCAGCACACGATGCTCCCGCAAGTAAAGCGATGCCTCGTCGTGTGTTTCTATTGTAGTTCAATTCATGTAGCCATTCGACTAGCAACTTGCAGGACGCTAACAAATAAAAAAAACTAATTTGTGTCTACTGCACTGGGTGCTACCGATACATACCAGGAGGTTCTAGTTGCACCCTTGTTCTTTCCCGTGAAACGTTTGTGCCTTTGGTAGCTAAACACTTTTCGATACAGCGCATTCGAGCGCTGTACTACATCGTTTTAGGTAAGTTAAATCTCAAGCGCTCGGAAGCCATTGGGTTGAAGGATCTACTTCGCCTTCGCGAAAGTTGGGTAAATGGCTGGACAGAATGATCTCTGACGCATTTTAGGATATCACCTAGCGCGATAAGCACTTCTTTCACTGCTGATGCACTAATAGTGGGCGTGGGTTAAACATGATTAAGGCGCAATGTACAATATGTGCAGCCTCCGTAGTTTCAATACCTATCCTGCAATGATGCACACGGCTAGCAATAAGACGTCACCATATCTCTGCTTAATAGTATAACGCAATCGTGCATGTTAATATTCACTACCTAGTCGCTTTCATGCTTCGATGCGCACAAATACCGAGAAACACCCAGTTCGAAAGTTACTATGTAGATAGCAAGCCACGCGCCTACCAAGCGACGGTGGGGTTTTGGCTACATGTTGCCCTCAAACTGTTTCTGTTCCAGACAGGAAGGAGACAGACGAATATCCTACCCAGCTTACTGAATGCAGCACCCTTTCGTAGCCGCATCGCGCAATCTTTCCGCGCGAGAGATCACACCCTCAAGTGATATTCTCTCAACCGGATCCAACTTGCACATTTCAGATACCAACTCCCACACGTCCGTAGGTATTGCTCGCTTTAGATGTTCAGCCAAAGGATCAAAGTCCAAGTCTCCCACGTGCGCCACGGATACTCCACCATCCATGTTTCGCCCCACAGAAGAATATTGATCCGGCACGAATGCGTCTAGCAAGCAAAGTCCAAAGGAATAGACATCGTCTTGAAAGGTTGGGCGACCGAATTGCACTTTCTTCTGGCAGTTGGGAGCGCGCCAGCCCATGTCTTTGAACTTCTTCACCTTCTGCACGCTTTGCTCCTTCTTTTGCCCTAACTGGGCTTTCGTCTCGCCTTCCTTCCTTCTCCTCTCCTCCACCACTTCATTCTGCAGCATTTCGTTCTGCAGCGTGAGCATACCTAGCCCAAAGTCTGCAAGCTTCACGTGGCCATCGCTACTCACCAATATATTGGAGCTCTTCAAGTTGCCATGTACCAGCTTATTGTCGTGAAGATATTTGAGACCCTGCGCAGCCTGTAGAAATACGTTCCACATGTCGTAGCGCTTGAGTCGTTGGCGATGTAGATAACTCACCAAAGGTCCATTAGCTGCTTCCTCCAACACTAGGATTGCGGGACGACTGCAGTGAGAGGCACCGTGTAACTTCAGAATGTTATCATGCTCCAGGTTGAACCATAGTTCCACGTCCTTGCGGAAGAACTCGATCGCATCAGCGTGAATGAGGATCCGCTTCACTACCACATTATGAGCAACAGCGTTCTGTCGAACAATCTTCTCAGGCTTCAAGTCATCAGATGGTTTTTATCCACCCACATACCATGATATGACACCCCCACCGACCCTTCAGCCCCAGCATCTTTTTCACGGGTGTAATTCAAAGCGTACGGTGGAATGTACCATTCTGGGATCCTCGCCACGCGTCCATTCGACGATCGCACCACACTGAAAAACACTTTCTTCATGCTGTTCACATGTTTGGTCGAGTTGCCAGTCTTGAAGAAATCGATTTCAAACTTCAGTAGCGTCAAGGCCTCCATGGGTTCATGAGGCATCATGTTCCTAGCAAAAGGCAGGGCGTTCTTGGCTGCTTTGGCACTTAACTCTGTCTCCTCCGCATCACGATCTGCCTGTAGCTGTTTCTGCCACGTCCACTCTCCATCTCCCCACTGTGGATCCATCTCCACTTTCTCAGTCAGATGTGCATGTTTTAGCACGTGATCCAACTTGATCCCGGACGCCTCCAAGTCTAGGAACATCCGTCGCATACTCGCCAAGTGGAAGACAAAGCGATCGGTTTTAGCGAAAGTAGTGACGAATGTCTCGAGTCCAGTGACGGCTTGATGGAAAGTGATTGCAGCCACTTCTAGATTAAACTTCACAGCCCTTTCTTCCTGTTCTTCCTCTTCCTGTAGCAAGCCACCTGGATCTGGCAGTACAAAGTCCCCAAGCACCTCCGAATGAGCTTTTTTCTTACCAAAACCAAGGATTTTAGCCCTGGGCTTGGCTTTTTCTCTGTTTTAGACGAGTGACGGCGGAATTTGGTCTCTTTCTGGGGTGGGATTGTCTCCGTAGACGTTTGTAGTAAACCACCGACACGCTGAGCGCGCTGGTACACCGAGAGATACATCTTCTGGTGGGGTTTTGGGGCCAACTGGCCCGATTGTAGCGTCTCCAGGACGCTTTGTACCGAGAAGGGTTTGCTCATGTTTCTTCGGAGGGGGAGAAGGCACGGTCGTCTCTTCTGGGGTCGTGAGGAAGATGTGGGAGTGAGAGTCAGAGATCAGCAGCCACAAATGTAGCCATCATGAAGCTTTTTAAAAGTTGACGTAGGTGCATTACTGGATTGCAGACTTCATCATCTTCAAAGGATTGCAGACTTCATCTTCACAGGATTATCTTGTGATTGCAAAATGAAGTTCTAGTATGTCAGATCGTCGACTAACCAAGGCATCGATCATTTAGCGAATATTGATCTTCGTCTCAGCACCCACAACCTATAACAACACCAAAACTTAAACCGGTGGCGTGAGAGACATCCTCCTACTATTGCCGTTGTCCCATCAAAGCTTAGACAGATTTTCCTCCTTAGGAGTTTCCTAGAACCGACACACTCACTTCGTAAACACGCCGCCTCGTCAACTCGTAGGCCTATAACGCTAGTCAAGTCGAGCTATTCTACCAGGTTTCCTCGACGAAGGATACGCCGATAGGTACATGTCTCGCTACCCGAGCATGCACATGTTCTTGTGGAAAATATGTTTTGCTGCGTAGACATCTCGATCCAGTACCATCTTTGCCGTCTGAAATGACGGGAGGAGAACGTTGTAATAGTTCGCAGAGAGCCAGGAAGAGAGTTTCTGGTGCAAGTCGGTCATGGCCCGTGTGGCCTTCCTCGAAGTAAACCAAATCCGTCGGCGTAGCCGGTAGCGCAGCCACCCTTCCTCCGTCTTCGAGCTGGTTCGTCCTCGCTTGTTCTTGGTTCTCTTCCGATCTTGATGTTTTGTCTTGGAGGCATTGTCTATGCGTTTTAGGAGAGGTTTCATCTGATCGAGAACCTTGGCATGGACGGTGTCCTCCATTGCTGCCTTCGTGGTTGGTCAATGAAATTAGACACTTCAAACCACGAGGTCAGCAGTGACTCCAGCATCCGCTGGTTGTCAGGGACCCGCTCACGAATGTGGGGGTGCTTGGAGGGTTGCTGCATCCCTCATTGCTTTCGACTCCAGTGCCTCCCCGACTTGCCTCGATCCCAGTGCTTCCGATGTTGCTGACCTTTGCGCTTTATCTTGCACTGTCTGCGGGGCTTGATGACGGCTTCCAGCTCCGTTGATTTCGGCATCCACAGGTCGTCGGCGATACTCTGGTTGAACCAGACGCTCGAATGGATGAGATTCTCCCTTGACCGTTGTCTTCCTTTTGGCTTGCATTTCTTCTTAGGCTTGTCCTCGACGTCTGACTCAGGGACGATCTCGTCTATTGGAACCCGCCGTTTTCGCTTTCGCGCTGAGGACTGCTTGGCCTTGGACCGAGTTGACGACTTCATATCGTGTTGCATATTACGTTGACACCACAGACTATCTGACGAAATGCAGAACTAGTTAAAAGAGCGTCATGCTCTTGATGAATGAAGGCAACTACACCAGAACTTCTCACACAAAGCTCGCTTGTTATTCACTCGGAACCCAAAGCTACCCTACTTATATATATTACTGGCTTCAATCCCTTGATACTTTCCATAGCCATACAGTCCCAATACTCGAAGGACACGACTCGTGTGTCTTAGTTGCCCCAAGTCTATTGACGTTAGACATGACAGTATGTTGTCCGTCTGTCGGTGTAGAAAAGTAATGCCCAGTTGGGCGTGTGGTTTCGTGGTCGATATGAAGTCTCTGATGATGGGGGTGGGTACCAATGCCCGATCTGTTCCTTGAAAAGCGTAAGTAGTCGTCGTGTTGGTGTTCGCGAGGAATTTGGCTGCTCGTAGGTCAGACCGTGCTGGTTTTCCCCATTGCACAGCGAAGAACGATTGGAGTGCCCTTCCCACAGATGTCACATGTGTAGTCTCGGTAAGGTCGGGATTTTCTTGTAGCCACTTGTGGGTGTTGGTGTCTACCCTGTTGTTTCGAAGGCGTAGCACGAGTCTAGCGCTGAAAGCACATCCATACGAATTCCTAGATAGAACATGCGCCGGCGAAGCAACTGAGGCGCAAAATTGGTCGGCAACGGGGTCGCTCCAAAGCCAATAAGGCATTCCATCGGGAACTCGCCGTCGTAGCTGGTATCAGTGCCACCATTAGGCCGACGGTTCTGTCGCGGCGTAACGTAAGCTGGCGTAGGGTTATATAGGACGTTCGCGGATGCCCGGCCTCGGTTATGGAGGCCTTCTGGAAACGGATCCAGTATAGCTTTACCGTTGACGTACAACAGTTCAGGCTTCTCATCCTCGACGGGCATAAAGTGCGCTAAACTACCGCAAAGCGAGTCTGGGTGGTTCTTCATATCTTGATTCCGCGAAGACTCGATTACACTGGGACCCCAGGGGAGAAGAAGTACTCTTGCTTGGCTAGAGCATACGCAATCCAAAAGTCTCTTTGTCTCCGTACGAAAACTCCCGCTTGAAACGCTGCACAGTGATCAACCAGAACATCACCGCCATCGCTTGTCCAGCGCGAGATTTGTCCACAGCCACCAACGACGAGTCTTGTTCGTGCGATGCCTCTTCTTTATACGCATAACTGCGTCTCAGATTGTCAGGGATTTCCACACCTGCACTCAATCCAAACGACACGTACTCGAACTCGTTCAACAGCGTCTTGAGGTACGTCGAATTGTTCACCTCCTGGTTGAACCATTCACGACTGGAGAGCACTCGGTCGTAGAAGAACGTCGTGCCCGTCCGTTTGTACCCCTCCGTCGATCTCAGTACCGCTGGGTCATTCAAGAAAACATCGTCCACATCCATCAGCAGTACCTCTTTAATATCCGTATGGTACAACGCCAATGGTTTAATCCACCAACTCCGGAATTGTTCCGCTACTTCGCGTTTCAGCAGTCCACGGTCCACGAGGTCCGTGCAGACGTCGACAATCTCCAGTCTTGCATCCGCTTTCAATAGAAGAGCTCTAGAATCGTCTGAAAGCTCGTCCGGGAAGCAGTGATACACCTGGATGAGCTCTTGATTCCCGAGACACCGGAGCTCTTTAACCAGCGACAGCCCCATGGGCACAACTCCATTGTGCATGCACATGACAACGGCCTTATCACGTGATACGGAAGCGTCAAACTCCGTCACCAGAGTGTTGGGTTTGCGGTGGTGGATACCGGCAGCAGCCCATTGTCGCGGGTGATTTTCTTCTGAGCTGAAGCTGGAAAGGAGCATGGTGGAGACCACCACCAGACAGCAGAGCCCCACGATGTAGTGGAAGACAGAGCGTTGGTGGCGATGCGTCTGGAAGGAAGGAGGCACCCACGAGTTGGGGAGGGTCCCCGTATTCTGTGTCTCTAGTGGCATGCCGCCTGTTGCCAAGCATTCCCTCGACTGGATCAATTGCCAAATGGCTCGAGCACCGCCATCGACGTCAGTACACACGAATAAGAGGGATGGACGCTAACAGATGTTCAAATGGAAGAATCTTTCGATGACGATTGTACTCAGTTGAGTAAGTACACTTTGATGTGCCGATTAGCTAATAGTGTCAACTTAATAATAAAATACTTGTTAGTAATTATGTATTATCAAGAATGAAAGTTTTATGTTTACGAATAACTACTGAAAAGTTGAATTCTGGGTATAGGATATTATCGTTTTTTGAAGGTTAATGTGGGTCGCATAATCATTGTCAACAGGTTTAAGTATGTATCGTCACCACGATCGCGTGCGAGAAATCGGACAGCACATTGGTGACCTGAGGTCTGGGTGGAGGACGTCTCCAGATGTACAGACAGCAAAGGCACGGCGGCTCTGCCCCGCACTGTAGAAACATTCTACAACTTATCATTCTCCGCTTACAGGCTCGTGACTAGCGATCGCAGACGCCAACTACTGCTCTAACAGATGAACATGCTGGGATTCGCTCGAGACTTGGAGGCAGACACAAAGACCACCTCGAAAGCGCCGGTAGACACTCGTCGTCGTCGAGTTGCACTGTTCGTACTCTACGCTCTGTCCTTTGTACTTGTCGCGAGCGTCGTGCTGTCCCTGGTGATCACTCGACCGCCATTATTCCACGCCCGTGGGGCCAAATTCGACCGCTCGGTGCGTCGCGACAAGGCGACTGTGCTCTGCATGCACGATGAAGTGATCCCCATGGGTCTTTCTTTAGTGAGGGAACTCCGTTGTCTAGGGAACCAAGAGCTCATCCAGGTGTATCACTGTCTGCCGGACGAACTGTCGGTCAAGTCTCGTGAGATGCTATTTGAGGCGGATTCACGCCTGGAAATCGTCGACGTTTGCTCCGATCTGGTGGAGCGTGGCGTGCTGGACATAGAGGTGGCCAAACACTTCCGTAGCTGGTGGATTAAACCACTGGCGTTGTACCATTCGGATGCACCGGAGGTCATGCTTCTGGATGTGGATGATCTGTTCATGCGGGATCCTGCTGTATTGCGCACAACGGAGGGATACCAACGCACGGGGACAACGTTCTTCTATGACCGAGTGATCCCTAGCGACGATTTTTTCAATTATCAAATGGAGAATAATATCTCGTACTTGGAGAATTTACTGCACGACTTCGACTACTCCAAGATTGGAGTGAGTGAGGGCTACGCTCCGACGGAGCATCTAAAGCAGTCGTTTGCTTACAGAGGTGAGACGGCACACGAGCAGGATTCGTCGGTAGTCGTTGTGGATAAATCGCGTGCCGGGCAGGCGATGAAAGCGCTTTGGTGGCTTATCACGGAGGAACGCTTCGAAAACTCGTTCTCCTACGGTGACAAGGAAGCGTTCTGGCTAGCTTTTGAATTGGCGAAGCAGGAATACTTCTTTTCTCCGTGGGGCGTTAGTGTCGTGGACTCGTCCACGAATCATGACCTGCAAGCACACAATGACTCTTTGTGTGGCAGCATTGCACATTTCATGCCTGTAGAAGACGAGAAGCCCGAGTTTCTTTACGTGAACGGCAAGGCGTTGCTGGACCCGTTCGCAGAGGGACTTAGGAACCATCACACAGCCACGACCAATGTGCTGTACAACACAAACCCGACGCACATTTCTCCTCGCCAGAAGCGTGCACCTAATGGCGAAACCAAGACTAGTTTCAGGGATGGATGGCCAAACGAATGTCTTCGCGGGTTCGGTGCCACCCGCTACCAGATAATTTCTCGCCACAGTTGCTGCGCCGTCGCATGTTCTACATGGGCACTCGGATGGGCGTGTCCGGCGCGCTGCAGGCGTGTTACCCGTTCAACGGGTAAATTGTCAGTGCGCACATGCAACCTGACCGTGATCGTGAGTACGGCAGTATCGGTCAGGAAGCGGGTGCTACTACTAGCAATATAAGGAAAATATAACCAATATTTACAGCTACGTGCAAGCACTGTCGATTTTCGAAGAAGTAGTACGTCCCTGCGTTAGAACAGCAGATGGCAGTACATATCGGTCAGTGTGCGCTGAGCATGAGCCAAGTTATGGGCCTCTCAAACACTTCTGCCTTATATACTACACTTTTGGAACAGGAAAGTAATGCTTTGGACAGCGAAGCACACCGCAGTGCCTTCCACAGACTTATTCACCTCGAGCAAGAGGTGCCAACACATTAAATAGACATGCTCAATAATATTTGAGTTTTATATCTAAAGCTGATGGCTATCTCGGAAGATTTTCTGCAGGTTCACAACCAGGGGCACCCCAGCAACGTGAACTGCTGCATGATGCATATCTGGCGATCTTCATCGACGCTATTTGACGGTGCCCTAAGGTGCAAGTACCATTTCTGAAATAGTCAGTACCCTCCAACCACCTTGTCAGCTGTCTTCCACGCACAAGCTTTCGTTCGCTGTCGTGGTTCGCCACACATTCGGGAGACAACTGATGCACAGACGTACGTTCCAGGAGGCAGTGTACGGGAGGTACTTGAGCCCAATACCAACAGCCGATTGCTCCGGAAATGTATCATTCCACCAGTTATGAAATTTATAGGCGCCTGCTCGGAGTGGTTTTAATGATGACACCAGCGAAAGCAGGCTTCGTAGCATTTTCCTTCATACGTGAGATCACACCCTCAAGTGATATTCTCTCAACCGGATCCAACTTGCACATTTCAGATACCAACTCCCACACGTCCGTAGGTATTGCTCGCTTTAGATGTTCAGCCAAAGGATCAAAGTCCAAGTCTCCCACGTGCGCCACGGATACTCCACCATCCATGTTTCGCCCCACAGAAGAATATTGATCCGGCACGAATGCGTCTAGCAAGCAAAGTCCAAAGGAATAGACATCGTCTTGAAAGGTTGGGCGACCGAATTGCACTTTCTTCTGGCAGTTGGGAGCGCGCCAGCCCATGTCTTTGAACTTCTTCACCTTCTGCACGCTTTGCTCCTTCTTTTGCCCTAACTGGGCTTTCGTCTCGCCTTCCTTCCTTCTCCTCTCCTCCACCACTTCATTCTGCAGCATTTCGTTCTGCAGCGTGAGCATACCTAGCCCAAAGTCTGCAAGCTTCACGTGGCCATCGCTACTCACCAATATATTGGAGCTCTTCAAGTTGCCATGTACCAGCTTATTGTCGTGAAGATATTTGAGACCCTGCGCAGCCTGTAGAAATACGTTCCACATGTCGTAGCGCTTGAGTCGTTGGCGATGTAGATAACTCACCAAAGGTCCATTAGCTGCTTCCTCCAACACTAGGATTGCGGGACGACTGCAGTGAGAGGCACCGTGTAACTTCAGAATGTTATCATGCTCCAGGTTGAACCATAGTTCCACGTCCTTGCGGAAGAACTCGATCGCATCAGCGTGAATGAGGATCCGCTTCACTACCACATTATGAGCAACAGCGTTCTGTCGAACAATCTTCTCAGGCTTCAAGTCATCAGATGGTTTTTATCCACCCACATACCATGATATGACACCCCCACCGACCCTTCAGCCCCAGCATCTTTTTCACGGGTGTAATTCAAAGCGTACGGTGGAATGTACCATTCTGGGATCCTCGCCACGCGTCCATTCGACGATCGCACCACACTGAAAAACACTTTCTTCATGCTGTTCACATGTTTGGTCGAGTTGCCAGTCTTGAAGAAATCGATTTCAAACTTCAGTAGCGTCAAGGCCTCCATGGGTTCATGAGGCATCATGTTCCTAGCAAAGGCAGGGCGTTCTTGGCTGCTCTGGCACTTAACTCTGTCTCCTCCGCATCACGATCTGCCTGTAGCTGTTTCTGCCACGTCCACTCTCCATCTCCCCACTGTGGATCCACCACTTTGCCCTTACTGATCCCTGCTTCCTTCATCACCCAGTCCAGCTTTACTCCTAAAGCCTCCAAGTCCAGGAACATCCGTCGCACACTCGCTAAGCGGAAGACAAAGCGATCGGTTTTAGCGAAAGTAGTGACAAATGTCTTGAGTCCAGTGATAACTTGATGGAATGTCTCCACAGTCAGCCTATTAACTGTTGTAGAGAGCTGTCTTGGGTGCTGTTGCTCAGATCCTTTGTAGTTTAAAGAGCGTCGTCCACGCGAATAGTCAGCTCGAGTATGTGCTTCATCATGAGCTGGTGTGGCTTGAGAGCTAAACGCTCTGCTCGCAAGGTCGATACATTTTGTCGTAGCATTTGGAGTAGAGTGGTGGTCGTTGCCAATGACGAAAAGTTGTTTGTGCAGTCGGGGAGAAGAACGATAAGTGGGCAGGTGAAACGGATGCTCATGCGTAGCCATGTGTAATGTAGCCAGTGAACCGTTGGTAGAGCAAATGGGTCACTTATGGAAACTTCTCGAGCTGTACTTGGTGGAAATTGTGCTGGTCATCTTGGCAACATGTTAGAAAATTGCAGGGCTAGAGCGAGCTAAAATGTGGGCTGCGATGGTGAGCGATGCAGCTCAGCCAAGTATTAAACTATCATCCAACCCGTTACATCATGTGTGTCAAGCATCACAGGCGTTAAACGTGGTTACCTTTACACCTCATTTGCCTGTCAGCGCTGTCGAAGAGAAAGAAAGCATAACTACTCCTCGTATCATTACAGCCAGAAACACCCACACTCTGACGAGCACACAAAATAAACCTAAGTGGACGCGGCGTACGATGTGGCATCGATGAAGCAAGGAACTGTAATGAACTATGAGTTTTGCTCGCCGTGATTGCCGTGGCGTGGTGCTATCTGCTCGGCAGCGTAGTTTTGATTCTGTCTGGCAATCTTGCTGCTGTCGAAGTTCGATGGGGTTGTCAGTTCTGCATCAATTTGCTTGGCTAAACTCTTGGCATTTCTGGTCTTGCTGCTGCCAAAAGTGAACCACTAATATAAAGTGCGCTCAAATCAGGAGCAAAGATACTACACCCAGCGCAACCCATCGCATGGGTTGCATCTTAGACTCAGTCCAATGCCACCGCGTATATTTCCTTGTTTATAGTATGGATAATTCAGTGCTACTCCGTATTGAAGTGCTCCTACAGCGCGCCGTTCAATTTTATAGGCGCCGCGCGCTCTTAGGCTTGTTCGCATATGCCTCAAGCGTCACTTGTAGTTGTATACTTCGTAAATGCGAGATATATCTCGCTGTATCAGCAGTGTCATGTCCACAGCTGTGCTTGTCAATTCATCTTGACGCTGCTAACACCATCCTGCTCCTCTAATGCTTCTTTCCATGCAAGCTCCTCCACCAACTCAATCGCTTGAGCCATTGATGGTCTTTCCTCTGGGTTGTGGGCGCAGAGCCGCTTAATGACATTCCATTCGTCGTCGTGAATGCCTTCAGGGCGAGGAAAGAATGAGCTCTCCTTAAGTAGGTTCTCGATATCCTCATCGCACTCTAAAGCATACGGAATTTCACCTGTGCATGCCTCGATAATGCACAAGCCGAAGGCGTACACATCTCCAGCCTTTGATGGGTCGGGCCCTTTCCCAAGATTGTATTCCGGACTTTTCCATCGGTCAACTTTGCCAGTACCAGCTTCCCTGGTCAGCTCAAAATGGCAGATCTTTGGGGTCTCATCATCAGCTACGAGAATGTGTGCGCACTTTAAGTTGCCATGGTTACGACCTCGTTCGTGCATGTAGTTTAGTCCATGAGCCACCTGCAAGAACATTCTCCACACTCGACCTTGGTGAGCCTCACCAGCGAAATACCGCAGGAAGTTGCCGTAGGCTGCGACGTCCTCCCAGACAACAAAGGCCTGTGATTTCAGAGGGAAGCCCCTAACATCTTCACCACATTCTGGTGCTCAAGTCCGTACCAAGTCTCTGTAGCACGCAGGAACAGGCTTTTAGCATAGTTAGAATCAACGGACAGGTACTGAGCCACAAGGCGCATCTCCCGATCCCAGACCCCTCTAGTCACTACGCAGGTCGAGGCAGTGGTTTGAATCTCATCATGTTGTGCGCCAAGTTCCACATCCATCGGGGAATAAAAACTTGGGGATTTTCGGCACTTGCACCTTGGAACACTTGACGACCTTCATGAATACTCGCCGCAACAATTTCAATTGTTCCACCGTGTACCCTTCACTGTGGAAGTCCACCTCATACTTTATCACCGCCAATACCTCCACAATTTGAGGATTTTTCAGTCCAATAATCGCCACGTGAGGCTTCACCACTCGCGCTTCAAACTCCTGTACATCTGCTCCCGTTCTTGGATCCAGTCGCTCCTCCAGTCATCAGCAAGCCCCAGCAGTGCAAATAACTTGTCACTTTCTCTGTGCAATCCCTCCAACTCTTCCAGTGAAGATCTCTTGGTAGCAAACCTCACTAAGAGGTGTCTAGTCTTGTGTTTATCCACCAGCGCTTGGAATCGTCTGACTAGTTGTTCTATCATGAGCAACCCGGTTAAAGGTCGCCACAGCTCTTGGGCACTGCATCTTCCTTTAAACGCTTGCTCTAGACGACGAAATCTTCTGTAAAGTTGATAAAACAGTCGCTGGAATTCGTCACTGAGTCTTGGCAAAGTGACACCAGCAATTCCAATTGGTTTTCAATTAGTTGGGCGTTTGGGCCCTTGAGGAACGTGAAGATTGACTTGGGTATGTGAAGCATGAAGCAGACTTGGGGGACTGATGGTCTCCAGCGGTCCTATCGAGTGCTGGTACCGTAGTGTCCGCTAATGAAGACTCGCGTCCGGCGCTAGATGTGAGGTACCCAACGGTAATGAATAGGTACCAACCCAACTGCCAGTTGATTTCATTTTTGGAACGAGATCAAATTATAACTTAATATTTGTATGGGTATTTTTTATTAAATACAAATTTGATACCTTCTTATTCTATTCGACTAATGAACCCGTTGGTAATCAGCTGTAGACGCTACAGCGCTTTTGGAGCCAAAGGCTTTGGCTTCACCTCTAGAGGAAAACAAACAAAAAACTTGGGATCGCGACATGATGCCCAACCGAACTACATAGGACAGCCCTCGCTGGGTACAACAGATGCCTACAAACGAAACGATGAAATCCATTGAAGTCAATGCATTAAATGTACTAAACCGTTGACTGGGACGGGATAGTAGTCTCATCCCTCCTTGACACCTGCGATCCCACTGCCGTGAATCTAGCAGCTAAGTTACGCGCTAGTCGCAAGCAGCGGACATCTTACCGCGATAAGCTTTTCTTCGGTTATACATGTATCGACCGGCTCCTTTACGTCGGTTCTCTAGGTATCGACGACTGAATTCTCTACATGGGCCATGGAAATACGGCGCTTTTACCGCGGGATCCATAAATCATACCTCAGCACCATCCAGTTAGTGGAACATCAAAATAAAAGCTTTGGTGAACTTCGATGGCGCCTTCATTCGATAGGCAAGGCGAGCGTCCATGCTACTTAAGTACTACGCATGCAGTGTAGTACGAGGGTATCAGGATTGACAAATGCGGAGGCTCCAACGAGGTGGTTCAAATTGCTGTCGAAGGTGACTGCTGCAAATATATAGTTTTACTGTCATTGACTCGATCCTAATCCAGCACGGCACCATGCTTATGCGACAGTTGCTCAATTTAACTACCTTCATGCACGGGGTCACGAGAATCCTACCGTCGTCTGCAGGTAGCAATGACGGTAAGACCTCTAAGCAACAACATCGCTACGCGCAAAGCAGAAATGCAAAGCAAAAGGCGAGTGTGTGTTCGAGCTTTAAACATGCCGATGTGGCTTTCAACCAAAAATATGATGTTCCGTTATCAATTGACCTTGGTCACCGTTGCGCAAACCAATAGAAAACCCAATTGATATTCCGTTTGCAACAAATAACACTATCCACATCACGATAAGGCACAGTGTGACATCGAAAACGATATCGCGCGCACATTGCTGCCATTTTCTTACGAAGACGGCGGCGAGCTGGGGTGCACTTTGTTTCGGCCTCCGCCGCGGGGGAATCAGCAGACGGAGCCTGTGTCGCAGGGGAATCAGCAGACGGAGCCTGTGTCGCAGGGGAATCAGCAGACGGAGCCTGTGTCGCGGGGGAATCGGGCGTCGGCGTCGTAGCTGCCGGGGGTTCCGGTGAGTCATTTCCGTAGACGGTGACTTGTTTTCCGTTGACGGTGTGTCAGCTGACGAAGATTCAGTCGATTGCGTCCCTGTCGACGAAGATGTTGAGCTCGACGTCTGCGTCGTCGAACTGCCGCCACCACCACCACTCCCTGTAAGAGGGACGCAATTGACTGTAAACAGAGAAATACAAACGCTTTAGCATGACATCCTAAGAAACGAGGTCAACCAAATTTTAATGCCAACGTACTGTACGTCTGCCACTGCGCATTCTGGAATGCGAGCCAGTAGATCGTGAACAAGCACTTGCCATTGCACGACGAGTAGTCCACGGGCATGTCTGACGTCTGAGTCGAACCGACGGGACCTCCCTTGAACTCATCCTCACAGTCATCGCTATGAAGAACCATCTTGTCATCCAGGTAGATTTCACACGGACCCTGCAAAGACACAGTCTCTTAGTATTAATCGCGCAACAAAATAATCAGCTTCGTCGCTGAACGTACCGTGTGCGTGAAACCACCGCCTTCGTTGCCCAGCCACTTTGCCTTTCCATCCGAAGGGATGGGCTGGGGATCGCCGTCTGGAAGCGTGTTACCGCAGGTCTGGCTTCCAACCATATCCAGCACAACATCCTTCACGCTCATGCCCTTCTCAGCAGCCATAGTCTTAAACTTCCCCACTTGGTCACCCCCGACCCGATATCCCAGTAGTTGTCGACCTGGGTGATCCAGCCAACATTGCCGTCACCACCGTCCTTCCACGACGGCTTAGGCTCCTTTAGGTAACCATGTGCGTCGGCCCGTGAAGCAAGACCCGCTAGCCCGATCGCGGATAATAGAAGGCTTCCAGTCAGCATGTTCGCGGTCGTTCGCTTTTTATTTGTGATGAGGATAGTAAGTCCAGCAGCGGGCGGCAATGAGAAAAAGTCGGCAAAGCCCAGTCGTTCTCGTTGCATTCTGTGCGTGCTTGTTGTGCAAATCCAATAGGTACAAAGATTCAATTCGGAGATCGGGTTTCCTGCAATTGGAGCGCTTCCAAGTGTGATATGTTGAGGCATTAACCCAATTTCGACACTACAACGAAAAGCATACAGGGCAATCAATAACGACGAAAATCCTATCCAGCCACCATGCTAGATTCGCGGATTAAGTCTGCATACTACGCACACAGTCCTTAAACCGTTCAAGATCATTTAGTTTGCCGCGCGACTTTGGTTTCACCCTCAGCTCCTTAGTTTTTACCAGCATATCGCTACTGAAAAGAGCACCGGGAGGACGAGCTCCTTACAGAATTCCGACTTACGTACCATGATTATGGTATAATTTGTCGTGGTTGAGATCGCAATCAGTGGAAAATGCGCAAATTATGTGCTTGAAACACAGCTGTACGGCTGATCTGCAACATATCAGTCCGCTACATCAAGAAAAAAAAGCTTATCCTGATTGGGGAAGAGTGTTTTGGAGCGATTGGCAGCCACCTCGCTCAAACGGTATCACGTCAAGACCCATGCATTTATCTACTTATGACTAGGCTTGTCAGCTTCCACGGTGCAAACGTTCAGCGAAACGTGCCTACACAAACGGGTCACGAACCGTGTGCTTGTCAGCCTGAGCACTGCTCTACAGCGTGCTCTGCATGGCGAACGAAAATGGAGGCATTTAGTTCATGCGGAGACGACGAAAGCAAGGACCCGGAGGGTATGGGCCAACCAAGCTCTTCTACAATATGAAACCCCAGAAGAAGCCTGAGTACTGGCAATGCATCTACCTGGCTGCGAAGCACAAGTAAATGAACCTTGATGTTTGCTTACGCCACCCTTCGTGCGTGACGTTGTGTTCCTGTCTGAAAATTTTTGTTGACTCAGAACATATAGTTAAACGCACAAGCATGCAGGGGATATCGCGATGAAATAATGCATGGTGTCGCTGTGTGAGAAAGTTTGCCCTCAGCCGTATTTGTATTTAGGAAGAATGAGATGATCGGCTTTAGCCGACGTGGGTTCAAACGTACAAACGATCTGTAAGATGAGTAGTCTCGCTGATGATGTTCATGGTAGATTTGACACTCATACGTGATACAAGTCATGGTAAAGAATGAAGCCTTTACAAAAATCAAGTCGGTTTTTTCGACACAGTTCGCTGGACGTAGACACCACTACTTACGACGTCGGCTGTTGCAAATGGTCTTCGCAGTAGTAGTAGACTCGGTTGACACCGATGCTGCAGACTCTGTGGCAGGGACTTCAGTCTCCAGTGACGTTGTTTCAGCAGAAATAGAGTCTCCGTTGTAGAAATCTCCGTCTCTGCGGTCGCTTCATGGGCAGTTTCAGAGGACCCATTCAAACTACCGGTAGTATCAACACTAGCGGTCGTTGATTCAGTGGTCATCTCAGTACTCGAATCCGTATTAGCCCTTGCCCCCGCGAGACCGGGAGATGCCATTCTGTTGCCCGCAATAGGAACGCAATTGACTATTGCCATATCATAACAAGAGGTGGTAGTCATGTCCAAGAAGACATTATAGCAAACATTAAAGCGGGAACGTACCGTAAGCTTGCCATTGCTCGTTTTGGAAGGCCAGTCAGTAGATAGCCAACGTACAGTCGTCATCACACGACGATAGTCCACGGTATCTCCAACATGACCCCCAAATTGTCAGCACCACCGGGGTACTCATCTTTGCAATACTTATTATCGTCGTGTAACACCATCATGTCGCCTAGGTAGATCTCACAAGGACCTTGGTGTGTGAAGCCACCGCCACCGTTTCCCAACCAAATGACCAGACCATCCGTGAGGATCTCCTTCAGTTCCACATCCATACGTGCGTAGCTGCACTGCTGGTCCGGCACCATCTCTAGGACCACGTCGCGTACTGTCATATTCTTCTCCTCAGCCATGGTCTTGAATGTATCGAGCTGGCCACCACCTGAGCCGACCTCTTCCCAGAAGTAGCGATCCATTCGACGGTTGATTTGTCGTTCATGAAAGTCAGCTCTGGTTCATAGAGATGTCCATGAGCATCGATATGGGCTGCGAACACTAGCAGCACGACGGCGGCAGACAAGAAAAAGATACCTGACAGCATGGAAAAACGGATTATCAGAATCGCGAGTCAAATAATTCCATAATGAGGAAGGTGCCGGAGTTCGCATCGGACAAAGCTCGCAGCTACAGACGAGCTTCCCTTTGGTTCCAGGCTCCGTACAGACGGGGTGATCAACGCGTCTATTGCCAATCCTATTATATAATTACTAGTCTGGGGTTTGATCACTTCATTTGCATTTAGGCCGCCGATTATTTCGTGCAACGTTAGAAGCTGATCCCGATGTAGCTAATCGGTTGTTGTCTAGCTATTGGGGTTGGACGTTGCCGCACTAAGATGTACCCCGGATACCCTGAATCTTTCATTTTTGTGTGTATGGACTTAGCTTGCCGTAAATTAACGATGCACGAATCGACCAAACAAACAAGAAAGAGTGATAAACAACAGACACATTCAATGTTCACATTAGGCAAACATATTTGCCCCATACCACAAACCACAGATTGAAAGTTACTCAAAAGCTGCATCACCATGCTCAAAGAGTCGACGTTTTCTTACGAAGGCGACGAGCTGGCGTGCATTTGGTATCAGTCCCCGTTGAGGGAGTTTCCGGGAGGGTGCTTCCTGCGCCACACTGTCCGGCGCTTCAGTCGTAGCTGGGGTCCCTTCCGACTGGGTCTCCGTGGAAGGAGCATCCGTCGACGGCGCCTCCGTGGAAGGAGCTTCGGTACTTTGCGTCTCAGTAGACGGAGTTTCTTCTTTGGATTGATCCTCCGTTGATGAACCGGCGGAAGATTGCGTCTGCGTCTGCGTCGACGACCCACTTCCCTTCAGGGGAACACAGTTGACTGAGGAGCAAACCAAATACGCGAGAGTTAGGCATCGAGGCGCAAAAGTAAGCTTAGACACGACTTCACATCAACGTACTGTACGCCTGCCACTGCGCATTCTGGAATGCGAGCCAGTAGATCGTCAGCGTGCAGTCTCCATTGCACGATGAATAGTCAATGGGCATTTCCGACATTTTATTCGATCCGTCGGGACCGCCAGGGTATTCATCTTCACAGTCATCGCCGTGAAGCACCATCTTGTCGTTGATGTAGACCTCGCACGGACCCTAAAAAATACAGGCGCATTAGTTCAAGTCAACCAACAACACGTGTTGTAACTGGGCTCGTACCGTGTGCGTGAAACCACCACCTCCATTGCCCCACCAAATGGCTTTCCCATCGCTGGGCACTGGCTTCGGGTCCGCGTCAGCGAGCGTGTAGCCGCACGTCTTATCTTTGACCATGTCCAGTACAACGTCCTTCACACTCATACCCTTCTCAGCAGCCATCGTCTTGTATTTGCCCACTTGGTCACCTCCGGATCCAATGTCCCAGTAGTTCTCGATCAGGGTAACCCACTCGACGGTAGGCGCACCGTCTTCGAAGGTCGGTTCGGGGCTCTTGAGGTGTCCATGAGCATCGGCGCGAGAAGAAAATGCCAGTAGCGCAATGGCAGAGGAAAGTGCAGCGCCAGTCAGCATCGTGTTCGAGCGGTTGATGGCGAGCTAAAAAATTAAAAATGCGAAACAGATCGCGGTACGATGACTGCTTTATCACCTTCATAGCATGTCGTCTGGTCGCTTTCAAACAGCGAGGCCTTCCGGTGTGCCTTCAAGTGTAAAGTCTACACCGAAAAGCGCGGCTGTTTTACGGGAATCGTTTAAAATGATGTGTAGATAGCAACGCAAAAACTCTCTGTTGTGCTGCGGTACATGAGGCTTTCGGTGCAGCCCGACCTACGAAAGGAGAAGTAACTGTGCTATACCTAGCTCGCGTCGCCACTTTAATCTTGACAGCCCATACTGAACATTTTCGCTTTTGGAGTCGCAAAGCTACCGAGGACAATCTTCGCATCAATCTGTGCAATCTCTGTTTGCGAGACCAAAACACGTTTTTGTTCGATGACCAGTGTCCGTCTGGCTTTCCCGGTAGAGTAATCTTTCTAGTTACCCACATATTCACCTAACCACGTTGTCAAGAAAAAACAAGTGTTATTAAAAAACCAAGTATTATGTAGATTACGTCATATTTTTCAAAAAGCCTACGCCATCGTCTAGTACTGTAGCAGGGCTACACAAATATACAAGTGTATATGTATATATATCCGGCAGGGATTACGGATAGGATGTATACATATGAAGCAGACTGCCTGTGTGTGGACTACACACAGGATAATAATCATTTCGACCCGCCACTGATTGGTTATTAGTGGTGGGCGCTTACAACGCTACTATTGGTAGAAGGAGGTACCTTTCAACCAATGAGGCGCATGCATATAGGTGCAACACGTGAGGGCCAACCATAGCCTTCACCATACAATTAGATATTCTTTTAGATAGGTCTGCTAAGAGGTCCGCCACGCGGCGGGCCGACATAAATCAGTTTTCAATTTTCTACCAAATAGCCTTTGCTTTGTATTAGAAATACACGTTATCGTGTATTTCTATCGTAAATTTAGGTAAAGACTTACGCTTCCTTATACATGCATACAGTGTATGCTAGAAACCGAGTGGCTGTCCGCCCTGTTCCAGGTGCCGTCGTTGAGGCCGTCAAGCGTAGCTGCGGTTGCTACCCAGTCATCACCCCGTCGGTGCCTACAAACACAAGAACACAGGTAAGCAGCTCAACAACCCATAAAAATTCACTGGCTGGACACGAGGCGAAGATAGCGTACAGGTGTACGTAAACTGGATGATCAAGCGCGTGGCAGAGCCTGAAGGAGCGACGAAAGACTTGACCTCGCACTCCTTTTGATGCGGCGGTGCACAGCACACGAACGGAGACGACTCTCTCGCTGCTTAGGGGATCTTCGACCGCGGCGGGTGGGACATGAGCAAGGCCAACAAGGGTTTTGCGTATGTAACGGACTAGGTATTTACTGTTACTAGCTTACACGTAACGTCGAGGAAGCTTGTGATAGTGAGACCAAGTTCCAAATCGAAGGGTACTTAAACTCTGATTTAGGTTAGGTCCAGGGCGGGGCCTCTGAACTCATGTGAACCACTCAAATGCAAGTCGACTCCTGATTGACTGTAATGGCTCTCCTTTACAGCCAATCAGGGACAACACAGCACGCGCTAGCCGCGTGCTTTTGTATCTACTTTGTATATCAACCTATATAAATCTACCTACATATGTAACTTGGTGTGACCCGCTACAGCGTACGTCTTCAACACACCACAGGAAGGCCGTAAGGTAGCGCATGTAATGGTCCCTCCCCAGTTACGTAAGTAGGTGATTTTGTTTACAACGATTTACATAAGTAGGTAGTGCAGTACACGACCAGCGTGTGTTGAAGTGTCATTTCCTGATTGGATAAAAGTGAGAAGCCATACCTATTTTACCCGATCAGGTTCAGGCCTGCATTTGAGTGGTTCATATGAGGTCAGGAGTAGCCGCCCTGGCCCTATACTAAAACAGAGTTGATTTTGTTGAAAAGATCGCTTGAGCAGTTGTTCGCAACATGCTTGCTACCTCTAAGCCTACTGGATTTCCTACTGGGTATACACTACTAGATTATCTACTGGATACCTGAGTTGCTTCAGCCAATTAGCAACACCCACGTGGAGTCCCATCTTGTACCCACAATGGCGTAATCATCGTGGCGTAAACACCGTCCCATAATCACCGTCCCATAATTACCGTCCCATAATCACTGTCTCGTTATCACAGTCTCGTTATCAGAGGATGAGTGCGGTGCCAATGGGTGAAGATACCATACCGGTATCTACTGGTATCCACCGGCTGCTCGAGATGTCGTCTTGACAACAAATTTTACCCCAGACTTATTACTTGGTCTCAGTACTCTGAGTCCTCTTGCAGCTTTCTCATCGCTACGTATACGCTAGTGGTGGACACTCACTTGGTCCGTTATAGCTCGAGTACTGAGCGGCTGGGAAGTCGACGCATCTTTGCTCGTCGTCGACATTGCTAGGCTGGATCACGCTACGCGGGAGCAATTCGGACACTTGCAAAAAAACTCTTCAGCTCCTATACAGCACTGAAAGAACAAAGACTCAATGTGAGTAGCATGGTCCTCAGTGTACTCACCGTGTACCTTGTCCGATACTACCCGCATGAAACAGGGCGGACAGCCACTCGGTTTCTAGCATACACTGTATGCATGTATAAGGAAGCGTAAGTCTTTACTTAAATTTACGATAGAAATACACGATAACGTGTATTTCTAATACAAAGCAAAGGCTATTTGGTAGAAAATTGAAAACTGTATTTATGTCGGCCCGCCGCGTGGCGGACCTCTTAGCAGACCTATCTAAAAGAATATCTAATTGTATGGTGAAGGCTATGGTTGGCCCTCACGTGTTGCACCTATATGCATGCGCCTCATTGGTTGAAAGGTACCTCCTTCTACCAATAGTAGCGCCGTAAGCGCCCACCACTAATAACCAATCAGTGGCGGGTCGAAATGATTATTATCCTGTGTGTAGTCCACACACAGGCAGTCTGCTTCATATGTATACATCCTATCCGTAATCCCTGCCGGATATATATACATATACACTTGTATATTTGTGTAGCCCTGCTACACTGAACTCCTGATCCTCCGCTGTTTTCACCCGCAGCAGCCGCAGGTAGAAGACATCATCTGTGGATACTAACACGTGCTGCTTTTGAATGTAGCCAAGATCCGAGGACCGACCGAAGCAATGCCAGATAAGGCACGCCAGCGATGCGTCTTGGTAATCGGAGTTGATGCGCGCTAAGCTGTACACATAGTGAACTACAGCTCGTAAATTCTCCTTCGTGCAAAGGGGGGCTTATTAGTAAAACCTCCATGCCCACGTTTCAAGCAGTGCTTATCTAATGTCTTTCCTTGTTTCAACAACATCATTTCAGTGGCCTTACGCAAGTGTGGAAACTCGTCGAACAGCCAAAGCTTAACGTTTCTATAGTATGAAGTCGTAGTGTGGAGGAGCGCCCTCGCAAAACTTTGCGAGTTCAGGCCTCACACAAGCCCGTCGTGGTCGGTTCGTTGACTGCGGCGGGTTTCCCCGTACTTGAGTAGCGTATCTCTGGGTAGAGTGTAGTTCTAGCGTTCTTGAACCTTGAAGCGTGCCGACGCAGCACTGATTATGCCTCGGTCTGCGTCCTCTTCTTCTCTGACGTCGCACTCGCTTGTGCAGTGACGTCCCTCTCCTTGTCCTTTGGTCGTGGCGGCGTTATCGGGGCCGGCGCGTCTAGGTTGTGCGTGGCGCTATCGGGCCGACGCTGTTCTTCGTCTGTAGATCGCATTATCGGGACGACTTGAGACGGTATTGTTTAACGTGTCCCTCCTGTTGGGCACGGGTTGTTGGGGGTGAGTCCGGATCAGTCCTGCGGGGCGGGGTCGCGTTATCGGGGCGACTCAACTTGGCGGCGCAGGGCTGTCTTTGAGACACGAAGCAAGAGTGACTTGTGTGCAACGAAGCAAATTCTGGACTGAGCCTTACACTATCCTATTGAAGCTTTTCTCTCTAGCTACCTCCTTGAAGCTCCGTAAGCCTTCCATAATCTGTCCTATCCTCACCCTGTCGTGCGTCTCATCCCTGCTGATATCAACAGTTGGATCGAGCCTCCAGATCGGGGTCACTAGATCTCTAGATCTCTAGATCGGGGTCATTAACCCGGGGTATCCCCATCGGGCGTGTGGACCGTCTCGTATCAGATCTTATCCTTGTCGCAGACCATCATTCTGCGGAACCTTTCTGGGTTACCTCGTGCCGTTTGATCTTGGCCGCCAGACCGTTCTGCGGGTCGTCCGACGTGGACGCTTCTTTCCCTTGGCAACCACTTCACCACAGTAGTATTGCGAGCAAGCTTGCCTTTCTCACCTTGATTGATGGTCAGATAGTAATCGAAGCGGTCCATCATTGCAGCTAGACGTTTGCCGGGGGTGTCAGTGAGAATACTAGCCAGGAAAAATTGCGAGCTAACCTTTTCAACCTCCAGCATTCGCATGAAGGCGCTAATCGCCGTGGTACGGGCCTTCTGCGTGTTTGTGGGAACGAACACAGCGGGGCCCATCTTCGCTGCTACGACTCTTCTTCTGCTTTTAGTAAATTATGTTCACAGGAACTGTTGGCTGTCTGCCGACAGCTTCCTGTGCCTTCTATGCTAGTGACTTGCTTTTAGTATTGATATGTGCAAATTTTGACAAAATTTCCGACAAATATTTGTCGGAAAGTAAAGGAATAACAAACCTACCCCTATTTAATATTAGTGGTCAAAACTGCCGCTTAGAGCGATGCGATAGCCTAATATCTTAGTTAATTCAGTCTGTTAACAATCCCGCAAAATTATCTGTCGGAAAGACGCGTATATTCATCCATGTCGTGGCCAGGTTGACGCACGATCTTAGAGTCTGTATCTTCAGATCTCAGGTTGCAGGATGCACTCGTCATCTGGGATGGCTCAACACGGCTCTCACACATGCTGTGGGAAAGGTGAAGGACACATACAGTTCGTAGCTGCCAGGAGTTGAGGTGTTTGGTTGAAAGTAAATGAACGTGTCCGGGTTGCATTAAAGCAGTATACCTAGTACCGGCAGTGTGTTTCCTTTCGTAGGGCTTGGAATGGCAGGCAACACACTTTGTCACTTCGACTTTATCCTTACAAAAATTTACCAACATTTTATTGCCGTTTAGTGACCATAACAATACTGCTATGGATACTCGAGTGAAAGAGAGCCATCATACCACCTATCCTAGAGCTTACCCTACGACGCCAGCTTACTGCCGAAGACGAGTAGTAGTTGTCTCTTCGTCCTTGCCTCCAAACTTACCCTTCCACCACGTCTTGACCTTGGACCAGAAACCAGGTGTCTCCCCTGCGCTCGAACCGGAGGCCGAACCTGTCTTGGTTGTAACTGAGCCAGGTTTAGTAGTTGGCGCAGTGGTAGCGAGGTCCGTGGCTGGCATAAAACCGCTGAGATCGTTGGCGTCGGGCGAGAGGGCAGCGGTCTTCTTCGTCATAGGAGCCTTCGTTTCCTCTGCAGACGCAGAGTCATCGCTGCTGTCGATGATTAGTGCAGCGGCCTTCGTCTTCTTCATCTTAGGAGCCTTCGTTTCCTCGGCAGACGCAGAGTCATCGCTGCTGTCGATGATTAGTGCAGCGGCCTTCGTCTTCTTCGTCTTAGGAGCCTTCGTTTCCTCTGCAGACGCAGAGTCATCGCTGCTGTCGATGATTAGTGCAGGGGTCTTGGTCTTCTTCATCTTAGGAGCCTTCGTTTCCTCTGCAGACGCAGAGTCATCGCTGCCAGAGAGGTCCATGGAGGCGAGAAGTGCCAAGAGGGCGTCGTTCTCGGCAGAGCTGCCGCTTGCACTGTCGCTAATATCGAGTGATGCAGGTTCGGTTTTGGCCGGGACCTTGGTCTTCTTCGTCTTCTTCGCCTTAGGAGCCTTCGTTTCCTCTGCAGACGCAGAGTCATCGCTGCCAGAGAGGTCCATGGAGGCGAAATGCCAAGAGGGCGTCGTTCTCGGCAGAGCTGCCGCTTGCACTGTCGCTAATATCGAGTGATGCAGGTTCGGTGGTGGCCGGGACCTTGGTCTTAGCTGCTGCAGCGAGGTTATCGCCACAAGCGACCACAGCGAGAGCAGTCGCAATAACGACAGGGGTGAGACGCATTTTGAGTTGTAAGACAAGAACGATACGCTTCAGCTGCTCGGCGTTGGCAAATTCAGAAGTGAATCGCCTTAGAAGCTGGGATCATTATTGATTATCTTAACCTGCTCTTTGTGAAACATTTGTAGCAAAGAGCAGGCTTGTCAATCCTTAAATTAATCCCAGACGTCCATCTGGGAGCCTGGAATCGTGCTTTACACCAAGTCTTGACCCAGTCAACTTGACCATCAAGTCAATATTGTCTCTGTGGGAAGGCGAACAGGTGCAGTAAATTTTGAAGCTTCGACCAGATTCTCAGCCTGGAATCTGTGCTTGTTTTCTCTGTCTTTCAACTTTTGTTTACAAGTAATATGTGTTCGTAAACCCAACTATAATAATAGCCGGACTGCTCAGAATGTGCCACAATCGTCTCCATTAGCGGTTTGCTTCTGCCGCGCAATTGCCAAGATTTTTCCTTTGGTTCGTACACGGAGTCAAACAGTTGGCGGGGTTCAGCATCAACTTGTGAAAGGTAAAGTAAAGAGTAGTACGTTGCCGGATAGCTCTTACGAAGTGAGCTCAACCATGCACTTTGAACTTTGAAGTGAGCTTAACCATATACTTTGAACTTCGAAGTTCGTTTACCTAATGTTTGTTTCGATGCACGGTTTCACAGCGGCACATCGTTCGCCTACTGTCGAAGACGGCGAGAAGCTGTGGTTGTCTCTTCACCGAACGTCTTTTTCCACCACGATTTGATCTTGGACCAGAGCTCTGGCTTCTCCTCTGATGTGCCTGTGGTCGAACCCGCTTCGGTTGTATTTTTTCCTGTGGCTGGGGAGGGAGTCGAATCACTTGGCGACGAACTGCTAGATGCGGTAGGCTTCGTCTTGGGTGTAGGAGTCTTCGTTTTAGGAGTTTGGGTTTTGGGCTTTCCAGTAGTTGACTCAGACCCATCGCTGCCGGAAGCGGAGAGATCACTTGCATCCTTTGAGGACGAACTGCTAGATGAGGTAGGCTTCGTCTTGGGTGCAGTAGTTTTCGTTTTAGGAGTTTTGGTCTTGGGCTTCTCTGTGGTCGACGCAGACCCGTCACTACCGGAACCAGAGTGATCCTTGGTATTGGCAGATTTCAGGAGGTCATCAATGCTGGAGGCGCTTCCAGCTTTCAGCAGTGCCTTTAGTTTTGAGGCGCTGCTAACCGCTACGAGCTCCTTGAGATTCGATGAGCTGCTTATCTCCACCAGTTCCTTGAGATTGGAGGCGCTGCTAATGTCCAAGAGGTCCTTGAGATTGAGGCGTCACTGATGTCCAGGATCTCCTTCAAGTTGGACGCACTGGTAACGTCCAGAAGCTCCTTGAGATTCGATGAGCTGCTTATCTCCACCAGTTCCTTGAGATTGAGGCGCTGCTAATGTCCAAGAGGTCCTTGAGATTGAGGCGTCACTGATGTCCAGGATCTCCTTCAAGTTGGACGCACTGGTAACGTCCAGAAGCTCCTTGAGATCGGAGGCACCACTGTCCAAGATGTCCTTGATGGCGGAACCGCTGTTCAAGATGTCCTTGAGATTGAGGCGCCATTGTTCACGGCGTCCTTGATGGCGGAACCGCTGTTCAAGATGTCCTTGACATTGGAGGCGCCATTGTTCACGGCGTCCTTGATGGCGGAACCACTGTTCAAGATGTCCTTGACATTGGAGGCGCCATTGTTCACGACGTCCTTAAGTCTGGAGGCACCATTGTCCACGAAATCACTGAAGATGTCGCGTTCTTCCGGGAGATCACTGAGGCCGCTATCATCGTCGAAGGAAAAGATGTGGCTGGGTCTGGTGGCCGTGCTCGCAGCAGCAAAGTTATCGCTGCAAGCGATTAGGGCGACTGCTGTCGCTAACATAAAATGGTTGACGCGCATTTTACTGGTCGATGGAACGGTTTGAGCTGCTCGTGACGTTGGGAGCAGATTGTGAAATGGCATCCGAGTAGGTATGCGAGTAGGCACGTAGCACAAAGAGGAGGCTTACCGATCCTTAGATACAGTATGTATGCTCCTCTGTTTGAGAACGGCGAACCAGCTTCCCATCAGCACAGCTACCGTAGCAGTGTATAACACTTTCAGCGCCCACTTCCGACGGCTCCTTCGCAGCACTGATAGCCTTGGATATAGTGCCATCTTACAGCATCTTCGACACACCGACTGATTGGGAAGTTATTTCAGACGAAATACCGACAACTTTCGGATTCGTCATGTTCATCTATGCCTCATACATCGCACTGGAGTAATCTTTCGCACAGTAGCATAGCTAGAACCACAAATTGAGGCGGTCAAATAATCGGTAATCGAATCATCTCTCTCATACAGTAGTAAACGTGGTTGTGCGTTCGTTAAAGTAATCTAGTGACAGTTCTGAAAGTCGCTTGGCTAAAGTGATGTAACGGGGCAAATGACAGTTACTTGAAGAATGACACCCGTCACTCTTTCGAATTAATGGGTCCATTGAACATGTACCCATGATGTGTACACATAATATGGTGTCACACATCACTGGTCTCTAGAACTAACCATTCTACATTGGTTTAGATTCGGTAAAGTTAACTGGAAGTTTGTATTGCATGCCAAACTAACCTTACCTATAGATATATACACTCATAGTTTTGATACTTAATCTGTAACCGCTCCCTTAAGACCGGGAATCGAGTGAACTGTCATTCACTAGGAGTTTGTAAACTCAAGAACTTCCTCTGTGCAAGGTGCTGTGTGGCCCCGTCACAATATATCTATAGGTAGGGTTAGTTTGGCATGCAATACAAACTTCCAGTTAACTTTACGAATCTAAACCAATGTAGAATGGTTAGTTCTAGAGACCAGTGATGTGTGACACCATATTATGTGTACACATCATGGGTACATGTTCAATGGACCCATTAATTCGAAAGAGTGACGGGTGTCATTCTTCAAGTAACTGTCATTTGCCCTGTTACAATAATAGTCCTGCAATAAGGCATTATTATCATTTAATTTAATTAATAATGAATAATTCTTGCACTTGGCAAGGCTTTCGTAATAAATAATTGTGATGTATAAAAGAATTACCATTATCGCAATAATGGCAATTATTTTTATCTACTAATTGGTTTGTCGGGAGGCTGGAGTGAAGATCATCTAATGTTATCCAGGGTGGATGTAATATCGGAACAATGCCTAAAGTCGGAAGTATGTAGAAGACGAAAAGTAAGAGAATGAAAGGTTGACCGAGTTAGGCCGGAGCTACTCAACTACATGCCTAGAGGTTACTGATGCGGACTGTTAACGTAGATGTAGCGCTGCGACGGCACAGTGGGGATATGCAGAAGCACGTCTATAACCAATCGGAGCTAAGGCATGTGGCCGTATCGAATGTGCTGAGGTGGAGCGTGGCTTGGCTTGACTCGTCGTGATTACAGCGTGCCGTGCTGTGACGCGCAAAAGCGCGGACCATGAGCGGAGATTGGTCAAGCAAGTGACGGATGTCACAGTGGATGATCCATTGGATATTCGAAATGTACATAGAGAATAAGGCATTTTCGTTAAACCTCCAGAAATTATTACTGACACCACACGGAAGAAAAAAACTGTATTCAGCTGGAAGAGCACAAAGGATAAATATCCACGTCAGAATCCCTCCTCCTCCACATCGAACGCTTTTCGTGACCAGGCGCAGGAGTTCAAGACCATCCCGATACGAAGGTGCCGGCTAGTAATAATCATATAGGCAAGGCGACTTAATGTCATTAAATAATTTGTACATCAACATAGAAGCATCAGGGTATTTGCATTCACCACAAGCTGCTCGATCTCGGACCCCAGCTCCAATCGTGCAGTGACTTAAGATGTTTCAGGGATCTATTAGCTAAGTTAAATTGACACCGTTGATCATCATCATCATTAATGTCATTAAATAATATCATCAAATTATAGAAGTATACCGTGGCGTTCTTGGAGTATTTGAAGTACGGTAGCAGTAAGTTGCTGCCAGCAATCTGGGAATTACTTGTGAATAGCTTCCCCAAAACTACATACACGTTAGTTAGGCGATTGTGGAATAATAATTTCCGCGTAGAGGGTGTAGAGGTCCGATCTCCTCTACTAGAGGAGGCCAGTGAGTACATGCGATCACGGAGAAAGTCATTGGTTGAACAGCATCTAAGAAGCATATACCAAATATAGCTGTCCCTGAAGTCAGAAGGCTTCCACGACAACAGATATTATGACGGTGTGAGGGCTGAGGTCTTGCTTGCTAATACATTGCTGCTCCAGAAAGTTTTACTTCTGTCTCCGCTGCACAGTAGTGCGTTGAAACAAACAACTAACATTTTATCTGAGGATCGTGAAGGCTCTTCTTTGTGCTGGAGCCCACCCTTCAGGGTTTCTTCACACTCGCAAGTTCGCTTCGAACCTGCAATAAGCCCGAGTCGTTTCATTGTTTCATCACAAGCCAAAATGCGTCTGAGTCACTTTGTAGTAACGACTGCCGTCGCTCTACTCGCTACTGGCGCTAATCCCGCAACCGCCGACAATTCGGACGAGATTCCTGCGACCACAACGCGCACTAGACCGTTTTCGTTCGACTACGGCCATGAGGATGACCGTTCTGGTCTCGCTGCAGTGAAAGAAGAACGACTGGTAGCCGTTACTGCCGCGGCTGCAGCTGGAGGGAGATCGAACGGCGGAAGCACGACGACAGCCACGACGTCTGATGAACCAGGCTTTTGGAAGAAAGTCAAGTTATGGTGGAAGCGGAGGTTTGGGAATCAGGCCGAAGATTCACCCACGGCAACTCGTCGACTCCGAGTAGCAAGCAGTTTACAGGCATGAACCAGTTGAGGTCGTTTTCACTGTTGTGCAGCCATTGCTGGGGTTTCAATCCGGCAGCATCAGCACTTGATCGAAGCATTTTTGCAACGGAAGATCACAGCAGTGAGCGCAGATGGGTGCGGAACCGACGACCTCCTTAGCAGAGCATGCATACGAACCAAGAGCGTAGTAGCTCAGTAATATAACTTCTACGTTGGAGGCGACACAACAACTGCACATGCACATTGGGAGCCCTTCAGACGGCGGGTTGTTCCCAGAGCTGCTCACGGCTGGAGCTTCGCCTACGAAAGAAGGTTCACCTTAGCAAAGCAACAGAAATGGTGCTTGTCGACGGATTTCGACCAACAACATACCGGTACTGTATTTAACGATAGATTTAGCGGCCTTTAGGGATATGTATCTATGCCCTTCTCCCCCTCCAAATGTAGCGGGAACACAACCTTCTATGACACCTCTTATTGACGAGTCCAGGACAGCATGACTTACCGGGATACTAATACATGCGGAGCTTCCGCAACGGAAGCGATTCGAACGTGGTGGCTTCAAACATGGTCTGCCCGTATTGGGCATCAAATCGCCTAAAAACGGTTCTTTGGACACAACTGTTTAGCGATCGATGTGCTGCGATGCGCTACACATACAGTGTTGGACAGCCAATCTGGTCGAGCAGCGAGATTCTCGATACACTGAAAGTTGGAAAGGGTTAACATTACTCGTTCTCCGTATAGAAAAATACTTACAACATCAGTAATATTATACGATACCTGTTGCAGGCCCCTCATTAACAATGCTTTCAGAAGCATCTCACGAGCGCTGTCGCTTCCCAGTACGATCCGCACTTTTACTCGGTGCTGCCTGCTGCCCACCCTAAGTTAGGGTTAGTGGTCAGGAGTCTTAGCGCCGACAGATTCATGCATTCATGAATGCATTGGCTACGATTATATTTCAGAAGCCATTCCCAGATGAAAGCACATCAAATTTGGCTTCAGTAAAATTATCTGAGGATCGGCAAACCTCCTCTTTGCGCATCTTACCAGTCAGTCTTGGCTACTTCTGAGTAGAAAATTGCCAACGTGCTAGCCTTGTTGTCAACTTTAGGCGCTACTTTGTTATTTGCACTGCCGACTACTTGATCGAACCACTTCTTCGTTTCAGCATCAAGAACAATAAAGCTTAACCTCATTATTTTAGCGACTGCCGTAGGTCTAGCTACTAGCCATGAGAACCTTGTTGAGGTAAGCAAGACCAAGGCCCCAGCAACCACAGAGCCTAGCTACACCTTTTCTTTCGACAACAACGGCATCAATGACTCCCAGACTGGAAGTTCCTCTCGCCTCGATGCCTCAAACCTCCTGGACGTTGGTAGCAAAGAGTCCGTGACTCAATCTGTGACGCAGAAGGAAATGCAGACTGCTGCACCGAAGAAATCAACAACTGTCCCGCCTAGCAGTGCATCTGCTTCGTCTACCAGCGATCTGAGTGATCTCATGCCAACAAGCAGTGAACTCGGAGACCTGTCTACATCTGGCAGTGATGAATCCGCTTCGGGGAAGCAACGACGAAGGCACCTACATCAAAGACCACCGCACCTATCGGTTTGTCGTCGCTTGACTCCAGTGACCTCAGCGGTTTTATGCCAGCCACGGACCTCGCTACCACTGCGCCAACTACTAAACCTGGCTCAGTTACAACCAAGACAGGTTCGGCCTCCGGTTCGAGCGCAGGGAGACACCTGGTTTCTGGTCCAAGGTCAAGACGTGGTGGAAGGGTAAGTTTGGAGGCAAGGACGAAGAGACAACTACTACTCGTCTTCGGCAGTAAGCTGGCGTCGTAGGGTAAGCTCTAGGATAGGTGGTATGATGGCTCTCTTTCACTCGAGTATCCATAGCAGTATTGTTATGGTCACTAAACGGCAATAAAATGTTGGTAAATTTTTGTAAGGATAAAGTCGAAGTGACAAAGTGTGTTGCCTGCCATTCCAAGCCCTACGAAAGGAAACACACTGCCGGTACTAGGTATACTGCTTTAATGCAACCCGGACACGTTCATTTACTTTCAACCAAACACCTCAACTCCTGGCAGCTACGAACTGTATGTGTCCTTCACCTTTCCCACAGCATGTGTGAGAGCCGACAACTCCGTGACGGAGTCCAGGACACTCAAATTAATGTGAGCAGTCGGCGAGGTCTCGCTAGAAGTGTGTAGATATTATCGTCAAGCTTTACAGAAGCCATAGCTATCTCTTTGTGCTCGAAGAATGCAAATTTGCATTTTAGTTGTCAGCAATTTTTTACATTCTTGGATCACAAGTTTTAATTCGCAGCTTGTGATCTAAAAGTTGTGATTCACATCCAAGAGTTCAACCATTGTTGGGTTGATTGACTGTCTAGGAATGAGTCCGCTCTACAGATAAACGCATTGATTGTTGTAGGCTCCGAAAAAATAATACAGGGACTTTGGGATGCATGCATACTGTATGAGAGAGATGATTCGATTACCGATTATTTGACCGCCTCAATTTGTGGTTCTAGCTATGCTACTGTGCGAAAGATTACTCCAGTGCGATGTATGAGGCATAGATGAACATGACGAATCCGAAAGTTGTCGGTATTTCGTCTGAAATAACTTCCCAATCAGTCGGTGTGTCGAAGATGCTGTAAGATGGCACTATATCCAAGGCTATCAGTGCTGCGAAGGAGCCGTCGGAAGTGGGCGCTGAAAGTGTTATACACTGCTACGGTAGCTGTGCTGATGGGAAGCTGGTTCGCCGTTCTCAAACAGAGGAGCATACATACTGTATCTAAGGATCGGTAAGCCTCCTCTTTGTGCTACGTGCCTACTCGCATACCTACTCGGATGCCATTTCACAATCTGCTCCCAACGTCACGAGCAGCTCAAACCGTTCCATCGACCAGTAAAATGCGCGTCAACCATTTTATGTTAGCGACAGCAGTCGCCCTAATCGCTTGCAGCGATAACTTTGCTGCTGCGAGCACGGCCACCAGACCCAGCCACATCTTTTCCTTCGACGATGATAGCGGCCTCAGTGATCTCCCGGAAGAACGCGACATCTTCAGTGATTTCGTGGACAATGGTGCCTCCAGACTTAAGGACGTCGTGAACAATGGCGCCTCCAATGTCAAGGACATCTTGAACAGTGGTTCCGCCATCAAGGACGCCGTGAACAATGGCGCCTCCAATGTCAAGGACATCTTGAACAGTGGTTCCGCCATCAAGGACGCCGTGAACAATGGCGCCTCAATGTCAAGGACATCTTGAACAGCGGTTCCGCCATCAAGGACGCCGTGAACAATGGCGCCTCAATCTCAAGGACATCTTGAACAGCGGTTCCGCCATCAAGGACATCTTGGACAGTGGTGCCTCCGATCTCAAGGAGCTTCTGGACGTTACCAGTGCGTCCAACTTGAAGGAGATCCTGGACATCAGTGACGCCTCAATCTCAAGGACCTCTTGGACATTAGCAGCGCCTCAATCTCAAGGAACTGGTGGAGATAAGCAGCTCATCGAATCTCAAGGAGCTTCTGGACGTTACCAGTGCGTCCAACTTGAAGGAGATCCTGGACATCAGTGACGCCTCAATCTCAAGGACCTCTTGGACATTAGCAGCGCCTCCAATCTCAAGGAACTGGTGGAGATAAGCAGCTCATCGAATCTCAAGGAGCTCGTAGCGGTTAGCAGCGCCTCAAAACTAAAGGCACTGCTGAAAGCTGGAAGCGCCTCCAGCATTGATGACCTCCTGAAATCTGCCAATACCAAGGATCACTCTGGTTCCGGTAGTGACGGGTCTGCGTCGACCACAGAGAAGCCCAAGACCAAAACTCCTAAAACGAAAACTACTGCACCCAAGACGAAGCCTACCTCATCTAGCAGTTCGTCCTCAAAGGATGCAAGTGATCTCTCCGCTTCCGGCAGCGATGGGTCTGAGTCAACTACTGGAAAGCCCAAAACCCAAACTCCTAAAACGAAGACTCCTACACCCAAGACGAAGCCTACCGCATCTAGCAGTTCGTCGCCAAGTGATTCGACTCCCTCCCCAGCCACAGGAAAAAATACAACCGAAGCGGGTTCGACCACAGGCACATCAGAGGAGAAGCCAGAGCTCTGGTCCAAGATCAAATCGTGGTGGAAAAAGACGTTCGGTGAAGAGACAACCACAGCTTCTCGCCGTCTTCGACAGTAGGCGAACGATGTGCCGCTGTGAAACCGTGCATCGAAACAAACATTAGGTAAACGAACTTCGAAGTTCAAAGTATATGGTTAAGCTCACTTCAAAGTTCAAAGTGCATGGTTGAGCTCACTTCGTAAGAGCTATCCGGCAACGTACTACTCTTTACTTTACCTTTCACAAGTTGATGCTGAACCCCGCCAACTGTTTGACTCCGTGTACGAACCAAAGGAAAAATCTTGACAATTGCGCGGCAGAAGCAAATCACGATTGTGGCGCATTCTAAGCAGCCCGGCTATTATTATAGTCGGACGTACAAACACATATTACTTGTAAACAAAAGTTGAAAGACAGAGAAAACAAGCACAGATTCCAGGCTGAGAATCTGACTGATGTTTCAAGAGTTTACTGCCTTCCCGCAGAGGCAATATTGACTTGATGGTCAAGTTGACTGGGTCAAGATTTGGTGTAAAGCACGATTCCAGGCTTCCAGATGGACGTCTGGGATTAATTTAAGGATTGACAAGCCTGCTCTTTGCTACAAATGTTTCACAAAGAGCAGGTTAAGATAATCAATAATGATCCCAGCTTCCAAGGCGATTCACTTCTGAATTTGCCAACGCCGAGCAGCTGAAGCGTATCGTTCTTGTCTTACAACTCAAAATGCGTCTCACCCCTGTCGTTATTGCGACTGCTCTCGCTGTGGTCGCTTGTGGCGATAACCTCGCTGCAGCAGCTAAGACCAAGGTCCCGGCCACCACCGAACCTGCATCACTCGATATTAGCGACAGTGCAAGCGGCAGCTCTGCCGAGAACGACGCCCTCTTGGCATTTCTCGCCTCCATGGACCTCTCTGGCAGCGATGACTCTGCGTCTGCAGAGGAAACGAAGGCTCCTAAGGCGAAGAAGACGAAGAAGACCAAGGTCCCGGCCAAAACCGAACCTGCATCACTCGATATTAGCGACAGTGCAAGCGGCAGCTCTGCCGAGAACGACGCCCTCTTGGCACTTCTCGCCTCCATGGACCTCTCTGGCAGCGATGACTCTGCGTCTGCAGAGGAAACGAAGGCTCCTAAGATGAAGAAGACCAAGACCCCTGCACTAATCATCGACAGCAGCGATGACTCTGCGTCTGCAGAGGAAACAAAGGCTCCTAAGGCGAAGAAGACCAAGACCCCTGCACTAATCATCGACAGCAGCGATGACTCTGCGTCTGCCGAGGAAACGAAGGCTCCTAAGACGAAGAAGACGAAGATCGCTGCCCCGTGCTCGACGAAAGCGACAGCGACGCTAGCGACGCCAGTGACACTAATGACCTTACTACCACCCCACCATCTACAGCGGGGAGCAACGCGACCGTCACCTCGTCGGGCGGGAAGCCTGAATCACAATGGGGATTCTGGCCCAAGGTCGGGACGTGGTGGAAGGGTTTGTTCAAAAAGACGAACCCGCAGCCACTCGCCGCCTTCGGTTGACAAATGGCGAGATGGAATAAACCATTGTTGGTTTCCTTTTCCTGTGTGCTCGGCGCGATGGTGTAGCATCATAATAGCAGAGAGTATATAGTAATGCATAACAAATCGCCTTTGAAAGAACGTTGAAAAAGTGGTCTGTATCCGCCTTCAGGTTGGGGTATCTGTCCTGCGTACTCTACGTAGCATTTGCTGAAGTTTGTTGGGAAACAAGCAGACCACCAGTGGATGAACCAGAAGGAACATTTGTTGAGCAGATCCGCAGTGCTCAGCTCGGGATCATGCCGGGAAGAGCGGCATCAATCTCATGCATGGCTCTTGGTTCATTCGGCAAACAGGGCACACCCTTATTGTGGTGGTCCACCACAACCACTGGTGGGTGAAAACTCGATCACTTTGCTGGACGAGAACGAGCAGCTACAGTACATGTAGTGGTTTTACCTGATGCCTACATGGGCGTCCTATTAGCCCCACTGAAATCAAGAGAGGTGTTATTAAGATCGGTCAGACTGGCAGCGAATCTCTATCGACTGGACAAGATTATCCGTATCCATCTAGTGATTCGTGTTTAGCGATCGGCACCGCGTTTGATACCAGCAGTTGCCCCGCTTACCGATTATCGATAGACCACAACTGTTGATATAATAACCCTTGCGTCTGGCTCGCCTCCAGTGATCTCTGAGTCATGGGTGAAGACGTTCAGACGAGGTCAGATTGATATTGTTTCTTGAGTGAAAACTTGCTGTGGGGCCACCAAGATGTACATCATAAAACACGAGTAGAAACAAAGCTACATATCTTCAAATGTTGCCCACTTAACCTATTGCAGAAAAGCAATGACAATCTATGAGTCTGACGGCATCCTACGTCTTTGCCGCCAAACGCTATCTGCTTACTTGTGCAAAGTCTTCATCTTGGCGATAATGGCGGCACCCATGGCGGCCGTACCCACTACAACAGACTGGTCCTTCGTGAGATCGCCCGTGCGAACACCATCCAGCAACACCTGCTCCACAGCCTTTTCGATCAGTTGCGCCTCAGCCTCCATCTGGAATGAGTAGCGTAGCAGCATAGCAGCCGAGAGGATCTGCGCAATCGGGTTGGCCAGATCCTTGCCGGCGATGTCAGGCGCAGATCCGCCAATGGGCTCGAAGAGGTGAACCTTTCGCCAAGACTGGCCGAGGGCATGAGACCCAACGAGCCGGGCAAGACAGACGCAGCATCCGACAAAATGTCGCCGAACATGTTGCCCGTCACGATCACATCGAATTGCGACGGGTTGCGAATCAACTGCATCACAGCGTTGTCAATGTACCTATTTAGTAGCACGAGAACAGCACGGAAATCCTGATCAGTCTTAAGAAAACACAATATATGACGAACAGCAGCTGAAATGTAGTGTTAAACACGTACATGAAGTCGAATTGCACCTCCGGGTAGTCCTTAGCCACATCCTTGGCGACCTTGCGCCACAGACGGCTGCAGTCCAGCACGTTGGCCTTGTCCACGACCGTCAACTTCTTGCCGCGCTGTGTGATATCCACCACAACCAAAGTCGTCAGATTTATCACCCCCAATATTATCTAAACGTTGTACAGTAATAGAAACGTACGTTCATAGCCGTCTCAAAGGCAAACTTCATGGGCTTGGCAATCTCTGCCTCCGTGTACTTCATCACATCCGTGGCTGTGTCTCCATTGGTGTTGTGTTCTCCGAAGTAGATTCCAGACACCAGTTCACGCACGATCACCATGTCCACACCGTTGGCAATGATGCTAGGCTTGAGCGGTGACAGATCCGGCAGCATGGAGTAGATCTTGGCGGGGCGGATGTTCACAGCTAGCTGGAAGTTCTTGCGCAGCCCCAGCAGACAGTTCTTCTCGGCGTCCTTCCACTTGGGATCCTCCTGGGCGTCCGTGGGGCCTCCCACAGAGCCGAAGAGCACGGCGTCCGAGGCCGCCACAGTGTCTACCGTTGACTGGGGCAGGTGCGTCTTGGATTCCTCGTAGGCCGCACCACCGCACAGAGCCGTCTCGAAGGAGAACTGGTGCTGGAACAGTTCGCCCGTCGTTTGGAGGACTTGCACTGCCTGGTCGCAGACCTCAGGGCCGATACCGTCGCCCGGGAGTACTGCGATCTTGTACGTCTTGCCGCTCATGGTTGTAGGAGTGATGGTCGTATGAAGGACTCGGCCGATTGGATAGTGACGCACGTTGAACGTCACGCACCCGAACGGCAAGTGAATGCGCAAACAGTTCTATTGACCAATCTAAACACGCTGTTTACCAATGCGTTCCATTGATTGGCTGAAAATATTATGTAGCCATTCCAGTGATGCAAGCCATTCCGTTAGCGCTGCATGGACGACTTCGTACTGCGTGGAGACGCGGCGGCGGCGCTGGCGGCTTCGCTAGATGATGCCCCACAGCAACCGCAGAAGAAGAGAAGGAGACAGATGACGATCCATTATGGTGATAAAGTGGTGCGTCTTCAGTGTATAAAGGTGACGAATTTGGTGTAGAACGAGAGTTTAATCCACAGGACGTGGTGTATATTTATTATATTGTGGGGTTTCAGGTATCGGAAGAGCATATCCAGTATCTGAAGGAAGAACTAGATGATGCCAAGACTGTCAGCAACATGATAAACGTGTTGGAGGCTCTGGATCAAGTGTTCGTGTCGCTGGAGATGCTGGAGAAGACGAGGATCGGTGTCACGCTCACAAGACTCACGCGCCGTGCTGAATCCGGTGAGAAGAGAGAGAAAGCCCATAGTGCTCTTATGACAAAAGCATCGGTCTGAGTTGTAGTGCGGTGTCGTGTATATGCTGCAGAAGACGTGAACGAGAGAGCAAGGAATTTACTGCGGGTGTGGAAATCTCGTGCTAAGAAGGCCATGAGACGGAGAGCGAGGAGAGTGGAGACGTATGGTCGCAACTTCGCTGACTAAAGTGGCGATATAAGTCACGACTGCAATGTAAAATAGAGTGATATTTGCTGGAGACAAGTGTGAATTACCAGGTAGGGTGACTGCTCTATTGGTGCACATGGAGACAGCGTTCCCCTGCAGCCCCTTCTATTTTCAGTTTTACGTTATGTGCACTTTGATCTAGCACTGAAGATCTTGCGAAATACGTCGTGAACTGGATGCTGTGCGTGCACGTTGAGCGGAAAGAGTCATGTCAGCACGAGTCAAGTAGCCGAGGAACCCGAAGTACAAGCAGCAAGTGCCTCCCAACGCGATAAGGCCGACAACACCCAGAGCCAGACTCTCCAGATTCGTGAAGATCAGGTACAGATTGATCACGCACACGAGACCACCCAACAGCCAGCCGCTTACTACTGTAGCCCTGCTATTGGCGAAATCGCCCATAAGTGCCGGTGAACTCGTGAAAATCAACACAGGGATCAGCGCGAACGGTAGCTGAATTGACTGCAGCACATTCAGCAACTCGTCCATGCGGTCGCTATCAGACGGATTTTGCTGGCTCAGAATGGCCACCGTCATCGCTGGGACTAACGAGACGCACCGGGTGAGGGCCACACGCTTCCATGGTGAAAGGTGGAGCTGCAGGAAGCCTTCCATTACGAATTGGCCAGCATACGTTCCCGTCATGGTGGAACTCTGGCCTGCAGCTAAGAGGCCAATGGCCCAGATGGTATCAGCATATTTGCCTAGCATACCGCTGACCGCCACGCCGGCTTGAGACAACCCAATTTCCTGACACATGCCTTCCGCGCCACTTGCAAGCTGACAGTGGCCGTACGTCTCTCAACCGCAATTCCCCCGGTACACAAGCCGTATTGACACCGCTCGCATCGTAAGATACTGAGCAATCGGCTGAGAAAAGCCCTTGGCGAACACGGCTAGCACAGCTAAGTTGATCAAGAATGACACGAATAACGCGATTCCAGACTCGATCGCGAAGTACTTGTTAGCCTCGCGCACCTTGCGTCCATCATGACGATTCACCTGCCTAGTCTGCACCAAAGCTGAGTGCAAGAAGATATTGTGGGGCATGATTACAGCACCAAGAATCCCCACGGCCTGCGTCACGGCGTATCGGTCCACATGGGGCACAAAACCACTCACAACGTCTGCTGTTGCTACTGCACCACGTACTAGGTTGGCGCAGAAACATATCAGCATTACTGCAATCAGCACTACAAAGAAGGCCTCCAGCTTCCGAATACCATAACGGTGCAGCAACAAGAAGGTGAACGTGTCGAAGCCCGTGATAAGACAGCCAACCCACAGCGGGAATCCAAACAAAACCTGGAAGGCAATGGACGACCCAAGAACCTCCTGTATATCACTGGCAACAATTGCAATCTCCGTCATGATCCATAATGTCAACGACGCCCAGCGTGGATACACTGCTGTGCACATCTCAGCCAGGTTCTTCCCCGTCACAACTCCTAGTCGTGCCGCCAAAACTTGCAGGAAAAACCCATCGCAGTTGAAGCAAACAAAACCAAATCAACTGGTACCCAGCATACGCTCCAGCTTGCAGGTCGCTCTCGAGGTTCCCTGGATCCACGTACGCAATGCTCATGAGCCACCCAGGCCCTGCGTACGCCCACAGTGTCCGCCAGCTGCATTGAGACCATACACAAGAGACAAACGACCAGTCAGGTCATAGGCCAGCCTCAATACTACGATGGTGTCACTAACTTACCTGAAGCTGTGGCTCGTAGAGTCCTCGTCAGGGGCTTTAACCTCGCCAGCTGAGAGAGTGAGCGCTTTGTCTACTGCGTCGTAGCTCGCCACATCTTCCACGTCATCACCAAGCAGCAGATCCAGCTCGGACGCTCTGGTCTTCGGCATGCCTGGAGTTGCAGCAGTGGTGCCCATGGTTTATCGGGGGGTATAGACTGCCGTTGGTTGGATGTCGAGTACCAGATAGCAGATAGCCCTGGAACGTCACACGCTGGTGCTGACGCTGCAACGTCGGTCGGTTATTGCTGAGGGGATGGGGGAACCAGACGGATGCTTCTGATTGGCTATTGTTTTCTACCAGTCAGACGACGAATTCGAGAAGTTGAAGTTGTCCGTTATAGTCTCCGACTTTGGTCAGCAGAAAAACAGAATACACGAATATGCATCTTATTATCGACCCGTTAACGGAGTACATAATACGCCTTCCATACTCTCTTTGCGAAATGAGGGGTAACGTTCTGCATTAACGCCGTTGTAGCCCAAAATCTGGTCAAAGATCCGCGCTGATACCTCCTTGGACTCGATGGAAGTTACACTCGAAACCTCACTGTGTGTCGCTGCAAGCAACGCACACAGAGATCCATCGCTGATGTCCAGACACGAAATTGGGCGCAATGGTTCGAGGCAGTTAGTTCAGCGACCGCTGACGAAATGGAAGCACGCATAAAAGCTTCATCATCTTTCCTTGAGGATTGTCGAATGAGGGAGAAGAAAGACCGGAAGACGTGGTGAAGTGACGCCACTCCATCAGAGCAAATGTTGAGTTGCCATTTCCACGAAGGTGTAGCCCTATCCTCGACCATAAATTACGCGAAAAAGGCACTGCACAATGTCAAATGAGCTTTTTAAGATCTTACAGTTGTGCGGCCACGTGAGCTGCAACGGGCATCTTCTTACGCTCTAATGTGATCGAGGGATTGCGTGGTCGTTTCTAACTGTTAGTGCTGTAGGAGCTTTATATTCTGCCTTCGTCCATAAATGACGGAAGAAAAAAACTACCGGCATAATGTACCGGATTATTGATGGGCTTGTGTGTTGGAAGGTAAATGCGGAAGTGAGTGTATTTATCATTTAGCTTTACTTCCTAAGCCACACAGCCAGCCAAGATGGTTGGCGTGGAATAGTCATTCGGTTCAGCCTGGATTGTCCAACGCGGTCCTCAACCTCCCATTGGCAGTGCCTCTCCAACACTCCCACTCACTGCTAATGCAGGACCATTTTTGGCTTGCACGCCACTTGCAAAGCTCAGGTACTTCAATTTCTTTGTCCCGAGAGCCTTTGTCAACATGTCAGCCAACTGGTGCTTGGTGTCAACGTAGTCCACCTTGATCGTCATCCGTTCCACATTCTCACATATGAAATGATGGCGTATGTCGACATGCTTGGTTCTCTCATGATAACCGGCGTTGTTTGCCAGTGCGATCGCTCCTTGATTATCCTCCCACAGTTGCGTCGCTCCCACTTGCTCATGACCGAAATCTTTCAGCATGGCTCGGTCCAGAGCACCTCTTGGGTGCACAGGCTTAGCGCCATGTACTCCGCCTCCACCGAGCTCAGGGCCACCGTGCGTTGGTATTTCGACTTGAAGACCACCGGCGCGCTCCCAATCATGATCATGATGCCGGATACTGAGCGGCGGTCATCCAAGTTGCTGCCCCAGTCCGCGTCCGTGTACGCTTCCATCATGACCTTTCCACCGCTGCCGTTGTAGACGATGCCAAACTCCTTCGAGTTCTTCAAGTAGCGGAGAACACGAATTGCTGCCTTCCAATGCTGCATTCCTGTCGCCGTGATTGCGGCAAAAGTTCAAGCTCTAGGCTGCGTTGCAGCACCATTCTCACCGCGGCCCAATGAAGACAGCATGAGCCAGCAGGACACGCGTCGCGAATTACGGCGTGGCAAGCAAGTGGTCTGGAGCACGCGGCTCAGCCCACTTCAACTTCATGAAGGAACACAGGAGCGCGCTCTAGTGTTCGCGCCCGATTTCTTTTGCTTTGTTTGTTTGCTCATTAATAAATTTTCCTCTTCGGAAACACCCCGGGTTTCGCGACAATCCCGGGTTCTCCAAGAAACGCGATAGCTGCGTGACGATGTATGCCACGTCCGGGCGCGTGCAGGTCGTGATGTACAACAAGCACCCGATCAACGACCGGTACGGCTTGGACGGCATGTCCTCGCGCTCTGCGTTCGTGGTCGGCGACTGCAACTTCGATAACTTCATGCCCATCTCGCATGGGTTCACCACTGCCTTTGCGTCTTGCTGGTTGAATCGGTTCACGACGTCGTCGATGTAGCGCGTCTGCTTGATCATCAACGTACCCGCCGTGTGGTCGTGGTCTATTTCCATGCCGAGGATGAACTTGGTCTCACCCAGCTCCTTCATCTTGAACGCGCTCTTCAACGCCATCTTGACCTCGTTGATCTCCTTGTTGGTCTTGGCGGTGATAATCATGTCGTCCACGTACAAGCAGACGTACACGTAATTGTCCTTCTTGTCCTTAACGTAGACACACTGATCGACCCCACAGCTGCGGAAGCCGATCTTCATGAATATCACGTGGATCGTCTTGTGCCACGCGCTGGCGGCCTTCTTGAGGCCGAAGATCGCCTTGTCCAACCTGCACATCATGTTCACGGCGTTGGTGATGCCATACGGTACCTCCATGTACAGCTTCGGTTAGCAGCCCGTCCTCATCAACGCGAGGCCTCTTGGGCGACGGGGACCAGAAGTGGTCGTCATTGTCCAGGTCGTTGTCTTCAAGTAGAAGTACGGGTTCGTGTTCATGACGCACACACTCTGGGTCCGGTGGAAGACGATGTTTTCGCTCAATTCTGGTCCTGCCGTCCTTCGGTATGTTGCCAGCTCATATCTGGTAGGCTCTTGCTGCTCCGCCTCGCTCATGTCCGTGTCTTCCACGTAGTTCTCCTCCACCGATTCCATCGGTTCCTCAGCAGCGGTTTGCTGTCGTTGCTCAGGTTGCACGACTTCATCGACGTCCTTCGTCACCTGGATGACCGTCGCGTTCTCCGTCTGCGCCGTGTTGTAGATGCCGTTCACCTCGCGTTCGTCGAGCTTGACCGACCTGGACACCTTCACCTTGTTCGACTCCAAGTCGTACACGCGGTATCCCTTGGAGTTCTCGGCGTACCCCAGGAGCATGCACTTGAAGCTCTTCGGCTCCAACTTCGTGCGCTTTCCCTTGTCGATGTGAGCGTACCCAACCGAGCCGAACACACGCAGGTGCTCTAGCCGCGGTTTCTCCTGCGGCGCCAACGCGTACGGTGTCACGTCCGGGTCCGAGCTGTTCGTCGATCGGTTGATCAAGTACACCGCAGTACTGACTGCCTCGGCCCACCACAACGTCGAAACACCCTTGTAGTGCAACATGCTCCTGGCCTTCTCCATAATCGTCCTGTTCATGCGCTCCGCCACGCCGTTCTGCTGCGGGCTGTATGGCACGGTTGTCTGATGCATTATCCCGTTGCGCTCGCAGATTTTGTCCATCTCCTTGTTCCCGAACTCGGTGCCATTGTCCGAGCGCAGGCATTTGATGCGCTGCCCCCACTGGTTCTCGTACACCTTCATGAACATATTGAACTTGTTCGTGACCTCGTTCTTTTTATGATGAAGTAGGCCGCGACGTACTAGGATTAGTCGTCCACGAAGGTCAGCACGTAGCGTGCCCCGCCCTTCGACATCGTCTTCATGGGGCCCATAACATCCGTATGCACCAGCTGCAACACCCTCGTTGTCTTCGTCAGTGAGCGGGACGAGAAGGGGTGACCGTCTGCTTGCCCTTCATGCATCCCCCGCACAACGCCATGGACTTCTGGCTCGCGTTGGGAATGCCGGTGGTGGCGCGCTGCGTCTTCGCCAGCGCGTCCTTGTTCAAGTGGCCCATGCGCGCATGCCACAACTCTCACTCACTGTCGACTGCAGCGTACTCCACGTAGTGCGCCATGCCCTTCTCGCAGTCGAGCACGTAGGCCTTGTCGACCTTCTTGCCCGACGCGATCGCCTTCGACTTGTTCCAGATCACACACGACTTCAGCAGGAACTCCACGCTCATGCCGCGCTCGGCCAACTTGCCGACCGAAAGCAGCCGTCAGTCGAGGCCGGGGACGTGGAGCACCTTCACTATCTTGATGTGCTTGCCGTCAATGCCAATCAGGCGCACCGACCCAGTTCCCACTACGCGGATCTTCTTGCCGTCCGCGATGGTCACCTCAATGTTCGTTGCGATGTTCTTGTACTCGAACAGGTCGTCACGATGTGGCGTCATATGCGCCGTCGCACCGCTATCGATCAGCCACCCGGCCGACCGACCTTCTCCGACGGCGAAGACCGCGTCCTCGTCCTCGTCGTTGTTCATGTTCATGTTCGGGCAGTCCCGCTTCATGTGGCCCACCTGGTCACAGTTGAAGCACTTACCCTTGAAGCCGACATTCTTCTTCACGCCGTTGCCCTTGGGGCCCTTGCCGCTCTTGAAGTTCTTCACGTTTTTTAACTTCCCGCCGTTCGCGGTGGCCTCCAGCGCATGTTCTTCACCTTCCTTCTTCTCGAGGCGCTCGTACTCCTTGATCAGCTTCTCCTTTATCTCGATCAAGGTGGCGTCCTTCGAGTTCTCCACGATCGACGAGATCAACTCGTACTCGGTGGGCAGGCTGCTCAGCAGGATCACTAGCTGGCGTGCCTCGTCGAGCGGTTCCCCGAGCGTTTGCAGACCCACGATGATCTCATCGAAGTTGTCTAGGTGCTCGCCATGGTCACGCCGTCCTCCATCTTGAACTCGTGGAGGCGACGGGTCATCGACACCCGGTTGTGCATTGTCGTCCTGTTGTAGAAGTAGCGTAGCGTGTTCCACGCCATGATGGCTGAGAGGATCTTCGTGCGGTGATCCACCGCCACGCCTTGAGCGATGAGCCCCAGCGCCTTCATATCGTTCAGCAGCCACGCCTCCGTCATCTCCGACGGGTCCTTCACCACTTGCACGTGCGCCAGCAGCCCCTTCCTCGCCAGCGTCATCCACATGGCAAACTCCCAGTGGAACTAGTTGTCACTTCCCAGGATGACTTCGGCCTTCTTGCTGGACGTGGTCGTCATGGTATCGTGGAGTTTGGTCTTGAGCGTCTTGCGGCTGTTAACCTATTGATGGGCTTGTGTGTTGGAAGGTAAATGCGGAAGTGAGTGTATTTATCATTTAGCTTTACCTCCTAAGCCACACAGCCAGCCAAGATGGTTGGCGTGGAATAGTCATTCGGTTCAGCCTGGATTGTCCAACGCGGTCCTCAACCTCCCATTGGCAGTGTCTCTCCAACACGGATTATACGACTCGTAACGACGTGGAGACAATAATATTACACAGAAGAAAACCTTGAAAAGCGCAAGAAACTGATGGAAAATCCACACGTACTCCAGGCAATTGAGCGGTTCTGGGAGACGTTCCCCTGCATCCGTCAGGGCGGTGACACCATCTCGATGCGGGACTACGTAGACGTATTTGTGAAATTTTACAAGGCCCTGGTTTCTCCCAGCGAGTTCTCGATTGGCGAAGCGAGGTTTATTGTTGAGAAGGACTGGGCGCGGGATGTTATCGATCAAGATAACATGTCCAAAGTGCTCTTCTTCAGCGCACTTTTGAAGTGGTATGCTAATTCTTTAGCGCCTGGATGTTGTAGCAAGATCTGACGCTTCTTTTGCTCTAAATTACATTGATATGAGCAGGCTGACATTTGGACGATTGACATCAGCGCTGAAGAGTACGCTTCCTTTCTTGAGAAGCTCTTCGATCGAGTAACGATGATTATCTATGATCACGCGAAGCTGCAATGGATAACTGCGTTTGCTGAGCTGGATCGCATTCGCTCTTTGAAGATCCCAATTCTCTAGACGAAGAAGATTCCGACATCCAAAACTACGACGCGAACAAGAAGGTGTCTCCGTTGGAGCCGGTCTCGGACGGCGCACGACCACCCTTAATCAAGAGAAAGTCACGCTCAGCAAAAGGACCCTCCATAAATACAAACGACCAACGACTTCCAGCGATCCATCCAAGTCGCAAAGGCACAAGTGACGACGAGGACAACGAGGACAACGACAGTTGGAGTACAGATTTCAGCTACTACGAAGATGGTCGCGATCAACTCTTCGAGCGTAAACCCACTAAAACGAGGCTAGAGCAAATACTAGAAGCCAAGCGGCTGAGGGATGACAATGGCCACAAAGACTCCCAAAAATCTAGACCTTCACGACCCATGCTACCAGAGTTGCCTACGCAACAAGTCCACCTCGCCATCCCAAGCATTTACATCAATCCAGATCTGACACATGCCCACGAAGCTGAACGCGCGGCACGCAGGCGATTGCGGAAGAACGTCAAGCTGGTACAACGGCTACGACGCATTACATACTAACGTATCATAAAACATATCCATGTCATTCCAAAAACAAGAAAACTCGCGTCGTCCAGTAATTCATATGCGTCGCCAAAAGCCTAGTTGGCTGTAGATAAAACAACTCGGAGAGGTGCAAGTGGTACGTAGCATTTTATTCGCTCATCAACTTGTCGACTTCACGCTTCACCTTAATGTTTATGGCTTGAAGTTTAACCCATCTTCTTTAGTGCACGGTCCTTCCGATTGTGGTTGGCGATCTTTGCCTTGTTCTTGTCTTTCCTTGCTCGCATACGCTGTTGCTGCTGAGGAGTTGGTGGTTCGTCAGATTTCCCTTCTGCTCCTTGTGTCTTATTTTGTCGTCGACCAGATTTCTGCTTCGGCCCAGAAGAAGAGGGACCAGAAGCTGTACTAGTTCGCGAAACCTTTTGGTCACCGGACTTGCTCATATCAATGTAATTTAGAGCAAAGAAGCGTCAGATCTTGCTACAACATCCAGGCGCTAAAGAATTAGCATACCACTTCAAAAGTGCGCTGAAGAAGAGCACTTTGGACATGTTATCTTGATCGATAACATCCCGCGCCCAGTCCTTCTCAACAATAAACCTCGCTTCGCCAATCGAGAACTCGCTGGGAGAAACCAGGGCCTTGTAAAATTTCACAAATACGTCTACGTAATCCCGCATCGAGATGGTGTCACCGCCCTGACGGATGCAGGGAACGTCTCCCAGAACCGCTCAATTGCCTGGGTACGTGTGGATTTTCCATCAGTTTCTTGCGCTTTTCAAGGTTTTCTTCTGTGTAATATTATTGTCTCCACGTCGTTACGAGTCGTATAATCCGGCACGTTATGCCGGTAGTTTTTCTTCCGTCATTTATGGACGAAGGCAGAATATAAAGCTCCTACAGCACTAACAGTTAGAAACGACCACGCAATCCCTCGATCACATTAGAGCGTAAGAAGATGCCCGTTGTAGCTCACGTGGTCGCACAACTGTAAGATCTTAAAGAGCTCATTTGACATTGTGTAGTGCTTTTTTCGCGTAATTTACGGTAGAGGATAGGGCTACACCTTCGTGGAAATGGCAACTCAACATTTGCTCTGATGGAGTGGCGTCACTTCACCACGTCTTCCGGTCTTTCTTCTCCCTCATTCGACAATCCTCAAGGAAAGATGATAAAGCTCTTCTGCGTGCTAGTAGGCGTGGCGGGAAGCGCATTCTCGGTGCTGATCGATCCGAGCGACTTGGTTGATGACTTAAAGGACGTGATCAAGGCAAAGAAGCCGAAAAAATTAAGTGCGATGCAAGTGAACTGCAGCTCTATTTGACCATAAAGAAGGACGGCGGGTGGTTGCCGTCCAACGACGAGGCTGCGCTCAATCTGAAAGACGGGGAGATCCACGAAGACATTCAGGAGGCGATCGATGGAAAGAAGTTGGATGAAACTTGGACGATTCAGGAAGTATTGGAGGACAAGAACGCACCAGAACCCCAGTCACGGCAAATTCACGTGCTGGTGGTGGTTCCCGCTCAAGACGACCTACTCACTCATCGGTTCGGCGCCCAAGCGATGAACCTTCTTCAAGTGATGTTACCCCACGTTCTCACAAAAGCACCAACGACGCTGACTGAACGGAACGAAGAATACAAGGACAGTTTGTGCGAGTTTTATGGATGCTATCGCCGAAGAAAGTCTTGGGTGCGATGTATGCTTCTCGATGTGGAATTTCCAAAGTCGCTCGTGGTAGCATCGCATTTATTTCGCCACAGCAATGCATATGTGGCGTTTGAGATGATGCAGATGTCGAATATTGACGATGAGAAGAATGGGTTGCTGCTGTTCAAGCCGTTGAAATACGCGTTCGACCATTTCCAAATCAGTTTCATTCGCGATGACGCCAATGTCTTCCGTTTGAAGTTGTTCGACCCATGCATCCGAAACACCCGTCTCATTTATCTCAAGGACCGCAACGGCGATGAAGTACTTAATGCAGAGCAAAGACAAGAGCTCGACAGTAACGTATTGTTGACTCGAAACCCATGCGACTTTGATGCGCAGAAAACATTTGGTGACGTGGATGGCAGCGCTCTGACGTTCACTGGTTTAGAGCGACCATTCAGTCGATGTTTGTATATGCAAGCAAATGTGGCTCGCGCACTTGCCTTGACGAAGGGATGGATCGACCCATCGTATAACTTCGAGGATTTTTGGTCTGATGTGTCCTTGGATGAGAAAATGGAGATGTTTCACCAAAGCATTCTGGATGCTGGTGAAGACTATTGATCACATTCGTTACTATTACTATCGTCTCATCGGCTGCACAGGATGAAAATATGAAGCTATCAACTTGGAAAGCTTAATAGGAAGAGAAAAGATCAAGATGGTAGTCGAAGTGGCTGCAATGGCTATGGTGGTAAGGGCATCTGCAGATTCATAACGGCGCACCAGATTCGGTTGTGTAGCCATGTGACCTCGTTTTTCTTCTTTGACCAATCAGAGACCATGAATTCATTTTCCTCCAATCAAGAACGTTTTGATATTTGAGTGGCTTGCATTGTGAATTGTGTAGCCATGTACGCTGGTGTGGACAAGTATGGCGGTGCATTGGTAGGCGAAGGTCAGCCGGATGGGAGTTCTGCATCTAATGCAACACCCTCATCATCTGGACTATCCCTTGAAGAAGTTATTGAGACTGCTGCTGCCGAAGAAACTGTAGTGGTGGACGTACCGTATTCGTATCTGGAGGATGAGGACGATCCAACTTCTGTGGTCTCTGGCGTCTCCAAAGTGCTGCTGGCTGCCCAATTGAATCCCGAGGCTGGAGGTCTCATGTGGGTGGAGCAGAGTAGTCCTCAAGAAGCCTACAAGAATGTGGTGGCCATGTCCCAGATGACCTCCATGCTCCGGGACCACGATCGCAATTCCTGCTACGAACGAGGCATCAAGGGAGCCATCGCAAAGTTTAAAGAGGAACACGGGCGTGCTCCAATTGTACTAGATATTGGCACAGGCACTGGACTTCTGTCCATGTTTGCAGCGACCCATGGAGCGGACCACGTATATGCGTGCGAGATGTTCGTGCCCATGGCTGAGATCGCAGAGCAGGTGACTAGAGCCAACCATCCCGACAAGATCACAGTCTTCCCTTTGCGCTCTACGGATTTGACAGTGGCTCCGGAGGGTCAAGTGGATGCAAATGCATCGTATCATTTGCCTCGACGCGCGGATATGTTGGTGTCTGAGCTGTTCGACTCGGTACTGCTGGGTGAGGCGGTGCTGCCTACGATCCGTCACGCTATGCAGCATTTGCTGCAACCTGATGCTGTCATCGTGCCGGAACGCGCTATGGTGTTTGCACAGGTTGTGGAAAGCGAACCTATCTACCACTTCAACAGCTTTGCAGTACCAGAGCAACAAAGTGAGCAGACAGGAATTCCCAGTGCTACGCGCAAAGCTAAGCTAGCCAGAAGTGGTGCGGCGTGGCAGTGTGAAGGAGGCAAACCAGCGCTTCCAGTGCACTTCCACGCTCTGGAGAACGACTCGAAGGTGCTTACGAAACCCACAAAGGTACTAAGCTTTGACTTCACAAAGCCGTCGACAGGAGTTGCAAGCTACGAAGAGACGGTGATCGATACAGTGGAGGCTGGGAAAGCGCAAGCTGTCCTCATGTGGTGGGAAGTGAGCTTTGATGCAAATGACAAAGTTGTATACTCAACTGAGCCGGGAGTGCAGAACTGGCAGGATCACTGGGTGCAGGTTGTTTTCCCGCTTGTGGGGGACATCCGCGTACAGTCTCAAGATAAACTGGTGCTTCGTGCCCACCACGATGACATCCGGATTTGGTTTGACGTCGAGATTGCACCTGAACATGACTCGCCAAAGAAAGCGAAGCGCACCGTGGTAAGTGAGAAGCCGCCATGCACCTGCGGAATGCATCTCATCTGCAATGCGGAACGCATTGCAATGCTCACGGACACTGCTCGTCGGGAGGCCTACAATACTTCTATTTCGTTAGCGGTCGCTGAACTAACTGCCTCCGAACCATTGCGCCCAATTTCGTGTCTGGACATCAGCGATGGATCTCTGTGTGCGTTGCTTGCAGCGACACACAGTGAGGTTTCGAGTGTAACTTCCATCGAGTCCAAGGAGGTATCAGCGCGGATCTTTGACCAGATTTTGGGCTACAACGGTGTCAACGTAGAAGTTCTCAACAGCGGTGTGAAGGGCCTGTTGACTGAGCACCTCCAAGGAGAGCCATCTAGTGTGGACCTGCTGGTTGGCGAGCCTTTCTACTACTCGATGCAGAACCTGCCTCTTTGGCAGGCATTCAACTTCTGGTTACGACGCTCCGCTGTGGATGGCTTATTGCACCCGAAGGCTCGCGTGCTGCCCGCACGCGCTCGTGTACTTGCTCAAGCCGTGCGCTTCGAGAACTTGCACGAGTGCTTTGGTGCGGTGGGAACGTATCGGGCTACGATCATGCGACCTTCGATCAATTCCAGGATGAGTATTACACGCGCAACTTCCCTTTCCCAGCATACATGTATCCGTTCAAGCAAGCTTCCGATGTGGTGGAGCTTGCAATGCTAGACTTCATGCAGACGGCACACACGGTGGCTACCAATGGTAGCGTGGAGCTGTCCGACTTCGCTGCTAACGCAGTGATAGTCTGGGTCGAATACGTGTTGGATACTGAAGGCAAGCATGTGGTGACAACCGGCCCAGCCGTTCGTTATGCTAAGCAACTCATTCGCTTCCTGCAGCCTACAGCCTCTGGTGCATCGAAACGCGTGGTGGCCAGCAAGTTTTGCTTTGACTCGCTGGAAGGCACGATTGAGCTCAGCATTGATGCTAATTAGGCAGGCGAGCTCTCGCTTCAGTACATTTAGAGAAACAAAGAAGCAAGTCTATTGTCGCGTGAAAATTCCCCTATTCCGATTGAGTGGTTGTCGTTTGCATACAGATCACCCAACTAAGCCTTATTCTGCTGCGTTTTACCAGATTTGCGCTCCTGAAGCTTGCGCAGGTACTGCTTGCGCTTAGCCTGCTCAGCCTTGATTTCCTGTACCCGGCGGTGCTTAACTGCCTCAAGCTCATCGAAAGCAGAGTAGCCACATTCTCCTGCAGGTTCAGTGACCAGGCTTTCGTACGGAGGTGGTTGGTCAGTTGATGCAGCATGTCGTAATTCTCTTCACGTGAAAGTGTGGCCATGACGTCGCGCAAAAACTCCCACAAATCGAATGGTGCATCCTCGCTGTTCGGAAGATGTATCATGTCTACGAACGTCAGGAAAAACGCCCCCAGCTCTGTCTCCAGCTCCGTCGGCACTGCCTCGGTCGGCTCAGACATTGTCGCGGTCAGCAGAGGCTTTTGTGTGAAAAATTGCTGCACGAGCTCTAGGAACTCCAGTGTCTCAGCATCCTCGGGCTCAGTCTCAAAGCCCAACTTGCGTGCAACTTCTACATTCTGCTTGACCTGCGCAGCAGCGTTGATACGCGCGCGTAAGCGGCTTACAAAAGTCCAGCGTGTCGCCGACTGGAAAGGTGGGCCACGCACCGACGCACCTGGTGCCAACACATTGACGGGTGGGAAGACGCGGTTACGTGCCAGTGAAGCCTCCAGCCCAATGTAGTCGTCCACGAGTGATGCCACACGCTCCTGGAACTCCGAAGGGATTTCCAGGCTGTCTGGCGCATCTACGAGTACGAGCGAGGTTAGCGATGGACTCTCTCCTCCTTTGACGCACCCTTAAATTGAGCTGAGCGTTCCATCAATATTGCGTGCGCGCTGAGACTGATTTGAGCGACACGCGGCAAACGCAGCGACTGAACCAGACCCTCCACCACCGTTGTGTGCGTGGCCAGATCGTCGTAAACCACTACACTACGAGGAGACTTGCCATGCCGCATAAGGAACTCAGCAACAGCACAGCCAGTAAAGGGCGCCAGGTACTGCACTACCGGCGAGTCACGGTCACTAGCAGCAACAATCGTAGTGTGCTCGAGAGCTCCTGTCATCCTCAACGCATCACGAATCTGGTGGATTCTTGCCGGGCTCTTGCCAATGCAAACATACACAAACTGTGGTGGTTGCTCTCCACGAGCCTTGGCCAACGCCACCTGGTGAGCAATCACATCCAGCGCCACACGCGTCTTGCCTGAATTCCTCGGTCCCATCACACCAAATCGATGTCCCAATGCCATCGGATGTAGACAATCTACAGCCAGTAGTCCAGTCTCAAACGGTGCACGCAGTGGTGCACGAGTCATGAGTCCTGGCACAGTTTGAGCTCCCAAGCCACTCGCACATGGTCGTTTGCACCAGCTGAAACACTCTTCGCCTGCTCTTCTTCAACCAGTGACTGGCCCAAAGGGTCCACCATAGCACCAGCAAAGGCCCCAACACTGCCAGGGATCTCCAGTTGCTCGCGCTCCAGCTGCACGTCCATACCCTTCCTCACAGGCCTAGATCGAGCTGCCTCATCATTGCCATGCAGCAGCGCCACATGCACTACCTTCTTTTCCAGGAACAACACCAGACCTTGACACAGAAGCTGCTCGTCGCTGTCTTTAACGTTCACAACGGAGCCAATGGTGGCGTGACGGAGCCCTGAGACGCGCGCCAAGCTGTTCTGCACGCCCATCACCACACCGCTGAGCGGCAGTTCAGCCTGCACACCTGTGGGATCTTCATCCACGACTAGGGAATCCTCGTCGCCCTCTGCGAGCCGCATAAAGTCCAGCATTTGCTGTTCCAGCTGCGATTCACTATCATCTGCGGCATTGCGTCTACTTCCGGCCTGAGTGGGCGCAGAGAAGTGCAAACTGCGTGACGACGTGGAGGAGACATGTGAGAGTGCTTTTGTCACAATAGTGAAGCTGGAAATGTCCTGGGAGATGCGGGAGCGCGAGCGTAACAAGCGCGAGATCGCGCCTTGACCTTGTCGTGCTCCGCGCATGATTGACTCTGCGGTGGGCATCAAATGGGGTTTTATGTGGTACACCTAAAATTGCTGGAACGTTCTGTCCGGTGACACTTGTGTAAAGTCGACCCATATTTGACCCATTTGTCAATTGACTCCGATCATGATGCCGGCTTCGACTCTGCTGCCGCTTGCGACTGCATCCGACGCTGATGTGCGCGAGTTCCTCTCGAGTGACAAACTACAACAGTTTCTACCCACTTTAGATGACTTTTCAGCTGTGCGACCACTCTGCAGACCCAAGAAAGCAATAAAACCCACGAAGCTTCGGTCCACGCTCTGCAAACCGAGACTCGTGCTGTATTTTCGCTGTTTCTTCGGCTGTTGGACGCCCCAGGACTGCTGGCTCTTGGGTTGAATTGTGGCGTGTTGCATGTGACTCGACTAGTGCCTTTCTGCCAAGTATACGCCCCCAAGAACACTCAAGCAGTGCAGGAACTCCTGGACGCAGTACTCACAGAAATACCCTTTTTCTCCACGACTGTCAGTGTGCTCCGACAGCTTTACACCCAGGTATTGTACCCAAATCTAGATGTGGGTTATTTGGGTTTTATTGACTTGGGTTGGGTTTTATGGATGTAGCAATTGGGTGATTTACATACGTCCGTACAACAAGCGAAGAGAGGACAAGTGGTGGAGCTGATCCATCGCTGCTATGAGATCAGCTTGTCAGTGTCTGGGATGGTGTCGTCGTTGTCAGTGGCAGATTTGTTGTTGCTGGATGGGAAGGACCTAGAGGAGGAATTGATATTGCAGTCCCAATCGTTGGTTTACGGATTAGTTCAGTGCTACGAGGCAGATCTGCCAAATTTGCAGCGTCAATTATCCACACTTGATGAGGTGGTGGAGTTAAAGGAGAAGCCAATAATTGCGGAGACCCGACATGCGCTCCTGGTGGCTCTGGGCAGGTGTTTGGATGTGGTCATGGAGAAGCAGATAAAGTCAGAGTCTACAGGGGAGGAACTGCTTGCTGGACTACATGCATTGAGTAACGGCTCTCAAGATGACGAAGCAGAACATGGATCGTACCTCAGTGACTTGTGGTGCTTGAGCGAATACAAGGACAAAATTGCCGCTTTTTCGAGCATTGCAAACTGGATCAAGAGAATTTTTCATACCTGGATATGGTGGTGGAACAGCTTCCTCGACGTCGGATTCTTCCTGCAATGCTTATCGATGATCTTGCTGCAGAGAACAAACCGAAGGCGACTCTCTGCGAATGCAAAGGAGTGGACAGCATCTGAGAGCAGTGCTGCGATTGCGGCGGCGGACGGAGAGACAAAAGCACCAGCACCTCAGACTAATGAATCTGCTACTTCGTTCGAGCCTATGGTGAACCAAGTGAAGGACTTTTTCCCTGATCTGGGTGAGGGCTTCGTGGAGCTGTGCCTGCTAAGTTCCGGACTACAGGTGGAGGTTGTGATAAATTTCCTTCTGGAAAGCAACCCGCCTCCCGTACTGATCGACGTGCCCCAGGATTTAAAGCGTTCAGACCCTGACTTCGAACGCTTGGAGGCGCAGATCACTGGTAAGCCAGCACCTGCTGCTAAGGTTTCACGTGAGGAACCCAAGAAGCTTGACCCTAGTCGAGTGTGGGTGGGCAAAAAGGCACAAGAGAAGCACTATGATCCTCAAATTGCGAAGAAGGACCAGCAGCTGGCTGAGAAGATGAAACAGATTGCTGTCATGTATGACGAGGAGGATGAATACGGGATGATGCCCAATGGTGATTCTTACGGTGGTAGACACGACGGTGATAATGATGTGGCTGCATTAGACGAGTACGATGACGACTACAACGACGAGTTTGAAGATTATGTGCCTTTCAGTATCCGCGATAGCGGTAACGGTGATGACCAGGATGCAATTCGCGAGGAGAACCGTCGCATGCGCGCAAAGGAAGAGAAGGACGCATTCTGGGAAGGCATGAAGAATCGGAACCGTGAGAATCATGCGAATGGAGCGGATGCTGAAGACGCCGGTGATGAAGAGAAAGCCGAAACTAAGTCCGGTGACCAAAAGTTTTCACGAACTAGTACAGCTTCTGGTCCCTCTTCTTCTGGGCCGAAGCAGAAATCTGGTCGACGACAAAATAAGACACAAGGAGCAGAAGGGAAATCTGACGAACCACCAACTCCTCAGCAGCAACAGCGTATGCGAGCAAGGAAAGACAAGAACAAGGCAAAGATCGCCAACCACAATCGGAAGGACCGTGCACTAAAGAAGATGGGTTAAACTTCAAGCCATAAACATTAAGGTGAAGCGTGAAGTCGACAAGTTGATGAGCGAATAAAATGCTACGTACCACTTGCACCTCTCCGAGTTGTTTTATCTACAGCCAACTAGGCTTTTGGCGACGCATATGAATTACTGGACGACGCGAGTTTTCTTGTTTTTGGAATGACATGGATATGTTTTATGATACGTTAGTATGTAATGCGTCGTAGCCGTTGTACCAGCTTGACGTTCTTCCGCAATCGCCTGCGTGCCGCGCGTTCAGCTTCGTGGGCATGTGTCAGATCTGGATTGATGTAAATGCTTGGGATGGCGAGGTGGACTTGTTGCGTAGGCAACTCTGGTAGCATGGGTCGTGAAGGTCTAGATTTTTGGGAGTCTTTGTGGCCATTGTCATCCCTCAGCCGCTTGGCTTCTAGTATTTGCTCTAGCCTCGTTTTAGTGGGTTTACGCTCGAAGAGTTGATCGCGACCATCTTCATAGTAGCTGAAATCTGTACTCAACTGTCGTTGTCCTCGTTGTCCTCGTCGTCACTTGTGCCTTTGCGACTTGGATGGATCGCTGGAAGTCGTTGGTCGTTTGTATTTATGGAGGGTCCTTTTGCTGAGCGTGACTTTCTCTTGATTAAGGGTGGTCGTGCGCCGTCCGAGACCGGCTCCAACGGAGACACCTTCTTGTTCGCGTCGTAGTTTTGGATGTCGGAATCTTCTTCGTCTAGAGAATTGGGATCTTCAAAGAGCGAATGCGATCCAGCTCAGCAAACGCAGTTATCCATTGCAGCTTCGCGTGATCATAGATAATCATCGTTACTCGATCGAAGAGCTTCTCAAGAAAGGAAGCGTACTCTTCAGCGCTGATGTCAATCGTCCAAATGTCAGCCTGCTCATATCAATGTAATTTAGAGCAAAAGAAGCGTCAGATCTTGCTACAACATCCAGGCGCTAAAGAATTAGCATACCACTTCAAAAGTGCGCTGAAGAAGAGCACTTTGGACATGTTATCTTGATCGATAACATCCCGCGCCCAGTCCTTCTCAACAATAAACCTCGCTTCGCCAATCGAGAACTCGCTGGGAGAAACCAGGGCCTTGTAAAATTTCACAAATACGTCTACGTAGTCCCGCATCGAGATGGTGTCACCGCCCTGACGGATGCAGGGGAACGTCTCCCAGAACCGCTCAATTGCCTGGAGTACGTGTGGATTTTCCATCAGTTTCTTGCGCTTTTCAAGGTTTTCTTCTGTGTAATGGCTGTGATTGCCTTGCTTTCGGTACGGTAGTGAGCTCGGAGATAGCAGGTTATTGATGGTACTAAGGCCCTGCGTTTCGTAGTTGAACAGAAGTTTTTGAGACTTGCCCTGACACATGACACTCGTCTTGACCTTGGACAGTTGTGTGACGAAGAACGGACTCCTTCTTCGTATGGCTTCGTCAGCGGCTTGTCATTGCGTAAGGAACTCGTGTACGAATTCATGCTCGACATGGTCTCACGTCTCCTAGATGCCCCCACTCTTCAAGAAGAGCAATCTACTGATTGTCTGACGACTATTTCGGGTCGATCAGAACATCGACTTTTCAGAGGACGATATTGCAGTTATCATTAACAATTAGCGGACTCGAACGTTGCTTTAGCCGAGCGACTTTCAGAGTTCTCACTGGACTAGTTTAACGAACACGCAGCCATCAGCAGCCTCTGCTTGAAGATCGCTGACGTCATTCGTCTACAGTTTGTGTACCCGATGTACTATACTAAGTACGAATATCTTCCTCTGTGATTCTCATTCCTGAATCTGCTGACTTGAAGCCACGTCTAGAAGAAGAGCTGAGTGAAGATGAAGAACTTCCCTACCGCTTCTCTACTCCCCAAGGAGGAAACGCTGGCTGACCATTTCCTGGAACGTTATCCTGACTGTGACGGTCGCAACGCTGTCGTTGCCATCTTCGACACTGGCGTGGATCCAGGCGCTGTCGGTTTACAAGTGACACCCGACGGACGCCCAAAGATCGTCGACATCGTGGACGCCACAGGCGCTGGGGATGTCGACATGTCGACGGTGTTGGAGGCTAAAGAAGGAAACTCACACTCTCCAATGGACGCGTGTTGACACTCAATTCCGAGTGGAAACCTAGTGAGGAGAATAAATATCACATAGGAACTGTCGCTGGCTATCATTTGTTCCCTGGTCCATTAGTGACCAGAATGAAAAAGGAACGGAAAGAGAAGTTTGATATTAAACAAAGAGCGGCAGTCAATCAAGTACAGGAACAATTGGCCAAGTGGAGCAAGGAGAACGCGGCCACGACAAGTGACATGGAGAAACTGAGGGAGAAGAAAGACTTGCAGGCCAAATTGACGCTTCTGGGGGACTTAAGCAAGAACTATGAAGACCCAGGACCCATTTATGATGCGGTGGTGTTCCATGACGGAACCTGCTGGCGTGCAGCGCTAGATACGAAGGAGACGGGGGATTTTACAGGTGTGAAGGCTCTGACCAACTTTAAGGATGAACGCCAGTACGCGACGTTCTCCGACGAGTCTCAGCTCAATTATGTGCTGAATATCTATGACGACGGAAACACGCTGAGTGTTGTCAACGATGTTGGCGCGCACGGAACGCACGTGGCAGGAATTGTGGCAGCATATTATCCTGAGCAACTGGAGTGCAACGGTGTGGCACCAGGTGCACAGATTGTTGCCGTGAAGATTGGTGATGGACGTCTCGGAAGTATGGAGACGTCATCGGCGCTGAGTCGCGCGATCCTGGCTGTCATGGAGTCCAATGTCGACGTGGTGAATATGAGTTACGGCGAGTACGCGTCCCAGCACAACTATGGTCGCGTCGTGGAGCTGAGTAACGAGCTAGTCGACGAGCACAATGTCACTTTTGTGGTTAGTGCAGGCAATAACGGACCAGCGTTGGGTACGGTGGGCGCCCCAGGTGGCACATCTTCCTGTATGCTATCCGTCGGTGCCTACGTCTCGCCGAAAATGATGGAAGCTGAATACGTCATGCGCAATAGTGATCTGTCAGGCATCGCCTACACGTGGTCGTCGCGTGGGCCAACTTTTGACGGAGATCTAGGCGTGAACATCTGCGCACCTGGGGCTGCCATTGCGCCCGTTCCCAACTGGACGCTGAACAAGAAGCAACTGATGAACGGAACGTCCATGTCATCCCCAAACTGCGCTGGCAACATTGCGCTGATGGTCAGTGCGCTGAAGTCTAAGGGTATCGAGTACACACCATACTCGATCCGTCGTGCCCTGGAGAACACTGCAGTCAAAGTACCCAATGTGGAAGTCTACGTGCAGGGCAAGGGTTTGATTCAGGTTCTGCCAGCTTTCGAATACCTCGCCGCCAACGGCAACACGTTTGACGGGACGAAGAAGTTCCCTCTGCAGTACGAAATCAAAACGTCGTCTGGCAATGGAGATGCTCGTGGTATTTTCCTACGAGACAGTGCCGATTTTACCCACGACAGCACAGAAGTGAATGTCACTGTGACACCCATTTTCCACAAGAAGGCGATCCAAGACGACAAGGTTCACTTCGAGCAGCACGTGCGGCTTGTCCCCTCTGCGCGATGGATTGATGTCGGACGAAGCGTGGCCTTGATGCACAGTGGACGTGGTTTCAAGGTGTTTGTGGAGACCAAACACCTGGATGCTGGCGAACACTACGGTGAGATCGTTGCCTACGATACGCAGAATGAGGCCAGAGGTGCTTTGTTCACCATCCCCGTGACAGTGATCAAGCCGGAGCAAGCTGCATCTGTGGTCCTCTACCAGAAGTCTTTCCAGCCTGGTAGCATTTTCGCCGATTCATCACCCCTCCATTGGGTGCCACTTGGGCTGATGTGATTTTCTCCCGTGCTAGTGCCAATCATGAGCGTGAAGTGGAGTCGAACTCGTCGGGCAAGCTCTACATGTTCGATGCGCTGCAGTTTCAGCCGTTCGTGCGTCAAAGTGAGTCATCGTTCCACAAGGCTTTTTCCTGAAATCAGGTGATGAACTTGCATTCAGCATGGACCTCATTGGTGGTTTAACGACCGAATTTTGCTTGGGTCAATTTTGGAGCGCGCTTGGAGACTCGATCGTGCAGATTGAGATTCGCTTCCACGGTATTAAGCCGGACCAAGAGAAGATTACGATTACTGGCGGCGAAGAATCGCACAAGGTGTTGGTTTCGAGTGCAGTGGGAAATGAGAAATTGGCTCCGAAGGTCAGCTTTACAAAGTATGTACAGCGTATCCGTCCCAAAACGGCCGAAATTTCGCCGCTGAGTTCGAGTCGCGACCAGTTTCCCGACAAACGCCAGGTTTACCAACTTATTCTAACGTATCCATTCACGAAGAAGGAGGCGGGCAAAGTGGTGCCGCGCTTGCCACTATTGAATGGACGCCTCTACGAGTCACCCTTTGAAGCGCAGCTGATGATGATCTTTGACGAGAAGAAGCAGTACCTGGGTTGCTCGGATGCTTATGGCAATGAGACGACGTTGAAGAAGGGCTCATATATCATTCGAGCACAAGTTCGCCATGAGGACGTGAGCAAGCTTGAAATGCTGAAGCAGATGGTGCTCATCTTGAACCATGACATCAAGGAGGTTCCTTCTTCTGTGTTTGGCCACCAAGACGATGTTGCCCTAGGAGGCAAGCCGCTAGACAGGAAAGGTTTGCCCACTGGCAAGTACGTACCTCTCTTCATCAGTGAGCCTGCCCACGATAAGCTTCCTGCCGGCAATGCCGTGGGAGATGTGTTGACAGGAAAGATTCACTTCGGCCAGAAGGACGGTGCCATCAAGGGGTAAGTTTCCGCTCCATTTGTCTGCTGCTCAAGGTTGTTTGACTGACGTTTTTTGTGTTGTATTTTGCAGGAGCGGTGCACGTCCAGGTGGCTTTGAGGTCGCCTACGTCATTCCACCGGCGCCTACCTCTGTTAAGGATCCTGAGCCAGAAGAGCCGAAGGACGAGCGCGATGAGGAAGAAATTGCCAAGGAGGCCGTTCGGGACTTGTTGCTGGAGCGGACGACGAAGCTGGCTGGCAAGAGTACATTCTTGCCGGCATGGCAGCGCCTCGTGGACCAGTTCCCGAATCACTTGCCCGCGATGCAAGCAAAGTTGCACCACTTCGATTCAGAAGCCGACCGGTCTTCGCAGTTGACGGAGGTGACCTCAGCGGCCGACGCAGTGTTGGCTCTCATCAAGCAAGACGACCTGGCGCTGTTCTTCGGTACGAGAAGCGTCCCTGGCGACCAACCTGCAGCAGAGAAGAAGTTACGCAAGGAGAAGGAAAGGAGAAGGCCATCCTTGTGGATGCTCTTGCTCGCAAGGCACGTGCGCTTGGTGACTCTGCTCAATGGGAGACCTTCTTATCGACCTACGCAGAGCTCCAGAAGTGGGAAGATGTGGAGGCTACTACGTACCTGTACGTTGCCTTGCTCCACGACCGACACTTCAACACGAACGGTCTCGCACTCCAGCGTCTGCGCAAGGTTCAAGGCATGGACCAGGCCGACAGGACCAAGATTGTAGCAGACGAGAAACTCACCACGGAGATTGCCACCACGCTCGCCTCACTGCAGTGGGGTCACTGGGCCACTTACGAGACGCAATGGGAGCGTCGTCGCACTCCGTCATCCTACCGCATTTTCTAAGATGTCTGTAAACGAAATGAAATGTAGTGTAGTAGCCGCAAAGTACAGCAAGCTGCTACTAGAATGGCATGATTAACTCACACATCCACCTACTGCCGCGGTTCCAGTCAAGTAGTCGGAATATGAAGTGGAAAATGCACGGACGGGACGCCGCGGTATCTTTAAGCTGATTCATGTAGCCATTGCACCCACGTCCCTACGCAGCTCCCACGCCATACCTCCATTCATCGTCTACCGCTCAAAAACTCTCTCTTTAACTCAAGCCGCAGTGCAAGATCAAAATGGAAGTCTGTTCAATTGTAGCCGAGTTTGTGATCCCAGAGGTTGGTGAAGTCATCTCGGAAGCTCTGGGAAACGTCATGGGCTTCATCAAGGACATGAAGGAGAACGAGGAGATCTGTCGCCGTGTGTACGAACGTATGGCGTTCGTGAACGGGGAACTGTACAAGATCACGGACGAGACGGTGTTGCGTCAGAACCGGGTGTTGTTCATGTACGGCCGCACCATCGCCAACTTCCTTAAGTTCCTCAGGAAGCAGTCGCAGAAGAGTCTTCTTAAGAGACTTGGCAGCAACCGGAAGGTGGTGGAAGCTGTACAGGGCTTCCACGCTGACATGGATGAGCTCTTCAAGCTGCTAAACATTGCGCATATGGTGGAGATGGCCAAGTGGAAGAAGGACTGGGAAGAGGACCGCAATCGGATCAACACGAAGATGGCGGAGGTCCTGTCAAACGGTCAGAGTATCCACGCAGAGATCCAGACGTCTGGTTCAAATCTGAAAGAAGGTTTGGCCATGATCAAATTCGAGATGGATCACAAGAAAGAGCAGAACGATCCTGAGCAATTGAGATTGATGCACAGGGCGTTTAAGAAGGTGGTGAGTACTTCGAAGACTACGGTGCCACCTGTTCCAGCGTGGTTCATCTCGAGTGACGACGTGGAATTTGATGGCAAGACTTTTTCGACTGCGGATCGTATGGATCGGTGCATCGGGGAACGGGGACGAGGAGCCAAAGTGGTGATCAAGTGTCTGCTGATGGACGACGAGCAGGCGATGAAGTCCTTCTTCAGTGAGGTGGAAGTGTGGAACCAGCTCAACAACCCGCACGTCGTGAATCTCTTTGGTGCGTGTCATGTGAGCACCCCGGCGTTTTCGTCTGTGAAGATGCAATTCATGGAAATCTCGCTGACTACTTTGAGACTGACAAGAGCGAGATCTGGAGACTCTTCTACGAGGCTGCGGTCGGTTTGGATTACCTGCACGAGCAAAAGGTGGTGCATGGGGATCTAAAGTGCAACAATATTCTGGTTGGTGCAGATGACAAAGCCAAGATCTGTGACTTTGGGTTCTCCTACATTAGAAGTCAGTCGGTGGGTTTGAGTGCCAAGGCCCAGACGGACACGATCCGTTGGAAGGCCCCCGAGTGTTTGATGCCGATGGGTGAGGAGAATCCGGACGCCGAGCACAACCCAAGGTTTGCATCTGATGTTTTCTCGTTTGGTATGTGCATCATTGAGGCTTTCTCGAACGAACCTCCGTACGGCTTCGTCGACGACGAAGTCATTTTGGAGGCGAAGCTGGAGATGGCGTCGTATGATCGCCCAGAAGGCTTCGAAGACGATGAGTGGGCACTAGTGGAAAGACTGTGTGATCCTGACTGGAAGCAGCGCATCCAGCTTTCTGTTGCGATCAATGAGTTGAAGAGGCTTGCTGACCGTGAGAGGGAGGCACAACAGGCAACGCAGGTGTGTAGCAGCTGCTCCATGGATATTCCGATTGGTTTCAAGTTCTGTGGGAAGTGCGGATCTCCATTGGGGGACGGAACTCCGCAGGTGCTTGAACGACGCCAGGGGGCGTCTGTCCACAGTAGAAATACCTTCGCTTGCTCTACTGTAATGCATGTATGCGTGCTAAACTGAATACAACTCGTGAACCATACTCAATAGCGCACTCTGCTGTGTAAAGTTACTACGACGGAGTGCCAATACAGCGTACCTTGGGCTTTGCATGTGGGAGGTTGCTCTGGCGAGCCTTCTCACTTGTAGAGTACATTCCGGTGTGAACGCACAAAGCATTAGCGCATTCAGCGTACTTCATTCAAGAGTAGCTGATGCAATCGATGTTCAATGGCCAGATATATAGCGATTCACAACCCCCATAAGAAACGTGGAACACCAAGACGGAGCAATAGACGTGAAGCGCAATACTCACAGCAGACTCACTCTAGATGAGATCGACAGTCTACCGCTGGACGTTTGAATCAAGGCAGGGGAATTTCCGGAACCGATGAATCTCATAGCCCAAGTCAATCTCGAATCCAGACTCAGTCAACTTGAAATTGGGAATATCGACAGACAGGAAATGCCTGATATCGAGGACGTCCACTGCAGCCGCTTCAATGAGGAAGAAGTCTACCCTGTCTGGTGTAGATTTCTTCCTTCGTCAGTCTGAACACGCAGTGCATCTGAAGCAGACATTGAACGGCTCAATGTGGTTGTTCTGGCTGGTTGCCAGCATTGACTTCCCCAGATGATGTACATCTGGGGTCGTACCTAGGTCTGGGATCTCAGCTGTAGGATCCCAGCTACCCGTGCTCGCTACTAAGGGTCTAGGTGGAGCTGTGCAAGCTCTAGACTAGAGTCTAGTGCGCGACGGACAGGAAGGCTCTGAAGAGGAGCCCTGTAGGAGGCGTTGATGGAAAGCAAGTAGCACTTTCATCAATCAATCAATATCTCACTTTGCAATTCACCTCATTGGCCTCGAGTCCTTGGTCGCGAACGCCGGGGACACAGATCAGTGGTTGAGTGAGCTGAAGGCTACGATTCTGAGGATGTTCTAAGAGGGCGAAGCGAAGACATACTACTACAGCTACATCATACCCCAGGATGGGAGAGCGATCAGCTATGAGGGTGTCTCAACCCAACTCAAGAAACAGTTCGAATACCGTCTGAATGAGTACCAGTTGACGCAGATGCTGAACGCCAATAAAGCAGGAAGGGGATACCTGGAATGAATACGTTGCATATTTGAGGTGCATCGAGAGCCGTATTGAAGGAGATCGATCACTGGAGCCGGTGTGCTGCAATGCCTGCCCCGAATTAACGCCGACACTTCTCAGCATGATTAGCGGTAGCAGCGCCGATTATCGTCGGCAGTTGGGCACAGTTTTAACACTGTTGACACAGCTGATGGATGATGGCTGCAGCGTCGTCAACCAAGAGAATGACCGATGGAACGCTGTTGTCACCAACACTAAAACCACGCAAGACCGCAGCCCACGCATGCTCTTTAGTCATCCAAGCGGTAGGTGTGTGTTGACAGTTATATTTCCATCCATTCCATCATTAGTGCCAGGTACCTTCGTCGCCAGCAGCACTAAAAACCAAACGAAGTACATCCATTTATTTTAGACCAGATACACTGCTCAATTCGCTTTCGCTGGCCGTCATACAATTCTTGAAGGAACGCTCAGTCACCGTAATACCATGCCCACCACGAAGGATCACTGATCGTCAACCACTAACCATCAAGTGATCCTTGGCGTCGTGACGTGACCGTTGCCCCTGGCCAATAGGAATGATGCTGTCACCAGTCCCGCCTCACATAACATCAGATGCAAACAAACACCACCATTCAGGAAAAGGCGAATGCCACGCAAGCACCAGAAACAAAGGTCTACATTCAACCTCAGGGTCACGAGATCAACTACATAAATGCATTTCGCAAATCAATGCTAATAGTTGGCCGTCGTTCTCGATTAAGTTTGCATCCACTTCTTAGAGTTTGAAAAACTTAAGAGTGCATTCTGTCCGTGAGTAAACCGACGGAACGGTGTTCAGGAGTAAACGTGTCCCCCGACTAATCTAATGATGATTTCGCCATAGTAGATAGTGTACCTGGCTCAGGCGATCTGAGGCAGCCTCGCTGATAAGGATGACCTGAAAAAGAAGCGTGCTGTTTGTTCATCGCTGCATGCGACTGCATCGCAATCGTTAGGATAGCTTATTATGATGTGAACATAAGCCTTTCGCCAATAAAACCCTTACAAGCGCCATATCGTTAACCTGCCTTCTGTTTTACTGCACCATCACCGACATTTCAGTGGCTATCGGCACGTGGACGTCAAAAGATACATGTGCACCGTCCAAAGCAGTTATCCACTGTACACATCATCATCTAATAACAACACCATTAAGTTATCGCTACTGCTCAATACCATGTATGGCACACATGACCAGTGGTGGTGACACGAGCACAATTATCTTAGTCGTTTGTCCTCGATTCATTCATTCTTGGTTTTACCCTCGACCTGCCACGCCATGGCCTTCCAAGCGCCAACACCGACAGAAACCTCCGCGAAAGCCTCAGAGCTTCTCGAAAAATCCAAGTCGCCTAGCAACTACTTTGATCTCAAGACGCCCGAAGACTACGATGAAGACATTGAAAGCGGTGCGCTACGGGCTGGTGGTGCACCATCCATCTGGTCGATGCGGAACATCGGTGTTCTTGTCAGCTTCTGCTGCGTTACTGTCGTCTACGGTATGAGTCTGAGCATCCTGTACGCGGTTATGAACAACTACCTGTACATGTCGGGCCTACTCGTTGCTACCGCCAAGGCACTTGTGCAGATTCCTCGCGTACTGCGAGTGTTTCTGTCGGCCTTGTCGGACATCTACCCGATCTTCGGCTACCGTCGGCGTCCGTACATGGTCATTGGGTGGTCTGTTGCCTTTGTTGCTTGCTTCATCATGGCAGTGATTCCACTCGGCGATCCTTACTATGAAGATGCGTCGCTGGAAGACATTGATCTGGCAGACATGACCTCTGAGCAGTTGGCGCTCGTGCACACGGACGCCCCGCATCAAGGCACCAAATTCATCTTCCTCTTCATGCTCGCCAACTTGGGTGCTGTGATCGCTTACGGTCCGACGTATGGTATCTTCATCGAGCTGTCGCAGCGTGAGCCTGAGCACATCCGTGGTCGTCTCCAGACCAATGTCTTCATGGTGCGCAACGCCTTGGCGATCGTCACTGCTTTCCTGACAGGGTTGTGCCTAAACAGTACTGAGTACGGTGGCACCTTCTCCTGGAGCATCGGCTTCAATGGGATCATGTGGATTTGCACAGCCGTGTGCCTCATCACGATTCCGTTCTGCTGGTTCTGCGTGGCCGAGGAAAAGGTTGAACAGACCAAGTCCATCGGTACCTTCTACAAGGAAATCTACGAGGTCATCCAACAGCAGCCGTTCTACCGCCTCTTTATCTTCCGCTACTTCACTAAGATCCTCGGCTCAGTGTCGGTCACGGCGTCTAGCAACATCCAGTCCATTTATGCGCAAGTCACTCCTCTCAATGATGGCCTCGCAGCCTGTTTGAGCCAAGTCTTGGTCGTAGCAGGCATCTTCTCTATCAAGAAGTGGGGCCTCCAGTGGAATTGGCAGTACTTAGCCATCTTCTCCCAGCTCTTCGCGGTGTTTGTCGACGCCTTCCCGACATATTTCACCATCTGGAACGTTTTCCGCAGCCAGTGGTTCTGGCTCGGTGTGCCGCTTCTCGAAGATTTCGTGGGCGAGTTCGTCGACTACGCGACTACCATCACAATGGTGGAGATTGCTGACCCTGGCCGCGAGGCCACGTCCATGGGCTTCCTGGGCTCCATCACTGCGGCTGCGAAGCCATTCGGCACGGTCATTACCAAGTCGGTGGACAGCTACTTCGACATTGGCCAAACCGCCCTCAAAAGGGATGATCATGCAGTGCACATGGACCTCTCGTATGCCTACATTATTGCCTACTTGTTTAACATCGTGGCAGTGGTGTTCGCCTTCTTGTTGCCACGCCAGAAGCACGAGGCGCAGGCGATGAAGCAGAACGGTGGGAAGAGCAAGCTCATTGGCACGGTCTCCGTGGTGATCTTCCTCTTCTCTGTTGCATGGGCTATCATGACTCACCTCCTGTCGCTTTGGGACTCGACGTCGTGTCTGCGTATTGCTGGCGGTAGCGGGTGCTAATTCTAGAGAGTGATGTTGGTCGAGATATCTATCAACTCTCTAGGCAATTTCTAGATCGAGCAACTGTGTGTGCTCTTAGGGCGTTTGTTCTTCATCTGCCGCTATGTGTATTTGATGTTGAACACTCTGCTTTGATAGAGTTCGTAACTTGCTGCAACGAAGTTCGGTATGACCAGGTTTGTCGAGGAAGAAGTCACCCAGTACAAACAGAAAAGTATCTTTCGCTGGTTAAGCTTTTTTTCTTGCACATCGAAATCACAACTCAAGTCTTCCCAAGTAAGCCCAGGATATCGTTGTGGTGCAACCTTGCAGGTTTTATCATTCCTCTTGTCCATATCGTCTCTTTTGCCAGTTTATCCACAATCTTTGACAGCCCCAAAAGTCGTAAGCACCTGTATTGCGATCTGCAGGTTTTCCAAAGTGTACCCATTGATAATGGATACATTTGCCAATTTTGGCCAATCGCATGTATGTACCATACAAGGCTTCGCTCACATCTAGATTTGCTTCGGACCTCACACATAGCTCTATTGTGCCTCCTCCCCAATTTTCAGACATCTCTTTATGGCGGCTGTGTGCTCCCTCGTAGCCCAATTCGTGGTGCCTGGCGTGGGTAGCCTCATCGTCGAATCGATCTCCAAAATTTACGAAATCTGCCAAGAACTGGAAGAGAACGAAGCCATGTGCGTCTCAGTCTGTAAACGCCTCGAGTTTGTGAATGAAGAACTGGGAAAATCACAGACGAAGAAGCGATGCGTCAAAACCGTGTGCTCTTCATGTACGGAAACACCATCGCGAATTTCATCAAATTCCTACAGAAACAATCCAAGAAGAGCTTCCTCAAGCGGCTGGCGAGCAACCGGAAGGTTGTGGCTGCCATTCAGGACTTTAACGAAGACATTGACGACCTTTACAAGCTTCTAAATCTTGTGCATATTCAAGAAATGAGCAAATGGAAGCAGGAGTGGGAGGAAAATCGACGCAAACAGGAGCAAATGCTCGTGACAATCGCTCTGGATCAGCAACGCGTCCAGAGAGATATCCAAAACAAGGACGGAGATCTACTCGAAGGTTTGGCCATGCTCAAATTTGAGATCCAACACAAATCGAAGGAGAACTCCATCGCCACTTTAGCTTTAATGAAAAAGACTTTTAAAAAGTAGTGAGAACTTCCAAGGCCAAAGTACCGCCGACTCCAGAATGGTTCATAGCCAGTGACGATGTGGATTTCGATGCCAAGAACCAATTCGATTGTGGGTCCTACGGTTCTGTGCATCGGGGAACGTGGGGACGAGGAGCCAAAGTGGTGATCAAGTGTCTGCTGATGGACGACGAGCAAGCCAAGGACTCTTTTTTCAAGGAGGTGGAAGTCTGGCGTCGACTCAACAATCCTCACGTTGTCGAGTTGTTTGGTGCGTGTCATGTGAGCACCCCGGCGTTTTTCGTCTGTGAAGATGCAATTCATGGAAATCTCGCTGACTACTTTGAGACTGACAAGAGCGAGATCTGGAGACTCTTCTATGAGGCTGCGGTCGGTTTGGATTACCTGCACGAGCAAAAGGTGGTGCATGGGGATCTAAAGTGCAACAATATTCTGGTTGGTGCAGATGACAAAGCCAAGATCTGTGACTTTGGGTTCTCCTACATTAGAAGTCAGTCGGTGGGTTTGAGTGCCAAGGCCCAGACGGACACGATCCGTTGGAAGGCCCCCGAGTGTTTGATGCCGATGGGTGAGGAGAATCCGGACGCCGAGCACAACCCAAGGTTTGCATCTGATGTTTTCTCGTTTGGTATGTGCATCATTGAGGCTTTCTCGAACGAACCTCCGTACGGCTTCGTCGACGACGAAGTCATTTTGAGGCGAAGCTGGAGATGGCGTCGTATGATCGCCCAGAAGGCTTCGAAGACGATGAGTGGGCACTAGTGGAAAGACTGTGTGATCCTGACTGGAAGCAGCGCATCCAGCTTTCTGTTGCGATCAATGAGTTGAAGAGGCTTGCTGACAGAGAGGCGGAACGGAACAATGAGGACAACACGGATCGTGTGTGCCTTGGATGCAAGGCTAAGGTGGCGATTGAGTTTGCTTTCTGCGGAAACTGTGGCCACCAGGTTGCTCCACCGGCGTGAGGATAATGTGAATAACACCTGACAGTGCTACAGAGCACATTATAAAGCATACTGACGCGAAATTAACGACACACCCTCCCGATGAAAATGTTCGAGCTAACAACGGCGTGAAAGTCAAATAAAATGCACCAATACACATTATGTTTTCTTCACCGCAGTTGTATGACCACAGCCACTATGTGTAGGTGTTTCGAATGCATACTGTGCTACACGGTCAATGATCATCGGCCATGCGGCAGCCCAAGCGCTCACAGAAATTTTCGCTATCACTCCAAGCCCAAGCCCAATGGACATCGAAATCGCCAACGGCAGCGCTGCTCTGCAATGTCGGTGCACAGTGATACGAAACGATGGTGCGTATTGAGCTTCTCTATTGTGGGGCATAGGTACCCTTTCTGCTGCGGATGGAAAAATGCGTAGGTGTCTTCGCCCTCATCATGCAACTCCCAGAGAGCTGTCAATACGTTCTCACTATCGTTAAAATCTCCAAGCTGGACCGGGCTTTTGGTGCACGATTCCACCGCGTGGTGACCACATGGGTGTTTGTACATGGGCTATCACCGAATTTAAATGGCTTCCCCGTGGCTCGCACAGCCTCGTACGGATAACGATAATTAACAATTCGGAAGAGCGTTCGAGTGGCATCTACAGGCACAAAATGCCACTGAGCCTCCAGATCATCCGTGCTGGGCACTCGCTCACAGTCATGTCTGCGGATACCAATACGAGTTCCTTTACCGGACCTGGTCGTCACAGGCCGCTGGGTATCGTCAAAATCGAGTTTGTCCTTGGGTGAGATTAGAAACTCGATGCCATCGTTGGCTTCTGTTTCAAGTAGCAAACCACGCCCTAACACGATAGCTTTCACGACAGGAGAGAACCAGTAAAGCCAATACTGCTGTAGCAGTGGTCTGGAGTCCACTGAAAGCTTCGCAGCTAGTTCATGAACGAAAAGGGTAATACAAGACCGTTGCGTCGAGTACTGGAATGTTGAGCCGCGTTCTGATCAAGTGATCGAGCGATTGATAGACCAAATAGGATATGCTTTGCCTCCGGTAGGTTTTGTAAAAATCCAAGCACAGCTCCGATGTCACGACCAGATAATTCAAACACGTTACGAATCACAAGTTCCAATGCTACAATTTCGCGAGCGGCCTCAGGAATTGATCTTATCTTTACCTCCTGTTTGTCTTGGCTGGATCTCCTCCTAATAGTTCGCCATATTTGTCGTTTTGGTTGCTGCACTCTCGCAAGTTCCATATACACCGCCGCTCAATAGATCCATCACACACGATTGCATCATTTTTCGGGATGATAAGCGCCGATCGTTGATGAGGGCTCAATCTAGCATCGGCAGTACAAAGGAAGCCACCCGCATGTGAGTTGAAAAGCGCAAAATGCCCGCCTCCTGTTGGCGGCACAGGCTGTAGTTCCCATAGTGCCCCAGGCGCCCCACAAATGGTACTGTCGTTTTGCGTCAAGCCTGACTGCGAAGTCAATGCATACGTTGCGCCCTGGATACATTGGCATCGTACAGTAGTGGCATAAAGCCATTCGTACGGATATCGAAAGTTGACAACGCGGAAGAGTGTTTTGCTGTCATCTTCAGGGACCAGCTTCCATTGAATCTCCAAATCGTCATCAGTAGGTTTTGATTCACCACCAGTTCTACTGCTGGTAACGATGGGGCGCCATTCACTATCGACTTTGAACTCATTTCCTGCTGCACCTAACAGCTCTGAAGTTGCATTGTTCTCGAACAATACACCGCGACCTTCGACCAAGGCTTGGACATTCGCTGGGAACCACTGCACCAGTATTGCTGCGCAATTTCACGCACAAGTGAGAATTTTTTGTCTTGTTTGTACTCCGATGTATGAATAATTTCTTGTGTGAAATGAGGCAGTGCAAGACATAGCACTTCGGGCTGAAGCTCAATCTCCAGGTCGTGAAGCACAGCCGCCCCTCGAAGAGCAAGATAATTACTTGAAGGGATCGCAACAAGTCCAATACTCCACATACATCGTAGCCGTATTCTCCTACGTGGTTACGGATTGTTTCCTCGAGCTCTTTTCGCGGACAACTAGCCGTTGTTCGGTATCTAGGAAATCCGCCGTAGGTTGTAGCGAATCATCGTCTTCGTTGTCACTCATACTGCCGTAAGACGAACAAACGCTGGTGGTGATAGTCGCTAAGCTATTACAGGGGCTATCAGCATTGTGCACAAACGCACCTCACTCAATGCCTCTTGCAACATAATTCGCTGGAGATTGCGGTCTCGTTCCCACTCCTGACGCCACGCTGACATCTCCGTCATATGTACAATACTCAACAACTTGAATAGTTCATCAATCTCTTCGTGAAATTCTTGAACTTGTTCCACCACACGGGAACTCTCAACCAAGCGACGAAGCAACCGCTTTCGTGAGTGCGACTGCATAAACTCCAGGAAGCGTGCAATAGTAGAGCTGTACTGGTCCAGAACGCGGCTTTCTCGCAGTGACACGTTCGTAAATTTTTGCAACTCGTCGCACACGAAGTGTAGCCGTTCATATACTCGTCGGCACACAGCTTCGTTTTCCTTCATCTCTCCGCACAGCGTCACAATCGTCGATAATGCCGCGAAAATTGATCCACCGACAACAGGAACGATAAAGTCACACAGAAGGGAGGATATCACTTTGCTCATGATGTGAACCGCCAATGTCAATTCCTTGTCTTACTCCACCGTGCAGTCCACGCGCTGCTGCTGAGCTGGCAAATTTGATTGTGGGAAATAGGCCAGCGCCGGACGAAGTCGCCCATCGCGAGTCAATCAGCGGATCATGAACGTTGGAGAACTCCGCGACAATGGAAGCGGCCGGCCAGACAGAGAATTAACTGGACACAAGTAGGATCTTGGCAAAAATTTCATGTCTTGACATGCAGTCGGCAACACAAGTAACACTTAAGCCACGTTTCATTTTGTCTTAGGAGGGATCCGACCTACGTTGATCGTTTCGCACCCAGGATTGACGCGACAAACCATCAACGACACTTGCCGTTGATACCTGTGATCATCTGTTGCCTCACGTCATTGAAGCGCGCGTGGCGCACGCTTCCTCCGCTGGACACATGCAGTTCGGGTTGCGCGAGCAGCACCCACTACTGGGGTGATTTCGCATCGTCGCTAACGAACAAAAAGAGATTAATAAACGCACAAATTAAAGTTGTTCGACCATCCATCGAAGCAAGAACTGCCACATCTGCACCACTCTCCGATGATGGCGACGCTCGTTGTCACAGCCAGTCGATCTCCGCTCACACGAAGTACATCGCGCTCTTCATAGTTTGATGGACGTCGTACATGCGAGTGTCCGTCTCAGGCGCAGTATCACTGAAGCCCGACACACTTGACGCAGTATCACTGCCGTCCACGAGGAAGAATCGAGCACGGAACGCCACCAAATGCGAGTAGTATGCCGACGGCACCATCGACACTGAACGCGTGCACCGTGCAAATGTGTAGCACAGGCGATACGTGAGTGTCTGCAGCTCATCCGCCGTAAACCCGATCTCGTTCACCAGCACGTGGTAGTGCGTGGGGCGACTGGTGCCCTGCAATCCAGCGTGACTCATTAGATAAAAGTCGTTTTCAATCGGGTGGCAAATACCACTGTCCACAACAGTCCCCGCCTTCACATTTCCGCTTCTATCGGCATTTTTGAGCTGTCCGGGAATAGTCGCGTGTTGTGACGCTTCTGCACAACCACGAACGTGATGGGAGGCATATAGCCCTTCTCCAGTGTCTCGCAGGCTTGGCGAATAGCTGTAACCTCGTAATTCACAACCATCTGGAATTGACCTTCACTAACACCATCACGGTAGAACACGATGCGATCAGGCTTACCACGGGTCGCACGGTAAAACTGCTTCATCAGTTCTACGACCATACCCCTCAAGTCCATGATCTGCTCCACACGGTGGCCTTGAGCGCGGATAGTTGACGCGTGACGAATGAAAGTTCGCGTCCATCGATGCCGTGACGGCAGCGATGGATGGGCGCGTCTTATCCATAGGGCTTGATGCGTCACATCGGCTCCAAAGATGATCGTACGCGATGCCGACACACGCGGCAACGGACCGCTAATCACAGCGTTCTTTCCACCCAGTTTTGTGTTCACCTTCATGAGGATATTCGCAATGTACTGGGATTGCACTTCGGAACGTGCTTGGACAGCATGCACTGCGACACAATTCCCATACCAGCTTCTGTGTCGGACATGAGCTTTAACTCTCCGTACGCGTGAGCATCCAACACAGGGTTGATCATCCATACGATTTGAGCCGGAGCCTTGTACGTCTGTGTAGCAGCTTTCACTGCTGCCTGAACATACTACGCACCGAATCCTGTCTGTTCTGTTTCATCAGAATTGGCGGAAGTGTTTTCGGGCATCCCATGCCTAGCTGCCCCATCTTCTCTATGATAGCCTTAAAGAAATTCTGTATCTCTTGGATACCCAAACGTCTCGAGTCGCACATACTGATGACAGCCCATGACTGGAACCGTGCTGGAGTATTGAAGCGCTTACCGCGCATGTCCCACGTTCCGTCGCGGGGTCTCTCGCGGACCCCGCCACTATATTCCATCGTTGGAGGTGGGAGCTGTCGGCCAGTTGTCTCCACCATGTTGGGACTTACCTCAAGGCCAAAGGCCTTAAGCGTCGGGTCCGTATTGAACCCCGCCTCACGGAACTTCTGTTCAATTGAGCGCTTTCGCTGGTCAGGCGGCGTGCATGTGAATCGGATCATGTTGGCCACCTGTTTGTCCGTGACCTTGCGAGGGCACTTCTGCCCTGCCATGATGTGGCAGACCTCCATCGGCAAGTAATTTTTCTTTTGTGGAGCGCCAACGTGAAGACACGGCAGCTTGGGGTAACGAAGACGCAAATTATACGCACTTTGAAAGTACTGGACAATGGACACACGTTGACCTTCGTCATTCTCAAAGAACGTCCTCTCGGCACTCTCCCGCGACAGCCCATTGACACGGTAGCTGCGCTTCACACCAGGACGATGAGTGATGTTCACCTTGACGCCACGGATAGCCTTGCTGAACGCCGAGTGTTGGTATTTCTCCAGACTTGTCGGCATGTTCCGGAGCGACAGTGCCTCACACAAGTAATCCGTGACGTCCATCGCCTCCACGAACGCTGTAGCAGCGAGATCCAAATTCACCACCAACTTGTTCTGCGTGGCTCGGATGCTCTGGAAGTATCCGAACCATAGCTCAGCTCCTTCCCCAGTGATTTGGCTCCATTGCCATGGAACAAATTCCTCCCCACGGCTGTAAATCTCTGGGAAGCCGTGTGACGTAAAGCCACATCTAGCGCCTGTAGGGCGTCGTAGGGCGTATAGTTAAGTCGTCCAGAGAAGAGTTCCTCCAACTGGTGCATGCGGATCGCCACTGGATCCACTTCTTTCACTACCGCTGAGAACTCTCTCGCTCTCCCTCCGTCATCTGGTAGTTGTAAGCCTGTAAAATCCTGGATCTGGAAGGGAAGTTTAGCAGGAGAGTAAATGTTCTTCCTACTGTCACTCACAACTAGAAACTGTGGGTACAAACGCTTCAATTCCTGCATCAGAGCAGTCATGATCTTCCCAGCCAACATCTTGGGGGCCATCATTCCCAAAGGAAGAGCCGTTTCAGCCATTGAGACGTCGTAGTGATAGACGTCTCCAGCCAAGTTGAACTTGACTTTAAAGTGATTGGCGTACAGTTTCACTTTATCCCCTTCGTTCCGAAGCCAGGACGAGGTGGGAACTGCATTTGTACCAGTGGCTGCACCAGTTGAGGCTTTGGGAGTGAGATCTTAGCCTTCTTCCAGTTCCAAAGCGGTCTGTTCAACTGACGGAGCGGCACGAGCTGGAGGCGGTGGACGCATAGTGGCCGGTGGCAGTGGCGGTGGTGGGGGAGCTGGGTGGGAGGGTGGCGGTAGTGGTGGCGGGGAGCTGGGTGAGAGAATGGCGTTGCCGGTGGAGGAGGAGCCCAGGCATGGCCATGGCTACGACCTTGAACTTGACCTTGGCCTCGTCCTCGTCCTCGCCCGCCGCCTCGACCTCCTTGTCCTTGGCCTTGAGCTTGGGCTTGATCTTGCTTCTGCCGTCTGCCTGGCATCTTGAAGAATGAGCGAAAGGGTGAAGCTCGTTCCTAGAGTTACTTTAGATGGCGTTAGCGTTACTTTAGACGGATCTTTGAGAGGCGTCGGTACAAAATGCAAGACTAAAATTGAAGAAGTCCATCTCTGATTATGCGACTTGGTAGACAAGTGTCTGGAAAATCACTGCGATTCGATGCATGACGTGGAGCTGTACATGACTCACTCGGAATATATGTGGGTTTCTGCATTGGAAATCTCCGAAGAGTTGTGAGGGAGCAAGTCCTTTGAGGGATTTGGTATAGATTTATTGATTTCGGCCTCCATTGTCAATGCGCGACCAGTGCTTTTGCTACTGGACCAATCATGGATGATTTGGCACAATCGAAATTGTGTTTTGACTAAAAACAAAGGCACATCTTTTATGCTTCTAGGGTGCATCCGCTGTTCAAGCTGATAGAGGCGAATGCTACTGCGGAAGTGAGCACTGAATGTGCTGTAGATGACTGTTATTGCGCTTGTGAGAGGTCCTGGAGCGACCTCTTTAAAATAGAAGCGAGTACGCTTTGTCCAACGGTGATGGAGAGCTATAAAGCGGAATGTTAGAACTTCGGGTTGTTGGGGTTTTCAGGTGGGGTAGTATAAGAGTAATCCACATTAGCGGATCCACGAAGAAGCGACCCCGGTCACTCCATAAAGCTGACCACGAAGCGCCCGATGTTGTGCAATCCATGAACAGATGCTTTTCTGTCTCAATGTCTTTGCATATGTGATAAGGGCATTGTTGTACGTTGGGTATTTGTTGTGCCAGGAGCCAAAATCGTGATTGTGCTGGTAGAAGACGAAGCGTGATCCGCATATGTAGGTCGTCGTAAACTGCTAGAAGCTATGGCCTATGTTGGCGGCTGATGCGCAGATGTATTGAGATCTGGCAGCTGTGGTGGTCTTGCTACAAATTACGCCTACTTCAGACTGATCGTCAAGCGCTGTATTTACAAGTCTAGGAACTGGTACGCGGCACATCCGTTGAAATCGGTGACTCCCGACTCGTATGTGACCCCGTCCTTGGTGGTAAAACCGGACGTGATCCATGTGCCGATCATCTCATCCTGGCCCTGTAGCAAGTAGGTGTTGTTCGTACTGGGCTCCGTAGTGTTAAAATATTCACAGGCCTTGTGGTAGTAACTGTTGATGCACGTCGCGTTGCTCTGTAGACGGTTAATAGTGTCGATGACACCACCACAGACGGTGCTGAGCATTTCACAGTCGCCATCCGAGTCGCCTGATCCGTAGATCGGAGCTGAGCCATTGTACATCGGTTTCAGGATAGTATTGACAATCGTCTCTTTACCGGGGCCCCACGTGATCGGATAGTCGTCCTGAAGCTCTGCAGTGAAAAGACCAGCGTCGTCATTCTTGAAGCGAACGCCATACACGTGATCGTTAGGCACCATGTTACCCAGTCCAAAGATGTTGGCGGCCTCAGCTACAACGAGTTGGGGCGACGCACTGATGATGTACACTTCAACTCCAGCAGCACGCAAAGCACGCATGGTCGTCTCCTGCCCATTGAACAAACGCATGCCCTTGGTGTACCAACCCTGAACTACCAGATCACCTGTCGAGTTAAACGTGAGATCCTCAAGCCCTTGGGCCATATTCCAGCGAAGACTGGATCGGACGACGGATTTCATTTCGTCTTCTGCCATTCCGACGAACAAGCGAGGGAGAATCGACATTGCAATGGTCATGGCGCAGTCGGAGTACCAATCACCGCCATCCTGGACCTCGATGCTGTTGAGCAGGAACCCCAGTTTAGCGCGGAAATTGACGAACTCCGTCGTCTCCTTGATCTCTTCGAGCGAGGCATTCGCTGTGGAACCGTTGGTGAGGTTGTAAGTCGGACCAATGTAGGCGTCGTATAACACCTTGTAATCCACAGCAGCACTGCTGAGGGCGGCTGCAAGAGTCACGTCGGTGCCATTCAGGTCCTGTCCGATCACGGAGTTCGTGCCGTTGACGAAACAGGCGTCTCCTTTACTGGAGTTGTACCCGAGAGAGAAAATGGTCGTGAAGTCCTCCGGTGCGAAGCGGATGCTCAAGCTGTCCACTTGGTAGTAGGCCATCGTGTATGACAGGTCACCGAACATGGACGTGCTACTCCAGTCAAACACAGCGTAGGCTTCACCAGGAGCACGGACGGAACCCACGTTTTCCAGCAGTTTGCCGACAGCCTTGTTGTTGTAGTCGGGTGCCTCAGCCGCGATGAAATAGTTGTCGCCGCGGCGCTAGACGCCAGTAGTGCCGCCGAGAGCGCAGCTGTACCGAGGAAGCGTGTCATTTGCCGACTGGGGTGGTGGTGGTTTTGCGGTGCTGCTCGATCCTAAGCAAATTTGAAAATGACGATCGGTTGGATACTTTTACTAATCCGACTAAACTGATCTTGGCCATCGGCGCAAGGCACTCTCCACCACCGAGCATGTCTTGTACAGTGCCGAAGAGATCGACAGGGATGTGAAGCAACGAACGTGCCCTACGCTTGAAAAGCTTGTTTCGGTTGTCAGATGCCGATGAGTGCGTGAGGCCTCCACGCACTGCTATGCAGGCTGGTTTGTGCACACTGCAACAGCACCTGATTAATGGGAGGATCCTGAAAGGGTAGTAACGTTGAGTCTAGCGCAGGCATAATTGGCTACGCGGCAATGTAAACCATTTCATTTCATTTCCTGAAAGGGGTTTTGTCCGTACTTTGGTTCGCCCCAGTTCCCTACAAAGCTTGGACGTTGTTTAACAGTTCGACAAAATGGAATGTAGTCTATTGGATACCATGCATCGTTCAAGGCAACGGGTGTGCAAATACTACATATATATTAACCTAAAAGCAAACAGGACCATGCTTCTTTGTGAGCACAATTTCCAGGCTCGAGCAATGGTGGTCAACAAGGTACTACAAGTAAATTCAACGCCGATCTTCAAGCGCGCATCGGCTGCTGTCAAGCACTCATCTGTTGTTGCCAAGCACTCATCTACTGCTGTTGATAACAATCTGGCTTCGCAGTGATGCACTTGACTCCCGTCAAAGGTTGGACCGTGGGTGAATTAGAGTGGGCGAATTGGATGAGTTTTGTTGGACAGGAGGTATGAATTGCCGAGTGTGCTTGGCAGTTGGGACAAACACTGCCAGCGTTTGTGCAATGCTGTTTATCTTGCGTCACGCAGGGAAAGCCACATCTCTATTGGACTATCCCATATGGAAGGGGGCTTTTCCGAATGGCATACAGTGGTGGAGAGCGAAGCTTGTGCCGAGAATACAAAAATCAAATCCACCTTGATCACGAAGTATCCAAACGATAGGAACGTAACGCTACCAGTAGGTCATTTTCAAAATTGCCCCGGGACAAGCGCAACTTCCTGTCATGGTACGCGTTCTTGGCACAACCGCGCTATCGGCCGCACTCTTGGTGTCTAACGCCGCAGCAGACAACTATTTTATCGCGGCTGAGGCACCTGACTACAACAACAAGGCAGTCGGTAACCTTCTGGAAAGCGTGGGCTCCGTCCGTGCTCCTGGTGAAGCCTATGCTGTCTTTGACTGGGATAACACCTGTATGTACGGTGACCTGTCGTACACAACTGCTTATTATCAAGTGGATAACCTGAACCTCCACTTCGCGCCGGAGGACTTCGAGATGATCTTTTCGGTCGGATACAATGCCAGCAGCAGCGACTCCTGCTTCATTAACGGCACGAACTCCGTGATCGGACAGGACCTGAACGGCACCGACGTGACGCTTGCTACAACTTTGAACGAGACTGCCGCTGACTATAAAGTGTTGTACGACGCCTACATCGCTCCAACCTACAACCTCTCCAACGGCACTACGGCGACGGCGTCGCTGGATGAGATTAAAGAGACAACCGAGTTCATCAACTTCCGCGCCAAGATGGGATTCTTATTGTACGGTCTGGGAGTCAGTGATGGTGGCGATCCCTATTCTGACTGCGCTATGAACGTTGTTATGCGTGTGCTACCTCTCCTGCTTGCTGGCATGACGGAAGATGAAATCAAGTCCCTTGTCCGTTCAAGCATTCGGTGGCATCTAGGTCAGGCACTTGAGTCTCTCATTCGCATCGACAGGGAGCCTAGCTGTCGAAGGATGGTACTACAAAGGTCTACGCCTTTTCAACGGGCAGGAGTCGATAATGCGCGGGCTGCGAGCGGCTGGCATCGACGTGTACATCATCAGCGCTTCACCTGAGCTTTACGTGCTAGAGGCCGGTAGTCTCCTTGGTCTAGGCTACATGGTGCCAAACGACAACGTGTTTGGCGTCCGTTTCAAGACCGATGACGCTGGTCTTTTCACTGTTGAGTACGAGGACGACTACCCGATCACCTGGGGTCCCGGCAAGGCGACTATTGTTACGAGCATTCTGAAGCCACTCCACAAGGGCTCAGCTCCAGTCTACGGCTCAGGTGATTCTGATGGCGATTGTGAAATGGTCAGCACTGTTCGTGACGGTATCGTCGACATCAACAACCGTCTTCAGGGCAACTCGACGTGCATCTTTACGTTCTACCAGAAGGCCTGTGAGTACTTCAACACGACGGAGCCCAGCACGAACAATACCTACCTGTTGCAAGGTCAGGACCAGGTGATTGGCTCTTGGATTACGTCTGGCTTCACGACCGAAGACGGTGTCTCGTATGAGTCTGGTGTTACCAGCAACGACGGTTGTGCTGCGTACCAGTTCCTCAACTTGTAAATGCTTGTTTCGATGGCTACATTTTACAGATAAAACTTCAGTTTTGATTAACAAATTGTTGTTCGAATGTAAGCTTCCTTTCTTAAATGTCGTACGAACGTTGTTCGCCACGTCGACAACGTGGCCAATAATATCAATTCGACCTCTTCGTCTTCATTCTTAGTCAGCTTCATCCTTGTGGTGGAGAGTTTGAGGTCTCACTCTCTCTCTCTCTCTCTCTCTCTCTCTCTGTATCACCAACGTCTTCTATCTACCATGGCCACCACTATGAAGAACCAACAAAATCCGATATGGAACAGCAAGCAGCTCAAGCAAATGGCGGCAGGCGGTGGCGCTGGCATCGTGGCCAAGACGGTAGTCGCCCCTTCGAACGAGTCAAAATGTGTGCCAAACGGGGGAGAGTGTGGGAATGGTACAGACAACTCGCAGCATCTTCGCAAGTGAGGGAATGCTGGGCTTCTGGCGAGGGAATATGGCCGCCTGTGTGCGCGTTGTCCCTCATAAAGCTGTGCTCTTCGCCTTCTCGGACTTTTACAAGGAACTCTTCCGATCGATGGACTCGACGGGGAACAACAAAATGCCAGCGTGGGGGCCGTTCGTATCGGGATCTCTCTCGGGCTTCACGGCGTCCATTATAACGTACCTGCTGGACCTCATCCGCACGCGGGTTTCGGGACAAATTGGCGAGAATTTAGTGTACAGTGGCATCTCGCACACCTTCATGAGGACGTTGAAGGAGGAGGGACCTCGTGCCTTGTTCCGTGGGATTGGACCGACGTTGTTTGGTGCATTGCCCTATGAAGGGATTAAGTTTGGGTCCTATGATTTGTTGACCCAATTGCTGCCTGAAGACATCGACCCCAAGGCAAATTTCGCTGGCAAGATCCTCTGCGGTGGAGGTGCAGGGGTGCTGGCGACCATCTTCACCTACCCGAACGATACAGTGCGACGGCGATTGCAGATGCAGGGGCTGGAGGAGCTACGCGGCAATATAAGAACGCATGGGACTGCTACGTGAAACTCGCCAGGAATGAAGGGTGGACGGTGTACTACCGCGGACTTACGCCGACGCTCGTACGCGCCATGCCCAATATGGGAGTGCAATTTGCGACCTACGACTTCCTCAAGAGTCTCATTGAGTGAGATTCGAGCTTCTATCTAGAATTGACGAGGCTATTTCGTTCGAGCGAGGAAGCAAGTGCCACAGCGCTCGTCTATCTTGATGTGTACAAACTTCTAGAGATGCTATCATGTTGCTTACCATTTTGTTTTTACTTTTTAGACGAAATGCATTGCATGATGTGCATGTAATAAAGTTCAATTACAATTAGTTGGTGTTCTTCGCACCATCTCGCGTCTTCACCAAAGCATTTTTTTTTACAAGTGATTGTACCTCCGGTATTTGCTGGGGGCATTCATTGATGATGGAACACATTCTTCAAGATCCCTCGACAAGCACACTCATTACGATTACGAAGACGGCAAGATGGATTTCATTCCGGACCTGCTGCTAGAAGTTCAAAGGCCATGTATTGAAATGAGGGAGAATGAGGAGCTCTGCCGGACTCTCCACGACCGCGCCCAGTGATTCTTGGTCCACGTGGAGAAAATGACTCAATACGAAAAGAGTTTCAAGCAGACCGCTGTTCCAGTACGAGAACACAGTTCGCAAGATCCTTCACGTCATGCGCAAACATTATAAGAGACACTTCTTCATCCGAATCTGAGGGAATTACAAAGATGTGGGGAAGTTGAAAGCGCCTCCAAATAGGATATCCAGTCAACAGAACAGTTCCGCATATTGGCTGAGGAGGCTTTCGTCAAACTCCAAGATGTGGCCGACAATGTTGATGTTATCCGAGTAATAATCGACAATAACAATTGGCGGGAAGATGTGGTAGCTCTTGGTGTGTTGGTGGAGTATCCAGAGTCAACGACTGTAAGTGTCGGCATGCCAGATGAACAGATTGAACTGGCCAAGAAAACGTTCCACCGAGCTAAGTTCCTGGTGGTTGAGAAGAAAAATCGATGCCTTCGATTCCTCGACTGGGACTAGATGTTGCCATGGACAAGATTTCTTGCATCTACAACAGAAATCTTCTTGTCCAAGCTAGTCTGTGACTATTTAAATTAACTCCAGTTCTCTTCTCGCGAATACCAAAACCCTTTTCTAGTCCGCATCGGTTTGCGAGACTTCACAGTGTCATCATCAGATAAATCCTCCGGACCTGCCTAGGTTTGGAAGTTGAATGTATTGAGGTCGCTTAACAATGTTACAGAAGATGATTCAGTCGGCATCAGCAGAGTCACCGTTGTTCTCATTGTCAGCCGCCACAATCTCATGCGCGAGCTCCTGTTCATCCTCCGTCAACACGCCCTTCAGAGCCGATAGGTCCTTCTCAAAGACAGTCTTCACCACAGCTTCAAGCGCAGCACGGTGGTGCGTCTCGCGCTTCACTCTCGTAGTGAACCGCTCCATGAGGCTTGGACGTGTCGCTGCAGCAGCTAACAGCTTCTCGCGATTGCGCGCAATTGCCTCCTTGAACTGCTGCCGCTGTTCGCGAGCCTTTTCCTTGGACAGTATCCAGGTCCTTCAAGTCCACGAAATTGCCAGCAAAGTTATCGCGGCGTATGTTTTCAGATTGCTTTACCTGCGCACGAACACGACGAGTGGCTTCCTCCCGCCTTCGCTCTCGAGCGTCAGCTTCCCGCTCTTCTCGATCTCGTTCCTTCTGCTTCTTTGCTGCATCAGCCATGAGCTTTTGCACACGAAGCGTCTCAGACTTCGTAGGCTTCCTTTGATTCCCAACGCCAGCTCCGATAGATGCACGGGTACGCGCCATCACTTTGCCTTGTGCTTGTTTCGCTTGTTGACGAATCGCTTCTTGCTTGGCTAGTAATCGTTGTTTCCGTGCCTCTTTCCTCTCACGCAAGTCAGCTAGCTCGGCTGCACGAGAGACGAAAACTCGGCATTTTATTCTTTGACGAAGCCCCATTTTCGTCGTTGACAGCCTCTTCCTCGCTTTGGTCTCTCCTCACAAGTTCTTTTCGTTTATTCGCTGAGGTTTCCAATTGGGCATGCAGGTGATCGAAGTTAGGGACGGGTTTTGGTCGATGCTTTCGCCATCTCGCTTCCTCCTCAGCTGCTATCTTCAATTTCTTCTTTTGCTTCACGGTCATTTTGTTGGTATACACGTTATCATTACCATCAGCAGAAGCGCTGAGACCGCCATTTTTGCTAGCTACTTCCATCCGTGGGGGTAGTGTTGCTTCCTGCAAAGTTTTTGAGATCGTTGAAGAATTCGCTCCTTGCGCTTCTGCTCGGCCTCTTCAGCTTCACCTGCCGACAAATAGGTCTGTATTGGCACATCGCGTGCCTTTACTTGCCTTTCACGTGATATTTCGACTCTCATCTCCCGCTCAAGCTCTTTCAATTGCTGGGACTTGTGCACTTTGCCAACGCCTCGCGCTCCAAAAGCTTCTGTGGTGGTGATGCGCGACAGGCTCGCTCAAACGCCCAGCTGCATCCTTCGCGAGCTGTTCAGCTTCAGCTTGTGCTTGATCCTTCTCTTCAAAAAATGCGCATGACCGTCTGAGCTCCTGACTATCTTTTAAGCTGCGTTCTGTCCGTGTCATTGAAGAACTGCGTGATCGGCTGTGATTTGAGGGTCGAATGCGAGACGATGACGATGTACTCGACATGGAATGAGTCTCTAATCTGCTTCGAGACCGAGAATGCTGTCTGAACGATTTCGTAGGCTCTGGTGAACTACATTCTAGTATACAATGCACGACCTGTTAGCAATATAATAACCCCAAAACGATGAAAGCCACTACCTTGCGGCGCCGATCCTGAATACTCCGGGGTTGCTTCGTTTCCTGTCCATGCGGGCCAACCCGAGCTCCGTTTAAAGGCGACGTCTATATGCATGGCCGTGTGCACATGTTAGTGAAGCTCATTAATGAATTCGACATCAATAGACTTACCGCAGGCGAGGCTGCGTCGAAGTATGGTGGAGGAGATTTTGCCACGTCGTCCCAATCAATTAGTTCTGGGTCATCTTCCTCCGCTTCGCATTCATTATTCGTACCCATGTCGCCAGCGTCGTTGTTGCTGCTTGGATAGAGGTGATCATCATCTTTCTCCGAGCCAGAATCTTCATGAAGAATAACCTCGCGATGCCTTTCGGTTTTACTCGCTGCTACAGATTTTCGAGTAGGCTGCTCTTCCTTATGAGATAGCTTCCGCCGTTGCTCTCGCAACTCCAATTCCAAGCGGCGCGCTTTGCGTTCTGCTTCATCCTTCTCTCGTTGCAGTCTCTCAAGGGCCTCAAACTCAAAGCGCTGCGTCGCCTTCATTTTTGAAGCTCGCGTAGCACCTGTTCCTGGAAGGACTGGGAGACAACATCATCGGCGGGACTCTGCTCATTACCAAAAATCACTTGGTCACCACTATTCGAGACGTTCATGAATGAGTTATCCTCAGTGCTTCGACGTTCAGACTTCGATCCCTCATTCTTGTAACTCATCTGTGGAGAGCTACTTCTAATTGGATGAACCGATACTCATGCTTGGTTGATGAACGTCTCGACCGACTGCTTGATTGGCGTTCACGGCGCTGAGCCTTCAGGTCGTCAATCATTCGACCCACTTCTTCTGTCTGCAAATCAGTCATAATCAATTGGCAACCAGTTTGGTTAACAAGTGCTGACACACAATTAACACGCACCTCCCGTTTTTGTTGATCTTCATCCATGACTCGGTAGCGGCCGCTGCTAATACTGACATCGACGTCCTCATTCCATTCAGACCGCGAACGAGATTTAGAGCCCCATGATTGCAGTGACGAAGAGTAGGACGCTGTCAGGTTTGCTCGACTCATGCCTCTCAGAATCTGGAGCTAAACAAAAGACACAACTTCAGCGCAAACAGTGTAGTGTGCAGCATCGCATGCCTGCCGTCCAATACTACAATAAAACACGTCCAGCCAGCCAAAGGAATTTCATTTAGGCTCACAGCAGCCCCGATTCGCATCAAAATAGCTGTGAATCCACTAAAAATATGCCTTCAACATGCGGAAAGTGGTCGATGGTTCTATCGGTAGTGCACCTTGCTGCTTAAAGACAGTAGGTGTGCCAGCGATAGCGTAGATCGCTCGGCGCATGTAGCTGGCTATTCAATCTATTCACTTGGTCGTGGCTCCAGACGTGATGATGGCGTTAGCAGCGGCAAGCGCCTTCTCGAAGTCGTTCCAAATAACCTCGATGTCTTCCTGACCGATAGAAATGCGAATGAGGTGACGGTCCACACCACAGGACTCCACGAAATCCAGTTCGTTGTAGTGTGCCAGCACCGAGTACGGACAGCACAGCGAGAAGTTCGTTCCAAGACTTGGGCCCTTGGCAATCGTCAGTGTGTTGTAGAAAGCCTCAGCAGGCTCTAATCCACCAGACAGCAGAATGGAAAACAGAGGGCCATAGCGTGGCTTACCCTCCGACTCAGATGGCACCAGAAATGGATCATACAGCGATTCAGCACCGCTAAGAGTTGGGTAGTAGATATCTTTGATGAGCGGATGCTTCTGCAGCCTCTCCACAATCTCAGCTGTAGTTGCATTCGTCTTGGACAGTCGTGCCGCGAGGTCTTCTGATGTCTCCAAGAGAGACTTCACGTCATCCTCGACGATGAACGAATCAGCTTCAGGGTCAAATAGCGCACCAAGTTCCGTAGCGATGGGACTAGCAGGATTCAGTACCACACTTCCTGCCATCACATTGCTCGTACCGCTGAAAATCTTAGACAGACTGGTCGCTACTAGGTCAGCACAACCGTGGTACATTGTGTTCACATTGTAGGAAGCCACCGTATCATCCACAACTAATGCTGTGCCATTGCCATGCGCCAACTTGGCCAGCCACTTGAGATCCGCCATCGACAGCAATGGATTGCCTGGGAACTCGGTAAAGATGCCCAGCACCTTCTCTCTCGCCACAATCTCCTCTACCTGCTTCTTCTCCTCTCCCCAACCGTAGGGAAGAAATAAACCCCTGAGCACACCACTCCTGTCTCTGTAAAATCTTCAGTGTGTCCACATAAGGGAAGCCCACGAGAATACTCTTGCACTCTTTCCCTCGGAATTTCTGCAGAAGTCTCACACAGGCGAAGATAGCAGCCATGCCCGTCGGGTAGAGTGCCACCTTGTCCTCTATGTTGTCCCCCTTGAGATAGAGTTCTCCCACTCGTTTCTTTAGTGCTGAATGGCTTTCAGTTTGTCCTAGAGCGGGGGCAGCACCCTCCCCAGTCTTTAACACTTTCAGGAGCTTCTCAGCGTGTCTGGAGGACACAATTTCCCAGAGTGTTGCCAGAACTGCGCTGCAGTTTTCTGTAGAGTATGGGGGAAGCGAACGACGTGTACCAGCTCCTGAATCAAGTGGACAGAAACGTCCTCACTCTTGACGCCGATGTTGCGACTGCTGTCCACCAGGAAACGCTGCAGACGCTCCGCCACGTCCTTTGTGGGGATAGGCATCATCTCCCACGTCTCTGGGTCGTCCTGGGGAAGTTCTGGCTCTGAATCAACGCTGTGAGCTCCACTACACGAGGGTGACGGAAGAAGCGAGGATAACCACAAGCCATGGCGTTTAAAACCTCTGGCAGGTCTTCTTCGTAGCCCACTACGTGTGACCAGTCAGGCATCGACACAGAGATCGCATTGGGGTCTTGAGGGGGCAGAGAGACGCCTAGAGGTTGAGGGATCAATGGGGAGGACATCTCGTTAGTCTCTGCTGACGCAAATGCGGAAGTGCTCGTTTTGACCAGCAACTTGATTTTAGCCAATGAACGTGCTGTAATTGATGTTTATAGCCAATGGCGTGCAATCAATCCATAAGGAGACAATGACTGACAGATTCGCATTCGATTGCTTGCTGTATCAAGCGCCAAGGCCTGTAGAAAGTCTTTATGCAGCTGTCACGAAGCGTATTGGTGAGGTCTCCTTGTATCTGTGGGCGTGGGTGTGTTTTATCCTCTTGATCTAATGAAGACAGCTTCATTTCAAGACTCCCCATCTATTTGATGACTTGGGATCGACATTTACACTTTCGGCGTAGCAGTTACACGAACTTCATTTTGGGACGTCTGTCTGGTATTGCGCTGCCTCTTTTGTTTTGACTGCTATCTACATTGGTGGAGGGTGCACTCAGAGAAGTGTGGTGCGGGCGATTGACCATGGACCTGAAAACACTCTGGGCACGCGAGAAAGCTCGAGTTGCTGCGGAATTAAACGACGCCACCAAAGATTGCAGAAGAAGGTGCTCAGTGAAAGAAGAATCAGGAACTGCAGCTACGGGCGCCTCGTACTAAGACCGCAGCTGCTACTGCGAGTCCGACTGTGAAGCCATCGCCAGCGCCCAAGAAAAAGTCGTCAGGAGCTATCAATGTCTCGACTACCTTCGTTCGGGATCGAGACCGCGTGTTCCAGTTGCTTTTGGAAACCAGCATCACGCCTTCGACGAAAGAAGCAGCACCCAATTTCAATGGATCAATGAATTTGCCATGGAGTACGCTGATCGAGCTGTTCGACGATTCTTTGGAGGTCCACAGCCATCGCAACAACAACCTGTGGCTTCTGTTGTGCAGAATAACAGTGGCCTCGCAGCTTCTCCCACTTCACGTGGACCAACAGGCCGAAACCCTTCACTCCACGTAAGCTCAATGTTATCACTTCATGGCCAATCGTCGTCGACTCAGGTTCAAAGTGCGCAGCCATCTGGGCAGACCGCTGCGTTCTCAACGATGACAAAAACAGCTCAGAATTTAAGGAAGAATGGGCGGAAGCGTGCTGGCACTGAGTTTTCATCACAAGCGCTCAAACCGTACGGTGGTGACATATTCGGCACGCGTGGTGATTACATCGATGGGATGCTTTACATGTCTCGCATGAAGCGCAGCTACCAGGCAATGTACTCTGGTGGCGATCAGCAATTGAGGAACGCTGATTCCAACCTTCCTTGGGGAGAGTTAGCCCGACCAGAAGGGCGTAACGTGTTGAAAGACGGTGTACTGGACGCTTTTGCGGTGGCAGGAGGCAATACTACAGCTAGTAATGGCGGAAAAATGGCAGTAAGCGGAGACCGAAGGCGCCGGTATGGTTCCTCTATTGTTATTTCAGCCACGAGCGAAGAAGACGAAGGGCAAGGGTCGATATTGCCAATCGTGCAGTGGAAACAGCGACAACGGTGCTCGCTGACACTGAGCAATTGGAGCTTTAATCCTGAGAATGCTCGGCTGATGGTACATGAAAATGTGGTGGAAGCACTAATACGGTTGTGCAAGGACGGAGATGAGACCACAAGACTGCATTGTGTCACTGCCTTCATGAACTTATCCCACCTCTGTGAATTGCGCCGTATAATCGTTCAACAAGGTGCAGTGAAGACGGTCGCCGAGGTTGTTAACGACACGGAGGATAAGGCGATCCGCACGGCGTGCGCCATCACTCTGTGCAATTTGTGCTCTCTGCAAGGCGAGGAAGGCCTTTTGGTGGAGGATGGAGCAGTGAGCGCGTTGACGACGCTGATCAACGAGCACGAAAAGGTTTCACATATCTGCCGTAGTGCCCTTTTCAACCTTACCTGCGTCTCGCGGTCATATCACAAGATCGAGAGCGTGCTCAAAGCATTTATTACACTTACAGCAACCCGAAATGGAAGTAACAGTACTGGTTACCCAGGAAGCACCGAAGAGGAATACGATGATATCACCGCTAAGGCGCTTTGCAATCTGTCCAATTTGAAGCGCATTCGTCTGCGTCTCATGGAAGAAGGTATCGTCAGCGCTATTGCATCATTACTCCACCCAAACAACCCATTGATTCAAGATCTGCTAGCGCAGATTTTGCTAAATCTATCGAGACTACCGGCCTGCAGGAACGAAATGGTCGCAAAAGGCTGCATGGGCACTTTGGTCGCGCTAGCTGGGACTTCGAACGCTATCACGACCAACTGTTTGATTGCAAACACGCTTTGGAATCTTAGCAAAGATTCGGGTAATGTAGTACGCATGGTATCCGAGGGACTGCTTCTCTTAGTAATGGAATTATATCGGGAAGTGCGTGAAATTGGCGACAGAGACCAAGAGGATATTGACGTCATTACCTCGATGGCAGCTAAAGAAGAAGAGTTATTGCAGGTGTGTGCTCACACGCTGTACAATGTGTCATGCTGTGAAGATGTGCGAGCAAAATCAGTTGAGCGTGACGCCGTGAATATTTTATCGTCACTATCTCGACGATCTACTGGAGAGGATGCAAAGCAAATGTGCACACTTGCACTTTGCAATTTGCTTAGTGTGCAAAAGGCAGCTGGAGATATTGTAACAGCAGGAGCAATCACGGCATTGATTCAGCTCAGTATGGCTCCAGCACAATCGTGCGAGAGGCGAAACCTGTTCTCCAAGGCGCTCCATGGACTATGCGATAAAGCGTCAACCCGTGTAGCAGTGACCGATGCTGGGGTGATCCCGGCGTTACTTTTTCTCTCTGGTATCAATGAAACCGAGGCACATGGAGGTGAGGGTGCAGATTTGATTCAAAATCAGTCGGCGGATGTTTTGAGCGAGATTCGAGCTCGTTGCACTGCAGCATTTGCATGCTTAGCTGCTGATGCGCACACCGCGGCTCACGTATGTAATGCTGCTGTTGTGCAATGTGTGACGAAAATTTTAGCCCTTGAGCACTCCAATGTCGTGATCGAGCGTTTTGTTGCTCATGCTTGAGTCTTCTGTGCCGTGATGAACAGTGTTCGCTTATTATGGTAGAGGTTGGTGCTATCGAGATGGTGTTGACCACTTGTGTGGAATCGCATGACTTAGAGAGCAAAGCGTCTTGCTGCCACGTGCTTGCCAGTGTATCATGCCATCCGAGTTGCTGCACCGCGCTTATGCGCACGGGCGTCGTATCTGTACTTGCCACACTTGCGAAGATCAAAGAGGATCCTGTCATTCAACGGTGCTGCGCAATTACGCTTGCCAACCTATCTGTTGAGCCGGATATTCGAAAGACTCTAGCCTCTGCTGGCATTGTTGCGATAGTATCAGTTCTCAGCAATTCCTACAGTGAAGACAGTCAGTGTGACTGCGCTAAGGTTTTGTGTAACCTATCTTGCATCCGTGGAAACGAAGCTGTACTTGTCAAAGAAGGAGCGGTTGGAGTGCTGATGATGATAAGCATGGTGCGAGCGGTTAGCGTCTCCACAAAAGAGACGTGTATCCGTGCGTTATTGAATCTTCTGAATGCTGAGACGATGAAGCACATGGTCAATGAAGGCCTCGTAAAAATCCTGCCAGTATTTGCAGGATTGACCTCTAAAGAAGTATCAACGATTGTGACGATCATTTTCAGCAAATTATTGAATCATCCTGTTGGAAGAAACGCGCTGTGTGCAGAACAGCAATCACTAAGTGCACTCTTTCAACTTATGTCGTACGAGTTAGCGATGGGAGACGTGTCTCACTTGGATGAACAGGAGCGAAGTTTAGCCTCCTTGCACGAGACGCTGCTAAGCGAACTCGTGTACTATGATAATTCTCGATTAATCAGTGTACACACTGGTATATTGAATGCTCTCCATCGAATTTCGATGTACGAGAAACGTTACTCCAATACGATTGATGGTGGGCTGGACCATTGTGCAGAGAAGAAACTTGCGCTAGTTTTCTTTACGTTAGCGAAGAGCGAAGACACTCGCATGGCCATCGCCTCATCCTCGAGTTTGGCAACCTTGCTGAAATTCCTGGAGCTTCATTCGCCAAAGGACGACTGTGCGTCAGAATGTGCATTATTCGCGGTGGCGACGCTGTGCTGGTTGGGTTGGCATGATGACACACGCAGATTTCTTCAAATCTCTGAGATACCTTGTGCGCTCACGAATATGCTCCAGATGCGTGGTACTGAGGATGATGATTGCAACAACAAGCCGACATCGTATTCACCCCAAACTGTCAAAGCGTGTGCTCACGCTTTCTTGCTTGGCGCATAGTACTGAGCTCCTGGAAATGATGCTGACGGAAAACACGATGGTGTATTTGAACACTATTCTTGCCGCAAAGTCTCCTGGCCTGAACGATGATGAAACGATGGAGTCATCTCTCTCCAGTGATAAAGAGTTTGTTGCGCTAATATGCTACCTGTTCCGTCAGCTCAGTCATGTCACATTCTTTTCCTCAGTCATGAACCAGCAGCCTACCCCAATCCTCGAGTTGTTTTGTGTCCTGGTACAACGCGTAGTAGCAAGCAAAGATATCGACTCGTCCCTTGATTGTGCCGAGGCGCTATGTAGTATTGTATTTGCGCCATCGCCTGACCAGCAAACGGTTAATTCCCCAACTCCTGGACGAGTCGGGTCAATTACCCAAGCAACTACCAGTAGGCCAGCGCAAGTTTTAGTCGCGAGTGGTGTTCTGAAAGCCATTGGGTCTCTCATGTGTGACGAACAGTTGCCGGAGACACGTTGGCGCTGTGCTGCAAGTTTATGGGCTCTAGCATCCGTGCCGGAATATCGCCGTCAACTAGTCGAGTTGGGTGTCACATCAATGTTGGTGAAAGAATCATATCGTGCTGCTCAGATCGCCTCATTGAATACGCTTCAATGTTGCGCTGGTGCACTTTGCAACCTCACAATTGTCACGGAAGAGTCGAACGCAGCCAGAATGGTCGATGAAGGAGCCATGCCAGCGCTGATTGAACTTGCCAAACTGGAGAATGACACAATACGAGAGTACTGCACGCTCGCGCTCTCGAATTTATCTGGACCATCACCAAAAGTGGAGTCCGGTGCTGTCTCTGCGTTACTGAACCTGTCCCTCGACTTCATGCCATCAGGTTCAGGCATGTTAAATTCAAGCCCTACCAGGCGTGCAAGCCAACAGCGACCAGCAGTATTGCGTCGACCACCACTGGTGTGCGGAGAAAGACATAAGCAGTTCGCAGTCCTTCCAGAGTTTGAGATTGAAATTGCAACCAATAGGTCTTTGGATGAACAGAAGTTTGAGGCCGAACTTGTTGTGAGCACGCCACCCCCTCCTCACTTACCTCCAGTTTCTGCTGATTTCCTGGGTTCCTCTGCTAGACTAAAAGCTCCAGGTGCTGAGCTCTCAGATACCAAAGTAGTGAGCGATTGCTCTCCATCTAGTCCTGATGGGGACAATCTTGTGGGTTCAACGGGCGAGCCAACTGATCGTGTGGTCAAACGTGATGAGGTTTCGGTTGAGATTATGCAGATGAGATTTTTTGATAAAATGGATCCAGAGGAGAGTCTTGCTTTGATGACTGAAATGGAGGAACGTGAAGGAGAAGAAGACTCTAGTTGGACTGAAGATCACCACAACGAATCTGCAGGGAACCAGGAACAAGGTCCAGCAACTGCCCAGACACTAGTTGAACCAAAGCCAGGGCCATCGAAAGGGGACCAAAAACAAGGGGATATGACGCGATCAACAGAGCATTTGTATGGTAATTCGCTTCGGAAAGTGGGGACAGGAGCAAGTGGCAGCACCGCGAGGTCTAATCACATGCTTTCTCCTCTCTCTCGAGTGGTGACGAGGAAAGCAAACACCTTGCAGGCAGCACAAAAATTCAAAGACAAAGCTGTGCGAAAGTTGCGGAAAGATGGAGTCAACAAGCTCGCAATGCTGAATTCTCAATCATCACCATGCTTAACGAAGATGGTGAATACTAAACCAGGAGTTGTGTCGGAAGACTCTGCTAACAACCGTGATCATACACTTGGAGGCATGGCAGCCGGACACATAACCACAGTGCTGAAGTCGCAATCATTGCTGGCAAGCCTTCCTCCCTCCACGTCAACACCAGCTCTACCCACTCCCGTGACTGGTATGAATGACAACAGGACAGATCGTCATGCCACGCTGCTAGCGGCGGTTTCTGCTGCAGGGCTGTACGATGCTGCACCTCCCAAATGGCAAGAATTCCATGGTGCGGCTTTATTCAAGCAAAGCAAAAACCTGGCGCAAAAGGCAAAAGGAAGGACATGGAGACATTATTCAATGCAAATGCTACAGCAGCATTAGCAGAACCAAAATCGATAGATTCACTGGTACCGGCAACTACTATCGAGGAATTCCAGGTGCAAGCAAAGAAGCTAGGTCTGTGGAGTTAGGACGGTATGAACACCAATTATGAGTTGATACGTCTTCCATTTGGCCATTTCCAACGATGCTGCTGGTTGACATACGCATAATGCTGATGAAAAGAAGGGAAACCAAGGACTGGCGCGTACTTCGAGGTAACTTTGTACAAGCTTCACGATTTCTGCACTTTTGTTATGTCTGTGGTGCTCTATGAGCTACCCGTTGTTGGCTTCTGCAACATACTTGGTGTAAGAGGTGGCAGCTCGCTTTTGATATGATGGGGTGGCCGAGGTGACGGTGACAGGAGTCCGAGGCTGCTCATGAAGCGTGGTGTTGTGCCGAAGTCGAGCTGGTCCGACCCAAATGGTACGGACAGTTCAGATCCAATTGGTGATGGCAGCATCGATCAAATGTCAGGCCTGTCGTTGCTAGTAAGTGCAAGTTTGGTTCGGCACTTTCAGACTCGTTCACAGCGCTGGTACTGAAAGAGACTCCGGCGGAGACATTCAAAGCTCGAGGGTGTAGTCGAAGCTGAATTGCTAACGTCTCGAGAACAGTTTGTGGGTTTGTTTGTTGAGCAGCGAGCAATCCATTAAGCACTTCGAGCGCTTGATCCTTTGTGAAGAGTGGGTGTGTGCGTTGTGGTGGGAGTCGTCCATTAGAACTGGTGAAAGCGGCTACGGCCGATGCGATACCTGCAAGTAAGTCTGCAGGAGCCTCGGGTGGCACGAACACCTCGGCCATAGCACTCACGAGGATCTGCTCTTCAGTGGGCGTGAGAGTCACCACGCAATCAAGCACGCGTGGAGTGGTCATTTGTGATGCTAATCTTCCAGATTCGCCAATAGCCGCCGCCTTTGTCGATAGCGGGAGCCCTGGATGGCGAGGAAACTGCCCCAGATGCATCGTGACGTGTTGACCACTCTCGATCCGTGCAACATCGTAGCAGAGTTTCTGATAGCGCTCTTTGAGATCAACGGGGCTCTTTCCTGGTAGTCGTGCAGCCATCGCCTCCCATGGGTAGCAGACAGAAGCTGTACAGAAGACTGCCAACATATTCTCGAAAGCTGCGTCTTCCTCGGGCGTCCAACGCTGGTCCACACTCTGCATGAATTGTCGTTCCTGCCGCTTCTGGGCATTGAGCTGTTGCAGCTGCATGAAGTACAGACGGGCGTGGTGCACCACCTGCATCGTGTCGCGGGTTCCCACACCTCTAGCGATCGCTTGCCATGCATCACGAATAGTGGAGCATTGGCCACCGCCAAATTGCTCCAATGCGTTGAGAAATCTCTGGTGCTCGTCTGCTGCCCAGGGTGAGTCGCCTTGATTGTTGCTACTGGCTGTGGAGATGTTGAACGTGTTAAAGTGGTTGGGTGTCTCCCCGGCGTTCGCTTCTTCCCCATTTGAGGTTTGTGGTTTGGTCAAAGTTTATGGAGGGATGACGACGTTCAATGCTCAAGGTCAGGATGGATGGGGTCTCTACTACTACTACCAAGGTAACAAGTGAGAACTGCCGAAAGTCGTCAAGAGAAACGACCGTCGTCTGCCAGCAGCCATCGAGTAACGGACGTGTATTATGTTGCATGGATTGCAAGGGTTAAAAAAAATTATGTGGATAAAACATTCGGTTCTCATATTTATTTCACGTAGCATTATTCAAGAAACAGTTTGAGTAGTGTTTCTTGCTTACCAGTACTGCGCTCACTTACGACGACAGGGCTCATTTTTGCTTCATGAGATCAAGACCACATTCGCAGCAAAACTTGGTCTCAGTGAGCACACTCGTATCACAACGAGTGCAATTGCCAACTAGGCACAACTTTCCAATATTCGCAGCCTCTTGATCCGCGAAGAGCTTCAATTTGTCCAACGCATCGGGAAGCGAGATGCGCTTGGACATGGTGCGCTCGCATAGCTGTTGCACAAACTCCCATTCGTCATCGTTCGTGCCCTCCGGTCTAAGACACGCCTCGCCCTCGAACACCTTACCCATCACCACATTATCATCCATGAATCCATACGGGGGCTCGCCAGTAAGAGCTTCGATTATGCACATACCCAAAGAGAATACGTCCGACGCGAAGCGAGATTGGTATCTGCATCTGGATCTGCGGCGGATACAAGGAGAACCTCAGGTGCCTGCCAACGAATTGCCTGCGTTTTTTCCTCTGTGCTCATTATGGATCTGTTGCGGACGTAGGAGAAACCAAAGTCGCAGATCTTGGCATTGTCCTTTCCATCCACGAGGATATTGTTGCACTTGAGATCCCCATGAATGACCTTGTTGTCGTGAAGGTAACGAAGCCCGAGCAGCCTTGTAAAACAATCGCCACAAGTGACTCTTGTCATCCTCGAAATGGTTGGCGAAGTTTTTACCTTCGACATACTCGCAAACGAAGAAAATGGGCAGTCCTTCATTGCACGCACCGTACATCTTGACCACATTCGGGTGGTCAAGACCAAACAAACCTTTGACTCCCGTTTGAACTCATCTTGAACTCTTTCGTTATCCGCCACGAGACACTTGGCAGCCACCTCAGTGCCATGACCGTCTTGGCCCCAGATCCCCTTGTGCATCACAGCGTACATGCCCCGATCGAAGTACTCGTCCTCAAAATCCACTGCATCTCTTGGAATAAACCATTCAGGAATCGATGGTATTGTTTTTCTCTTCCTGATCACCACGGATTTTGCTTGGTGGAACGTTTTCTTGGCCAACTCGACCTGTTTGTCGGGCATGCCGACACTTACGGTCGTTGACTCTGGATGCTCCACCAACACACCAAGAGCTACCACACCTTCCTGCCAATCGTCTTTGTCGATAACTGCACGGATGACACCGACATTCTCTGCAATGTCTTGGAGTTTGACGAAAGCCTCCTCAGCCAATACGCGGAACTGCTTCATCGACTGGATATGCTCAAGCCCCATTTGGCGGAACAAAGCGTCCATCTCAACATAGAGGGCTTGCAGCTTCCCCACGACTTTGTGGTTCCCCAGATTCGGATGAAGAGGTGTCTCTTGTAATGCTTGCGCACGACGTTCAGTATCTTGCGAACCGTGTTCTGGTATTGGAACAGCAGAGGCTTCTTGGAATCTTTTCGTCTTGAGTCATTTTTTCACGTGGTCCAGAAGCGTTTGGCGCGGTCATGTAGGGTCCGGCAGAGCTCCTCATTCTCCCTCATCTTACTGCACAGCTTTCCCACTTCCAGCAGCAGCTCCGGAACGAGATCCATCTTGTCGAGAAATTTTGAAGAATGAAATAGCTGGCTGAAAAGTTTAGCAGGATTTAGCTGGTACTTGCAGTGCACTGAAGGCCTTCTTCAAGGCGGGGTGGCAATTCTGCTGCCTGGAATGCAATCAATGGAAAAGTAGCCATCGCCTGCGGTCGCAATGGCTACTTTTCCATCGATTGCATTCACGATTCAACTTGAGTTCAGATCCAGCGACTTGTCTGCACGCAGAGCAACTCCAGCAGTCTCATTGAACAGTGAGGTAGTTCCCAAGATGTACATGCATTGAACACAAGGTCTACGTGTAGTCGAATATCAGTCGTCGTCTGCTGGACGATTGCAATGGCCTATTGAACCCATTTCATTAACTTTATCTACTGCTATCTTCAATGGTAATAAAGTACAAGAGCCACTAGCAGTGACTATTCCATCCACCTCCATCTCAAGAACCCTCTCGAAACTATTCAAACTCATTTCGATACATGCTTGAACCAAACAAGGCTCTCCGAATTCAGAAGTATATCCTTCCCACTTCTAATATTCTACCCTATGGCGACTGCGATGTCGCGAGATGGATTGCATCATCCCAGCGTTCAATTCTCTGCTCTCTGAAGCCCTCGCCACCGCAGTCAAGTAAAGTCACCAGCCAGATGCGTGAGAATAAACTCCTGTGCCTTCACATCTATGACCGACTTCAGAATCTTTCAGAGCAATTAGCAGTCGCGCAGCAATGGGCTGCAGCTGTACAGGTCCAAGTATACACGGATTGAGGCGAGCTACGTCGCTCGTTGGGTGATATTGTGTCATTTTTGTCAAATTCTTGCAGAGCTGAGCTTTCTCAAGCGTCTTGTCAGCAATCGGAAGGTGGAGGAGAGACTTTGGAGTTTCCATCAGGAGATTGACAGGTTTCAACAGCAGTAGCTACTGACTCAAGGGAGTGGAGAAGCTGAAGAGATTACTACAACCGACTCATGTGAGTGGAGACTACAGCGACAGAAGAAACCGGAGAACCTCCAAGCTCTTGGGGAGAATAAACAGGTTCTAAGGACCGAAAAGGACAGTACGGACTTTGTTGAGGGGCTCTTCAAGCTGAAATACGAGATCGACCACAATACCTCACAGCACAAAACGGATTCAATTGCAGATCAATCCTTTGAGTTGATGAAGCGAACGCTCAGCAAACTCGCAAGGATGTCGAATGTCAGGCTGCCAGTCATCCCAGACTGGTTCATCCCAGCGACGACGTAAACTTCAACCCTGAATTACACTTCAACTGTGGCTCCTACGGGTCCGTGCATCGCGGCACGTGGCAGACAGGAGCGACGGGTGAAAAAAGGTCAACGTGGTGATCAAGTGCTTGCTAGTGGACGATGATGACATCAAAAAGTCCTTCTACAAGGAGGTGGACGTCTGGCAGCGACTGGATCACCCCCATGTCGTCAAGTTCTACAGAGCGTGCCATTTGAGCTCGCCGGCATTCTTCGTTTGCGATGATGCGACCCATGACAACTTTGCAGAGTACTTTGTGGAAGACAAGAGTCAGTTGTGGCGACTTTTTACGAGGCTGTACTCGGTCTCAGCTTCCTGCACGCTGAGAAGGTAGTTCATGGCGACTTCAAGTGCACAAATTTGCTAGTGAGGAGCGATAACAAGTCAAAGCTGTGTGACTTCGGGTTCGCGGCCAGTCAGTGGGGTTGAGTGCAAAACTTGAGACGGATGCGATCTGTTGGAAAGCTCTGGAGTGCCTTGCCCCATTGGATGAGGGCCCAAACCCGCAGTTCAATCCGCGATTTCCATCAGAATTCTTCTCTTCCGGTATGTGTATCATCGAGGCCTTCTGGGAAAGGCTCTGTGCGGGATAATGGGCGACGAGGAAATGACGATGAGGCTGTTTGAGAAGGTTCCATATCCTCGACCCGAGGGAATGGAAGTAGTATAACCTGGCACATTACATTGGTAGTTTTTTCTTCCGTCATTTATGGACGAAGGCAGAATATAAAACTCCTACAGCACTAACAGTTAGAAACGACCACGCAATCCCTCGATCACATTAGAGCGTAAGAAGATGCCCGTTGTAGCTCACGTGGTCGCACAACTGTAAGATCTTAAAGAGCTCATTTGACATTGTGTAGTGCTTTTTTCGCGTAATTTACGGTAGAGGATAGGGCTACACCTTCGTGGAAATGGCAACTCAACATTTGCTCTGATGGAGTGGCGTCACTTCACCACGTCTTCCGGTCTTTCTTCTCCCTCATTCGACAATCCTCAAGGAAAGATGATAAAGCTCTTCTGCGTGCTAGTAGGCGTGGCGGGAAGCGCATTCTCGGTGCTGATCGATCCGAGCGACTCGGTTGATGACTTAAAGGACGCGATCAAGGCGAAGAAGTCGAACAAGATTAAGTGTGATGCAAATGAACTGCAGCTCTATTTGGCCATAAAGAAGGACGGCGGGTGGTTGCCGTCCAACGATGAGGCTGCGCTCAATCTGAAAGACGGGGAGATCCACGAAGACATTCAGGAGGTGATCGATGGAAAGGAGTTGGATGAAACTTGGACGATTCAGGAAGTATTGGAGGACAAGAACGCACCAGAACCCCAGTCACGGCAAATTCACGTGCTGGTGGTGGTTCCCGCTCAAGACGACCTACTCAGTCAACAGTTCAGCGCCTTAGCAGTGCTTCTTGTTCAAGTGATGTTGCTCCACGTTCTCACAAAAGCACCAACGACGCTGACTGAACGGAACGAAGAATTCAAGGACAGTTTGTGCGAGTTTTATGGATGCTATCGCCGAAGAAAGTCCTGGGTGCGATGTATGCTTCTCGATGTGGAATTTCCAAAGTCACTCGTGGTAGCATCGCATTTATTTCGCCACAGCAATGCATATTTGGCGTTTGAGATGATGCGGATGTCGAATATTGAAGATGTGAAGAATGGATTGCTGCTGTTCAAGCCGTTGAAACACGCGTTCGACCATTTCCAAATCAGTTTCATTCGCGATGACGCCAATGTCTTCCGTTTGAGGTTGTTCGACCCGTTCATCCGAAACACCCGTCTCATTGATCTCGATGACCGCAACGGCGATGAAGTACTTAATGCAGAGCAAAGACAAGAGCTCGACAGCAGCGTATTGTTGACTCGAAACCCATGCGACTTTGATGTCCAGAAAACATTTGGTGACGTGGAGGGAGCGCTCTGATGTTCACTGGTTTAGAGCGACCATTCTGTCGATGTTTAAATTTACAGGCAAGAGTAGCTCGCATGATTGCCTTCAGAATTATCGAGCCACCGCATGACTTCAAGGATTTTTGGTCTGATGTGGCCTTGGATGAGGAAATGGAGCTACTCCACCAAGGCATTCTGGATGCTGATAAAGACTATTGATCACATTCGCCACTATTACTATCGCCTCATCGGCTGCACACACCAAAAGATGAAGCTTGGTTTGTAGAGTACTATTGCAGTAAGTGCTTTATAGTGATCAGTTTTCAATCGTTACCATTAGCAACTTGCTAACTATTGTCCGTGTCTATTGCAATGCCTTCAGACGCCTCATTCAACGCATGATCATCCACTTGAAGGGCTTCCTTGAGCACATATCTGTTCGAGATCTACCAACAATGTTGACAAGAGATCAGCATTTTGTCCCAGAGAATGCGGCAACTGACCCGTTTTTTTATCTTGACAAATATAAAGCTGTAAATATGCACACCCACATACGACTATGGCTTACTCACCTGAGCAATATTAAACTAACGGAGAGCACATCAAAATTGCTCAGAAACGCAATTATCTAAAAATTAGGGAGACTCGCCTTGCCAAGCAGAAGGCGTAGGATGAGAAACTTTATAAGCGATTCATGCTGGTAAGAGATAATTATAATTCGAGTAAAAGCGAACTTAATGAGCAATAATTGTTTTCTTCGATATAAACTCGATACATAATATGGGTACGTTATTATCGTCAGTCATTTCTATATAGGATGTGATACACATATAGACAATGATACACATATGGACAATGATTGGCGATGACAATATTAACGTAAAAATAGTCGATGCCTTAGGCGACCTAAGTCAATATCACTAATCTAAATGGTATTGGAGAGGGTTGGAATCAAATTGTGAACACACACAAATATATCCATGTCCTGACTACTGGCGTAATGTACACCCGCGATGTTACTGCAATACCCCAATCAAGAAGTATTTTATAATTATTGATAGAGATGAGAATCATCGTTTCATAGGGTGCGAATGCATTAAGCTATTCGGTGGACACTATAAAGCGTGTCTCGGTTACCAAAGTCAATACCGAGGTCGCTATCGATATTGCAAAGATTGTCGCGATAGTAGCATTCCATCATTTAGTGAGGAGCGCCTAACTTTTGGAAAATCTAATAAACCGAGTCCAAAATCACTTCTCGGTGTCGCTGGTTATTATATTCAAGGGTTTCAAAAGACTCTAATTCTGATATTGGTAAATTCCTTGCTACTAAGTTCAACAACGATAATGGCTCTTTCCTCATGACGTGGGGAAATACAAAAATTAGACTAGCAAGCAGGTCGAAGCGATTGGCCCTAATTACATTGAGTGGCTGCGTAAGAACGATTACGTTAATGAGAAGATTCCTAAGTTTAAAGCTGCTCTAGACGAGTTAGAGAACATGGGGGTAGTTTTTATTATTATTAGGTGGTCTAACGAATGCTAGTGATTATGAAACTACTTGTAGTGCAACACACACCTTCTTAAGCACTAAAGCTATCTAGCAGTCGTGTGACCATCTCTAACTGCTGGTGCTGTAGCAGGTTTCATAGCTGGTCTCGTTGATAAGTTACCGTAAAGAAAAAATAACTGCTGGCGTAATGTACCGGACTATACTATTGATGAAGGACGATGAGTGAGCGCTCGTTGAACGCCTGATTAACCTGGAGTGGATGATTCGTATTTCATTATCCGAAGCGATTGACAAGATGAAGGTGCTTGCAGACCGAGAAAAGAGGTGAGATCCTTAACAGCAAATACACGGGTGTGCGCAGTCTGCTCAGCGAGTATGCCTGTCAAGTTTTCCTTCTGTGGCGAGTGGGGTTTCTATGTCGACCGCCACAGAATATGCTGCAAGCACAACAAAGCAGTCGCATAAGAATGTTTGCTCTTCGTGTGACGGGGACGCGGGCTCGGCAGATCGTTTTTGCCGCCACTGTGGTTGCTGCTTGGATACCAACTCAGCCTTTGCGTAATAGTCTACCATTGCACTCGGTTAGTAAGTCTGGCAAACAACGTTATACCTCGTCAAATCAAGCAGTAATAATTGTGGTGCCGTTTTGTATGCCAAGTCCACTACCTCGCATTTATCTGCTTCAGGGAAGGGTTGTCCCTAAGGATAAATATCGCAAGTGCAGTGATTGGAAGCGCTTGGGTCTCTCCAACCCACATCGATGGATTTCTTCGCCTCGATGTCATTGAGAGCATGGGGTACGGGTGGTACTGTCAAGTGTAGCTAACCATCAGGACGCGGGTGTCCTCGCCAAGATCACTGAGCAGCCTAAGAGTGCAGGGCCACAAAAGCCGAGCGATAGCCACCGTGAAAGCTTGCCATGAGTGGGAAAGCGTCGGTCGAACAGTGCTCGGGTGCAATTCCTTGAACAACAGGTACTGTACATGTAGGCTTTGTGCTCTAAGGATGGCAGCTATGGTGTGTTGCCGTCTTCATGACGAACGCGATCGCAGCTCTCTACGAATTCGTCTCGAGCAAAGCTGGCAATTACGGAGACAGTCGTCGGATCGCGCCCTCCTTCCATGGGATTATGAAGACGAGCTGGTAATGATTTGTGAGTGGACAGTTGAAGATCGCGTGCCTGAGCCACGGTAACGCCGCTTACGAGCTTTTTAGAAAGAGCACATCAGGATGATGACCCAAGTACAAGGCCAGACAGACACCGCTCGAGCAGCTTCGACGAGCAAGCTTGCGCCAGCGAAATGTTTGATCCGGCACATGTAGCCATCGTCGATGGGTACAGGTATCAATTGCGCACTGAACGACATGCCCTTCTATCAAAGACTTGCTCAATGAAGATCTTGATAGCGGTGCTCATTCTCCAATTCGGCTTGGCGAGCTCAAGCCTCACTCAAAGTTAAACCTCAAAGCGACTGCTGACACAGGGCCACTACTCCTCCGTCGATCCCCATGTCCTTCCCCATCGAAGGATTGCGTGGCAGTCCATCTTCTCGTACAGTTCTCGAAGGCCTGAGCACTCGATGCGCTCGAATGCCCGAGAACGAGATGCTCTGTCACCGTCTACTAGAACGTCTCGAGTTCCTGCATCCACACGTCCTTCCTTTTGCGCCAGCGAACCCACTCAAGCGCACATACAACAAGGTAGTCGTCCACTTCGTCAAGATGATGCGTCAAAGGCCATTGCTATCGCGCCTCGCCAATAGTGAGACTCTGGTGCAAACCATCGAAGGTTTCCAACTGAAACTGGACGACGTTATGGTTGGAGGTGGCCTTGATGCTTCTCCAATGATGACACAGTGGCGAGAGCAATGGGACAGCGATCGGGCTCAGCAGTACCCGATACTCATGACCGCGTTCCTAGAGCCTCGGAACGCATGTTGGTAAACGAAATTCGTGGCGACAGCAGGCTCCAGGAAGCACTCATGACACTTTGGAATGGAATGAATTGGGGCGGGCTGTCACCTGAAATGCGACAGCTCAAGACACAGACTTTTGACCGGGTGTCGGTGTATGCGAGTCAAGCTGGGCTGCAGATGTTCGACTGGTTCATTCCCATTGACAACGTGGAGTACGGGGATGAAACTATCGGCAATGTCGGTACCTTTGGCGCAGTGAGTCGCGGTACCTGGACACACGGTGGTATTCGTACCCCTGTGGTGGTGAAGCAGCTTTTCCCAGAGCTTTCGAACGACCCCGGTCAGAGATTTCTGCTCCAATTGCAGCTCTGGAGCAGTATTCCAGGGGACAGACACATTCTCAAGTTACATGGCGGATCGCACGTCAGTACTCCACAGTTTTACGTCTGTGAGGACGCACACTTGGGCAATCTAACAGATTTCTTGGCCGTGAACAGTACGCTGTTTTGGCGGATGTTCTATCAGGTGGCTGAGGGTCTTCAAGTACTTCACAACAGAAATATCGTTCATGGTGGATTGAAGTGCAACAACATTTTGGTTGGGGAGGGCTTCACTGCCAAGTTGAGCGACTTTGGCTTCAGTACGGTACGCTCGCTCTCGGCAGCTCTTAGTGCGGAAGCAGCCCAAGCTACCAGCGATGGTATCCGTTGGAGGCCTAAGGAGGTGCTGGAGGAAACTGGCAATGAGGAGCCTCAGTTTGCCTCGGATATATATTCGATGGGCATGTGCATGATTGAAGTACTAACTGGCGGGGTTCCGTTCGGGGTGGAAGATGACCAAATTGTCATGGAAAAGATCATGGCCGGCATCCTGCCTGACCGCCCGGAAGGTATAGCGGATGACACCTGGGGAGTGATCACTCATGTTTGCAGCCCAGTTCCCGGGAACGACCAACCCTCGATCAAGTGTTGAGAGAGTTTGGAATTCGTGCTGAACGAGAGACACTGAACGAAGTTCAGCAGCCAGCTCCGCTTGATTGAGGAAATTCAACCCACATTATGATGTACAGTTGCTAGTACCAATAAATAATTGCTGTGCATATTGACATACAAACTGATGAGAATGCTGTTTGGAGCAAGATATAATATAATCAGCATCCTGTGTTGTCTCAATATTGTGCGTGCACTCATAATACTTTTGTGTTTTTGACGAATCTACAGGTACTTTTGTTTCCTGTACTACACTTTGGACAATCATCAAATTCGTTAAGAAGTCGATTTCAGCTGGTAACCTCAATGGTGAGTGACTCGTGCCACGAGTTGACTTGGGTTTTTGTTGGTCATGTGCTTAGTACTTTATCAGTACTTTCATCTCATGCCTGCCGCAGGTATAAGACATGGATAGTGAGTTTACCACTAAGTGAGAAATCTCCGTCCAATGCAGTTTGTGCGGCTTTCGGTCCCACAGTATGCGGAGTGAAGCTGGGTCAGATGCAAAGTCTCCTCTTTGGCGGCACGAGCACCACGTTTCCGCAATACATCTTGTAGAGATAGCCGTTCCTTTGGCTTCGGACTACAAAGGTTCTTGATTAACTCTCATTGTTCGTAATACAGGAATCTAGCACTTCCTAAAGTGTGATGCCGAGTAAATTGTAAAGTGAGGACAGTGAAGCTAGTCCCGTGGGCTCTTGCAACAACTGCCTCCTACCTAGTTACTCTACTTCTGTCTACTGTGAATGTTACCGTTGAGATACAAAACTATGGATATACTCAACTGATGAGGGTTAGCAATAGAGTCCTACGCAGCGATAGTGCCAAAAGAACCAGGACCTGGCTCAAGCATAACAGGACGTGGAACTGGGTGCAGTTTTCTCTCTCTGCAGCACGAGCGCCGAACTCCATAAGCACTTCATCGAGAGACAGACGTTTCTTGGGGTTCGTACAGGAGATTCTGGTGATCAAATCCCACGTATCACCCGACACATCTTCAGGTTTGTCAGGCATCTTGCCTTGCATGATGAACTCCATCACATCTGGCTCATCATTCATTCCGAATGGCGGTTCGCGGGATAATGCTTCAATCATGCACATACCAAGCGAATAGATATCGGAGGCGTACTGAGGCTCCTCATCACCAACTTCCTCCAAAACTTCTTTAGGCTTCCAGCGAATGGACTGACCGGCGGCTTTAGCTGATTGCTCGCTCAGACCTGCTGAAAGCGAACGCACCGAACTGAAGCCAAAGTCCGTCAACTTGGCAGTGTAGTCTGCTCCGACTAGGATATTCGAGCACTTCAATCCTCCATGAAAAATATTCCGCGAGTGCAACACTTTGATCCCCTCAGCGACATCCAAGAACATCTGCCAGAAGAACTCGCTGTTACCCTCCAGGAATTCATCCAAGCTGCCATTGTGAGCGTCTTCACACACGTAGAACTGCGGGCTGCTGACATGTGAGCCACCGAAGAGCTTCAAGATGTGTCTGTCTTCCGGAATAGAGCTCCAGAGCTCTAGTTGCCTCAAGAAATCTTGATCGGAGTTAGCGCTGAGTTCTGGGAACAGACGCTTCACCACCACATTCAAGCGTTTACCCTTCGTCATCCAGGTACCGCGGCACACATCACCAAAAGTACCTCGCTCCCCAATGACTTCGTCCTCATACTCAACGTTGTCAATGGGAATGAACCATGCAAACATCTGCAGCCCAGTCAGCTGGGCGTATCTAGACACCCGGTCGAAGGTTTCTTGCTTGAGCGTCACCATTTCTGGGGACTGTCCATCCCACTTCACACCATCGAACAGCGTCATCAACGCTTCTTGGAGCTTCCTGTCCCCACGGACCTCGTTCACCAGCATCCTATCAGAAGCTTTAGGCACCCGCTCTTGGAGTTTCTGGTACTGTTGTGCCCGGTCGTTGTCCCATTGCTCCTCCCGCAGCGTCATATCTGGGGTGCCCTGCCCGATGTCCTTTTGAACTTGATCCAGTTGAAGCTGCAGCACTTTGAGGTTCTGCATCAACGCCTCACTATTAGCGAGACGCAGCAGCAACGGAGTTCGACGCATGATCTTGATGAGGCGAACGATGACGTCAATGTATTGACGCTTTGAAGGGTCCTCTGCCTTGAGAGGTAGAACGAAATCGTGGAGGAAGATCAGTTGTTGATACAGACGGTGGCAGGGTTCCTCGTTCTCGGGCATTCGCTTGCACCGCGTGTCCATTCCTTCGAGGGCCTTGCGGCTGGGTGGGCCACCACGTAGTCCAGTGATGGGGAAGGAGTCCATTAGTCTAATCGGCTTGAATTTGATGAGGAAAATACGGGAATAAGCGATTGGATCAATTGCTCATTTTCGTATGGAAGATCGCAATGGTGTCAAAGCTTCTGATTTGCTTATGTCGATGGGTACACTAGATGCAATGGCTACAGCCAAAAACAATTGCAGGCGGCAGATGAGTCGAAACGAAGCATAGTCCACCTGCACGATGCTTCTTCGTAGGGTACTACGCTGAACCGACCAATCTTTGCTGTATGGTTCACGGCTTGACAGGAAGTATTGATGGCCGAGCGAACTGGAATGGTGCGGTGTCAGAAACTGCTACTGTTTCTGCCGAACGAAACAATCCAAATTGCCTGTCGCTTTCTCGGACACATCGAGAAATAGCTGAGGAATTCTAGCCTCCGAGTTGCAACAGCATGACATCAGAAGGAGTTAATCTAACTCGACTCCTTTTCAGCCTCGGTATCGACAGTATAACTAACGCTTGTGCGTTTTCATCCAAAGTCGTCTTCTGCGGCAACCTCCTCGCCAAGTGTCGTATTTGTCCACTGACAGAGTCAGTAGAAAGCTGATTGTCCTAGAGCTTAGTTTCTTCTTCGAGCAGGGTCAATTTCGGCTTGGCTGGAAAGCCACAGCGTACTTGATCCGATAGCAACTTAAGCGCGTTCTTCGCTTCTATTGGTGCCATCTACAGTTTCTCTGGTGCAAATATTGAAGTAGAACTATGAAGAATGCTCGGTGGGTTCTGCCTTCGTGAAAGTAGAGTCCCGACTCCAACGCTCTTTAGCTTACGAGGGATGTAGAGGCATGTAGAGGCATTTCCCAGTTCCCTGGAAGTGTACCCTAAATTTGGTACAGTAGGATTAGCGTATCACCTGTCGACAAGTCAACGTCGACATGACGTCCTTGCAGGCGTCTTGCTTACCAATAGCCGACAGGTATCCTTAACATTCAGATCAACAATTGCAGTGTCGGCCACCAACCACATTGCAGCTTCGCCTGCCAAAAGCACGGCTGACTGGCTCCCATTGGACGCAGAAACTGACTTGAATTAATCTCCAATGGAGACTCGATGGCTGAGCGAGGAACATAGCAGTCTGACGGGCGCGTCGCTGGGCAAAATCATCTCCACTGGACTGCTACTTGGCGTCGTACATGTGTTGACAGGTAGTAATACAACCGGCACATACCGTAGTTTTAATCTGTAGTGATTAAAATCCAACATGTGATTGTTTGACTGATATCCAATAGGCCCAGATCATTTGAGTGCATTGGCGGCGATGACGACAGGCTCTTCATGGCGGGCATTTGCATTGGGCATACGATGGGGCTGTGGTCACCCATTGGCCTTATTCTCATGGCTCTCATCTTCTTCGCTGCTGGACAAACGGTCGATTTGGATTCGGTGGGGGCTACCTCAACTACGTCGTAGGCTTCTTCATGATCGCGTTGGGTGTCTGGACGGCAGTCCACATTCGTAAAAAGTATCGAGCGCAGTTGAAGGACGGGGCGCTGGAACAGACGGACCGAGGAGCAGGAAATGCAGAGGGAAGTCAAGGGAATCGAAGTTGTGCAAGTCGAAGCAGCACTGGTGCCACGCCGACTCATGTGGTGGAGCTCATGCCGTTGTCGTCACGTAGACTGTCGGGTCCAGAATCTCCAACTGTGGTGACTGGTCCTGCATCACATCTCTCACTGTCTCCGAACTCTTCAACCAAAGACCGCGTACTGAGCGAGACTCCTCAATCACCGTCCGCATCCTTCAACCTATTGATCAAGACAGAGGGTGAGTCGACCGGAGCCCCTGCAAGAGGGTCGGCATCTCCACAACTTGAGGCAGAGAAACCCTCGAAATCGCACCTCGCTAACTGGAAATACTGCCGAAACGTGAGCTTCGAGAACCCGGCCACGCAAAAGATCATGGCATTACTTGTGGGTATTGTCCACGGAGTCGCAGGGCCCGGTGGAATCCTGTGTGTTGCCTGCCGTGGTGCTGAACGACTGGGCCAAGTCTGTTTCGTATCTCGGCTCTTTTGCGTGGCCTCTGTCTTCATCATGGGCGTATTCGCTGCACTCTACGGTGAAATTACTGGTCGACTTGGCGGGAACTCGTTTGTGATGGAATTCCGGATCGGCATTTTCTCTGCGTTCTTTTCCTTCATTGTTGGTGTTGCCTGGATCGGTCTTCAAGCCACTGGTCAGATGTCCGCGGTCTTCGGAGAATAGAGTCTGGGTACCGTGATTGTAGATACCCAAGACGTTCATATCAATTCGAAGACACCAGGTACTTGATGCCTCAGTTAATCGCATAATCAAATACGAAAATGGTGAAAGGTCACGCGTATCCTTCGGCGTCAGGTTGTTTTAGGAGTGAATATGGAGCACGACCAGCACTCTGGTCTTTGCAAAGCTCACTGTGGCATGTGGCACTCACCGCCACCTCATTCGGTGTTGTTCATACCCTCTCGGGTAGGTAGCGGGTGCTTTAGACTTTCTTGTCGCCTGCATATACTAACTTGTCAATGCATTTCAACAGGACCAGATCACTTGGGTGCACTAGTGGCCCTCTCCAGCGGAAAAGGTCGCATGAAGCCTTCGACTTGGTGTACAATGGGGCTTGGACACTCAGTCGGCATCATGGCCGTCGCACTAGTCTGCGTATTCGTCGTGGGCCACACTCTGGCTCTCAACAGCACCTTCAGCACAGTTTGCAAATACCTTACAGGCGTTTGTCTTATTGTGCTGGGAGTATGGACTCTTCACAGTGCTATCAAAGAGTACCATGAAGCGTCGGCACCTCGCAGTCCACGATTGCTGGCATCATCGCCTAAGTCTTTGTGGAGCCAAGTGCAGTGTCAAGACGCGTCGTACGTCCTGCTGCAACCGACCAACGAGCCTAGTGGGAAAATTCAGTTCGCTACTACTTCGTTCGCTGGCATTGGTGTGGGCATTATTCACGGCGCAGCTGGCCCAGGTTGTCTATTAGCCGTACTGCCCACAGTCTCCATGCAGAACGATATTTTTCGGGTCTTGCTCTATCTTGGCTTTTTTGTGGGAGCTCTGTCCTTGCAATGGGGACTTTTGCGGCACTCTACGGCGAACTCACCCAACACGGTGGACGAGCACGTTCTCCCAAGGCGGCTTTGTATGTCGGCGTGACATCGGCTGTCCTCTCCATGGCAGTTGGGTCTACTTGGATAGCTCTTCAAGCAACTGGGTGGTTGGACCGCATCTTCGGGGACTAATGCATCGCAGTTTGCACGTTTTCGTAGACGGCCAACGATAAATTCAGATAGAAGCATGATGAATGGAATTCATCATTTTAAAACAGAATTGTGGGACGCGGTTGATCGACCATCTTGACATCGGGAAATCAATATCTTCTGTACATTACCATTGAGAACAAACAATTAATCATCGATCTGTCTTTGTTGCACGGTAAAGCAATGTTGCTGTTATTGATCACCCTTGGCATTATTTCTAGTCTCATGAACACCATTCGGCAACAGCTTTCGACAAACTTTCCGTGCTGGGGATACCCAACGCAACCGTCGCGGATTTGTCATTTTAAAGCAGTAGAAACTCTTCCAACTCAGAGTGTCAAACGCATTCAATGAGTATCATTCAAGCCATTATGCAGCCTTGCATACAAGTCTCCGTAGATTTTCCTCCGCTCGTCACCATTAGGTTCCTTAGCCAAAGACCTCGTCCAATGTTCCGGTGGAAACGAGGATGACCCACATGATGCCAACCGTAAGTGACACACACGACGAGAAGATGCCAACACGCACAAGCGACGAGTCCGAGAAGCGACTCATGCGTCCCGTCACTTCTCCGTACAGAGCTGCGAATCCGCCCATTGCGATGATGGAGGACACGCAGAAAGAGCCAAGGTACGCCGACGACTTAATCCAGTCGTTCAGGATAACAGCAGGGAGAACACCCAAGATCCCTCCCGTCCCTCTAGTCCATGCGCAGTGCCGTAAGCAAACGCTGTAATCTTCTGTGTGCGTGGGTTCTTGATGTCGCCCTTGAGCAGTCCGAAGCAGCAGGTCTTTGTCTCAGTTTGGTCCACCTCGGTACAAGTTGAAGGTCCTTGATGGTCCAAATGGTGAGCATGCAATATTTTCTGCACCTCAGTGTCGCTTTCACTGTCCTCCTTCGGTTGCAGTTGCGATTCCAATTGCAAAGGGGTCCTCTCTCCCACCGGGTGATGTTTCTGTTGCAGCTTCCGACTTAAGAGCAAGTAGTATCGTAGACTCCATAATCCAAGCCCCATCATCAGGAAGCCCACCATAAAGTCGCAGTAACTGCCAAAAGTTTCCACGTCTAAGTGCTGATTCAGAGCCAAGAAGCACGCAGTCACGACGATGAGTCCCGTGGAGTGGCCGCAGCCCCAGCGCATCCCCAGCTGGCACGAGCGCCACGAAGATCCAGCGCTGAGGACGATGAGAGCGCTCAGATGGTCTGGTCCAGTTAGAACGTGGACGAATCCGAGCAAAAGTCCGTAGTGATGATTCCAGGAAGAGATGCATGTTCCAAGACAGTGACGGTGTCTACAGCCGCCATGATGATGAAGAATGAGGTCAATTGGGGGTCCATTATAAAAATACTTGGCCTTTGTATGGTCCAGATCTGGATCCCTTTCATACAATGACAAAGATAAATTGAAGTCCGCTCATTTAACATGCGCTGATTGGCCCAACACTGACGTGTCACCTCGGTGGTCGCCGCTACTTCAACTTGGTCACAACTGGTCCCAATGGAGCTCAAGTGATGTCACTTGGAAAACTTGCTGGTTCGCTTTGTAGTGTACATGCTGCTGATTCACATGCGCCAATACATGACAATACATAGCCCCGTTAAGATGTCGAGACAGAGAACAACACCCCAAAAGGTTCATTTTGCCACACATTTCTGAATTGGAGGGAGAAGCAACCAACAGATACAATTGACACTTGGCCTTGACGACATAATTAACACTTACCAACGTCGAAGCTCGCGTCGAAGCCCGTGCCGTAGTTCACACCGTGACCCTCGATACTGTCGTAGTCGAGACCCCATTCACACAAGCAGCTACTCATTCCGTTGGGGAAATCCTTTGGAAGTCGCAGCCGCATTCCCAGTCGAAGGCGTAGCCCAAAACTCCAGCAGGAATAAGTTTAACCAATTCCCGCACAAACTTCTGTGGCTGGCGTAGATGACGACAGCGTGCGTGTTGCATCCACAGTCCAAGGCCATTGTCGCATCGGTAACAAGAACAAGGGAGTTATCTGCACCTACCCGGGCTGCCGTGCTCTGATGAGAACGGGGATTTCAAGGTGCATTTTCATACAAAGCACTTGGAGCCCTCGGCTCAATATAATATCGCCTGTTGAGTCAACTACGAGAGGGCTATGGGTGACCCGAGATTGCTCGGGGATCCACAGCTCGCTCAGCGAGTTTCGCAGCCACTTTAAACGTGTTGGAGTCGCGGCTGACCCGCGCCGAAAAGGCCACGATACACATCGACGGCCGCACTGAGGAATGGGCGGGAATGCGGTGTCACTCACGGAGCAGTCGTTAATCCTCACGCATCAGTAGTTGGGAGCGTATGGAGAGAGTCATGACGCGCGTAGGGAATCGCACCGAGGAGAGTGTGAGTAGTATATACTGGCACATTACGCAGTCTTTTTTCTTACCGTAATTTACCACCCATGACAGGTTTCCAAGTTCCATCTGGTGCAACCAACGACGCGTCCGCTCGATGGACCCAGAGCTGAAGAAGCACTTTAAAGCATCTAAAGCAGTCGCATAAGATAAACCGGCGATAGCTGCCTGCAAATCACAGTGACTGTACCAAAACAACCAAACTCCGAAGCCACCGTGAACTATGGCGACGTAGTTTCATGCATCATGGCATATCTTATCCTAGTTTATGAAATTGAGATTGAAGGAGTATTCCTGCCGAGATGTCTTTTTATTCTTCACGAGTGCTTGAAATCGAATGCTGGCTTGAATGGTGTCTGATGACAGTTGTTGGCTAGATAGAGGCTACTTCAAACTCTGCAAGCAAAGCATACATGAACTATGAGAGCACGTTCGAATCAATGCACAATGAACAGTTGCGTGGTAAATGAGGTAATCGTACCTGAATTGCACTGCACCAGAGGACAAGGATACTGTGCCTTGTCACACCGATGGATGGCGGTCTAGCACGTGGGAAATAGACTCAGCTTGTAGTTGTCGCACTGGTGACTATGCGTTCTCATGGCGTGCCAAGTACTTCGCTATAGATCTCTCCGCACGGTGCCACTCAGCATGTGCAACAAATGCACCGCGTGATCTCAATCGTTTTCTACATCCTCGGCATGGGCACACCAGATCAACCTCTTCTGACGACGACGATCCAGAATCCTGGCTCAACACCATATCCAAATCAATGCTCACAAGAGTGAATCCAGGAAGAACATCACCACCATCGAGATCTCTCCACGCAGTGTTGGCTGCACATTGTACTTCTCCGTTCTCGTCGAGATAGTACTCATACATATTGTGGCAATCTGGGCGTGGATCGATTAACCAACCCAACTGGACACCATGCTGGAAGTATTCGTTGCGCATCTTGCGATCAAGAGCGCTGCGTTGAGAGCCTTGACCAGAGAGCTCATCGATCTCCACAACGAAAGTGGGAGCATACGGCTCGCCACGATACGTCCACGTTGACCCAGTCGACAAGCCTCTATGGGTACTGCAAGACGTGTACGAGATGTCCGGTATTCGAACGTCAGTGCCGAAGACGAACGTTCCTTGTGAAGTAGCGGCTCTGCCTCCTTTCCAGACCACTTGGCCCAATTGCCAAGAAGCGCTGCGATCTTGGCTGCCACTTTTGCATGGCCGTACGTAACCATTCGGCATGGAAAGAAGCGGTCGTCGTCGTCGTCGATGAAAAACGCGAACTGCTCCCCGAAAACAGGGTTCACAAGTGGACCGATCTCCTGCACACGATCATTCAACTGCTTCAGCTCCACTCCAGGATAGTCCTTGACGTGGCACAAAGTCTTCTTCGTTTCCAAGTTGTGCACGAGTCGCGTAAGCACGTCTTGGTGAGGTTTCTGCTTGTCCGCTATCGCAGTGTAGTTGCTCTTTCTCACTTGGCAACTGAATCGCGAGAAAGGAAATGCAGTATGCAGTTCGTAGTTTTATCAGGATCGTCTCAATCCATCAAGTAAAGGCCTCCAAGGATGGAAAGATCTAAGAGAAGTCTGGGCACAACGTGTAAGACTCCAATTTATCCAAATCCAGGATACTAGTCTAATGTTAATGAGTGATGTTATTGTAATACATCAATCAAAAGACATTTTCTAATTATTGATTCGGGTGAATATCATCACTTCGTAGGATCTGAATGTATTAAGCTTTTGGTGAGCACTACAACGTATGTCTCGGCTGTCAAAGCCAAAACCACAGTAGCTACCATAATTGTGAAGACAGTAGAGACCGAGGTTTCACTTCATGTAGCGATAAGAAAGCTGAGGTTTGGGAAATACAAGAAGTGAACCCTTAAATCACTATTAGGAATCGATAATAAATATATTCAATCCTTATTCGGATGTGATACTGAATCGGAATCATTCAAGGGCTTTAGCTCGCAATATACTTCGAAGGTCTCAAATTGATTTGGTAAGTATCGTGATAAATCGTTTGAATGGATCAAGATCAACGATACAAAGTACTACTATTGATTTAAAGGGTTTGCTAAATGTCTTTAATATAATTAAAAACGTTTTTGTCTCAAGCTACTAAATAAGGTCCATCTTGATACAAGGGTATTGTCATATAAAATCGTTTCCGTGGGGGAACTCTGTCGAGTACATCACAACGCTCCAGGAGTATTTGCAACCATCTTTCAACATGACAATGCCCCCACGCACACCTCACGAGCGACAAAGGGCTGGCTCTCGGACAACAACATCACCGTCATGAAGTAGCCGGCGAAGTGTCCAGACTTAAACCCTATTGAGAACCTCTGGGGATGGATGATGCACCAAGTATACAGCAGTGGGTGTCAGTACTACTCGATCAAATAGCTCAACGATGCCGTGCAGAAAGTTTGGGACGCCGTGCCGGCTTCTTACCTCAAGTCGCTCGTGAATTCGATGCAAAGTTGCTGTCAACGGATAACCGAGTGTCGTGGAATACATATATCGTATTAACAACTGCTCTGAGGTGTATTGGTGCTTTTAATACGAATCTGACTGACTGATATTTGAGCTATCAATAACTGTAAAAGTGTATCCATTCTGGTTTTTCCCTGGCCGTAACACCAGAAATGTGTTTTATTTGCTGAAAACGGTTTTATTTGAGGGGTCTTTCATTTGGCTATAAAACGAGGCTTTTTGTTCTTTCAAAAGGCCTAATATTGGCTCAAACATGGACCCGACTTGCCATTTCCACGTTTCATTGGCACGCGCGCTGTATACTGCTAGTGTGAGAAGAAAGCAAAATGCCGTACGACGGATGGAGTATGGAGTTGCGCGCACGGAAGACCGATCAGAACGGATAGGTAAGGTGACGTCACGCAGGGAAGACGGAATGGCGTCGATCGATAAGATGCTTAGACGCATGGAGCGTGCAGTGTATCGCACAGAAGAACGCATTAAACGCATCAAGCAAGTCTCGACCCACAGACAGCAACGGATAGTACGCACAGAAGAGCAGGTCGAACGGGTTGAACAAGCAGCAAAATCGATCCAACAGTGGATAGAACGCATAGAGCTGATTTTGACACACTCTGGGCTGAAAGTCGTCACGACGTATGGAGCAGGAGCCGGCCGTGGTAGTCATGGGTGAAGAACACCGAAAAGGTGGAGGACATGACCTGATCCTCCTTCGTGAATACATTGACAAGTGCAATCACCACGCCTGAAAGCACGCTTTCGAGCTGCTCGTGTTACTCGCTGCGGCCTGCTCAGAGCAACAAGTTCAAGCCAAGGACAGCAATAACTGGCCAGACGTAAAATGTTTTGATCGAATGCGCTCAATGTCTCCAGGCCATCGTAATTCGTCAGTGTGAATAACAGCTTTATGGTATATACACGCTAACTGAAGTTTATCCAGTGCAATGATGCAGATTGACAACGCTTCTCTACTCCTTCTTGGCCTTAGCCTCCTTCTTCACGTACGGGAAGCTAGAGTAGATGGTCATGCTAATAGCAACAAGACCAGCCGCGATAAACACTTCCTGGGGCAGTACAGCACCGTACACGTAGCTCTCCACAAAGGCTGTGAATGCAATACCGCAGATCAGCGCAAATGACTTGAGAACACCACCCACGTGCTTGGTCACAGTCCCGACGAGGATTCCACCCAGGGCATTGCTCACAACGGGAATCAACGTGTAGTAGTTGCAACCTTCAAAGACCTTATCCAGATTCTTGATAACGTTGACAGCGGGAGATTCTGACGCGGGGGTCTTGACGATGGTAGACCAGATGGCAGGCAACATGAGGAACAGACTGCCGTACACCGACAGCTCCATCGTCACAAGGGCAGCGTCCCGCTTGTGCTGCTGCATGGAACGTTGCGTTAGTGCAGAGCCAAGGCCCGACAGCAGAGAAGCCAGCAACACAGGCACGAGACCGAGTTCGACTGAGAGAGCAGGGGCAGCTGAGTCATCGCCGCCTCCATTTTTGGCAAGGGATAACAGCACAGCAGCAGACAGCAGCAGTAGCATGGCGAAGCACTGCTGGAAAGAGAAACGCGTGCCCATGAGGAAGTACAGGAAGAGAGCAGCAGACAGAAGTTTGGTCTGGTTGATGAGGTTGAACACGATGGACGGCAGATGCTGGTAGGCGATCTGGATGAGCACGTTCTGGATGGCGTAGGTACAGGCTGGTAGACCCGAGGCCATGAGACTGTCGTGGAGGTTCCACGTCTTGATGACGCTGCCCAGAGCGCCTGACGACATGAGCGTGAGAAGAGACAGCAGCAGTTTGAACACTTCACAGGCGATCACCAGGACGGACGAGTTCTTGACGTTACCAGCGAATTCCTTGTATAGGATTGGCTGTAGACCGAACTGCATGGCCAGAAGCACCATGGCGGCGTAGCCGATCCATGAGGACGAGGAGGCGGGAGCTTCCTTGGCAGGGGCGACGGCGGCGGGGCGGGGGCGGGGGCAGGAGTAGTAGTGGTCATCGACGTGGGTCTTGCGTGTCGAAACGAGAAATGGTCGACTACCTCGACGCATTCTGCGGAGACATTGGCGAGGATTGGTGGAAATAGATGGCGCTATGCTACTGTTTATGTGGGCTTTATGCAGCCTTGAAGCAAGCTTCGCGTCGTGTATGAACCAAGGACCACGTTAACTCCCGAGGCAAAACAACTCAACCCAGTGCAACATGATGAGATCATGATAACCACTAGGTTAGTGTTGGCCTCATGAACGACCACTAGGTTTCACTCACGTATATTGTTGCTGTTAGTATTAACCGATGAATTTCAATGTAGGGGACTCCTGTGCCACCAGTACTCAAGGCAGCAGAAGTAGTTATCACGCATACAAACGGCTGCGTCTCCGCTGGCGCCATACATGCAGCTGATCTAGACGACAAAAGTCTCGGGTAGTGTGTACGTCCCGAAACGGAAGCTATCGCCTCGAAGCTGATGGACGCGTCGACCAACGCACTGGTAGCGGTGGTCACCGTGCAAGCAGACAGATCTTCGTCCATGAGCTTGAGCAGCAGTTTATCCGAGTTGTCGGCACTCAGCAGAACTTCCAAATCTAGCGGCTCCTCCTTCATCTCAAACTTCTCCAACTTAGGTGAATCTGGAGCTTCACCACGCAGGAGTTGCACGCACTGCTGTGCCTTTATCCGGTGGCTGGGGCTGGGACTGCGGTTAGAATCTCTGTGCAGCTGCGCTAGTTTTGCCTGCACACACAACTCTGTTGCGATGTCGCTTTCGCTGCGCGGAGCCGACGAGGGTAACACCTTGGAAGTCAACAGTCGCTGCGTGAGCTCCGTGAACCGCTGACTTGGAAGTGTAAAAACTGCAGCATCGTGTCAGCGTCTACTACGCTTCCTCGTTCTACGAGTGCATCCATGCAGCTCGCCACTAGCGATTCACATGCTGACCGGAATAGTTCCGGTTCTGCTTGTGCCAGCGTTTCCGCCGCGTTAACCACCTGCAGTAAGCAGTCCAAGCCACCACTGATTTGGCTCATTTGTTGGTTGAGAAATCGTTTGGCACTCTGTTGGATGTCTTCTCCCATCTCCAAGAACTCAATTGCGCAGTGCATCACTGCTAGATTCGCCAGAGAGAAGGAGATCTCACCCGTGTAGCAGTAGATCGCTAGAGTCTCAAACATATCCGCACCACCAGGGAACGCCGACAGCTCCAGCACCGGTACTGCTCCACCACAGCTACTGCTGTCTGCGGCCTCTAGATTTTCACGCGCCATTCTGTGCAGCTTCTGACTCTCGAACAACATCGGGTGTTTGTGCAGATTGAACTGCGTGCCACACACCAGCACCACCAAGTTGCACAACTCTCGTCTTGACGCCCACTGTGTGAACTCACAGAGAGACAAGTCTCCTCCCAAGTTGGCATCTCTCAGAAAAGCATGTACTTCTGCTTCTAGTAGATCTTCCGTCGCAGCCACTTCAGTTGCCAAGTGCATTTTGCTAATCGTGGCAATGGGTTTTGCCATACTAATAGTATGATTGTATGCAGCAGGAGTGGGGACTGACAGCAGTTGGTTCTGGTGGTGACGGGCAACTGCAGTCACGCGCGGACGCTTAGCAGCTCTCCCAGAGGAGGACACGAGGTTGCGGCAGTGGCAGCACGTGGCTCGGTTGCTATGCAGACACTTGTCGTCTTTGGTGCAGCCCTCTTTCTTGCAGCCGCGACCGGATCCTTCACGTCGGCCGCCGCAGAGTCCGGCGGGGTGGCGTCCGCAGCGACCATCACACGTGCAATGCATGCAGGTTCCTGGGGTCGTACGCACGTGGGCAGTGAGCAGGATTTGCGCAGCTTGCGGACAGGGTTTGGGGAGACCGTGGGCTGTTTGCGCTTGGTAGCAGCATGAGCTGGAGCGTTCATTGCTGGTCTTTAGTGTTGAGTGTTTCTATCAACTGAGCGAACGCCTTGGGGGTTGTGACGCAAATCGGGGACTGAGCCTCAACACCGAGTTAGTGATGTAATCGAGGGCTATGGCCCGTCTTTGCATCTTTTCACCAAGTTGCGTCGGCAAAGATGACTTCGACCTCGGCGTAGACATAATGATCGGATTAGAAAGGGAATACAGTTATACAGACTTGAGAAAACAAGAAAATGGACCGAGGAGGGAAGACAGTGGATATTTGATTCTGAAGGTTAAGAACCGCAGGTTGAACCCGAGACTATCGCACTCGAGTGGGCACAGGATGCAAGCGGACAGAGCTGGCACGGTTTGCCCGCCACCTGCAAAAGCGCTCGCGGGCGGGGTGTCGTCTGCAATCATTCTCTTGGGTGCGTGGATTTTCGGCCCGGTTTGACAGGACCCCGGCCATGAGATCCACCCCAGGACGGTACGCCTTCGACATGTGAAATGCAGGGACATGTTTTCCCCGCGCCAAATAGGTTCAGGAACAGAAGGAGCAAGGGTCGGACGTGAGGCTGGATCGCGTCAAGAGCCTGACACAGTAGCCGAGAATCTATCTCTGCGGTTATTAATATAACCTTCGATACAGCAGCATACTGTGTTGTAGTAGACGTCATTAGCGGAGACTGGAGCGCTTTTGAGCGGTGCAAGTTGCCTTTCGCGTCAAGACTCGAGTCGAGTCTTTTGACCCAAAGGTGACCGATTCGGGCGATGAGTGTCCCCAAACAAGTGTGCCAGAGAAAGGCTTGGTTGCGGATTTCATCTGCCCATCTCTGAAAACAGACAGAGTCGGTGCATTCAGCCCCAGCGTAATCGTGTAATCACGAAAAGGACGGATTACGCAAGCGTGGACCACACCAAAGAACGCTCAATGGCTACTGTAGAAACTGCGACTGGAGCAGGACCTGCTGTGCGGACTTGCTGCGCGCACGTTGCTCGCATGTGTAACATCACCCTCACCATCGCCACTGCCAGGCAATGTGATGGCTGGTGTTGGGTTGAGGTGCGTGAAAGGTGCCGCTCGTTGAACACATTTTCGGTGTATAACTCACAGGGCGGCCTTGAAGAACGGAAAATCGTGGCGAAATAGAATTAGAGTCGGGTTGTCTGCCAAATAGGTCCATTTGAATTGCCGACGATATCCGTCCACCAGCTACAGATGGAGGGGGAAGAATTCGCGGCAGTGAATTGAATTGTGGATTTTACCATGCAGCACATGCTAGACCACCACTTGCATGTGTAGTCCTGTCGCGACAGTGCAAGATTCTTGGTAGATTCAGGAAGTTGCAGCGAGCGCCGCAAGTTGCGACCGAGGGCCACGTTGCTCACGGTGGTGTGGCATCTGTTGATGGACCTCGTGTTCTGTACCAACATCGCGTTGCGGTTGCGTGTTGTGTCAACGAGGGTATCACACTTGGCTGGAACACCGCTAACGCCACGATATTAGCCTGAAGGACTTGCACTGTATTGGACGAGATCGTGGACACCAGGACGATCACCGCCCGAAAAACTCGCTGGTGATTTGCTGCTAAATGTATAGCGCCGGTACCGCGCTGAGTAGATGTCACGTCGATCCCAACCTGACATTTGCAGCGTTTTCCGGTTCGTGCTTGCATCGTAGCGCAGTAAGCCTCACAGCGTGAGGTCGCCATGATGGTGTAAGGAGCAGCATCAACCAGAAAACCGACGCTGCCTCAACCGCTCTGGCTCGGAGACTCAAACGCATTGTCTTCCAGTGGTGCTGGACCAGTACCCTTTGATTAGCTCCATAAATCTGTCGACGAAGGCTTAACCTTCCTTGTCTGCATCGGATTGTCCCCTACTGAGAGGCTATCCTTCATGGTCGACAGTGGTAGGTTGGTCAAACCCGAATTTTTTCTAGGGCGAGCCACCGCAGCGGCATGAAGAATCGCAACCTCCGACATTCTCGACGAGGCTATCACTTTCTCTATCTTGGTGTGCTTCTTGTTTGCTGGACAGCTTCTCCTCCGTTCAGCAGTTCCCTCTTTCGTATCCCGCGTAGTTGCTATTTCATTTTAGGGGAATAATGAGCAGAAGCAAAATGGAAGTGTCGTCGTTATAGATAAGAAGCTGAGGGCGGCGGCACACAAGAGCATGACATTCTCCCACACGGACTAAGTTCCTTCTCACAGGCTTATCTTTTTTATCTGCGGCTGCCGCAGATGGTCTCGGCGGTCGAAGTGACTTCCACATCGAGCCAGAAAGAAAAATCAAGTTCCGTTTAGCTACAAACTACTTGGCGGCATTACACCAATTTCTCGCTTCCAGGAGGACACGGTGATAGTCATGAGCTCCATGAGCTCCATCAGTTCTGGCAGCAGTGACTGCCCGTGGTGGGTCACCATGACATATTACCAATCTGCAGACTGCTCTGCTGCTCCATACGAACTCTTCATCCAAAAGAACCATCCCGACCACGTAGACGAGTGTGCGCCATTCGAAAATGCCACGACAGGGAACTTCCAGACGAGCGTTGAGTGCGCTTCAGACTGGTCTTCATTCTTCCAGAAAGTGGCAACGGATTACAGCTTGCCGTACCTGTTGGTCACTGCGTACAAGGAGGAGGCCTGCAGCGTACTCATGTATGGAGATGTCTACGTCGCGGACGGGAGATGTCAAGTGACCGACGCTGACAGTAGTCACAAAGCCACCGCGTATGCGAGCGGTCAGGCGACGTATGAGTTCTTCCAGACAAGCACATTTTGCACTGGGAAACCTGAATTCACTCTCACGACTAACGATTCGTCCGTAACGACAGCTTGCAGTTTGCAACCCAACATGTACTACTACACACTGAGTGTGTTCACGGAGACAGCTGCTACGAGTGCCCCCAGCTCCGGTTCAGCTTCACCGACTGTGGCTCCTACACCAGCCCCTACGACTGCTACACCAGACTCGGTGGCGACTGGGGGTTCCAGCTCTAACACGACGCCAATCGTCGTAGGAGTTATCGTTGCTGTGGTGCTGGTGCTCGTGGCTCTTGCTTGGTTCTGCTGTAAAAGAGACGCTCCCATCAAGGCGAGTCGCCGCTGGATGAGTCTTTGCTGGTGGCCAATGCGAGTGGACTCTGGAACGATCCTGCCATCATTTCAGCTCGTCTTCCTAGGAACAACGTCCAGATCCAAGCGTTGCTGAGTCGCGGAGGCTACGGAGAAGTGCATCGAGGTGTATTCGATGGTCAACTGGTGGCAATCAAGAGGCTTCTACCAGCACACAGAAACGACTTGAAACACGTGAGTGCATTTCTGGCAGAAGCAAAGCTCACTGCTTCGCTGGAGCATCCGAATATCATTCAATTGGTGGGTGTGGCGTGGAACACGTTCAAGGACCTCTGTGTCGTATTGGAATTTGCTGACAACGGCGACCTACGCATGTTCTTGGAGAGTCTCCACAATGACCACCACCCAATGGGGTTCAACGCCGACAAAGTTAAGATTGCGTTGCACGTCTCACATGCGCTCACGTATTTGCATTCTCTGGACCAGCCCATTCTCCATCGCGATCTCAAATCCAGGAACATTCTGCTAAACGAGGATTTAGACGCCAAAGTCACGGACTTTGGTGTATCCCGCGAGATTGCAACCGAAACGATGACCACAGGCATCGGTTCATCGCTGTGGATGGCGCCTGAAGTGATGACTGGTGGCAGGTACAACGAGAAGGCGGACATATTCTCGTTCGGTGTTGTGCTGTCAGAATTGGACACACAGATGCTGCCGTATCGGTATGTGAATGAGAACTCGCGGACCGTGTCAAGCGGACCTTCCGAGTCCGGATCGAGAAAAAGTCTGCCGAATGCTGCACTCATACAGCGGATCGCGATCGGTCAGTTGCAGGTTCAATTCTCGGATGAGGCAGCCAAAGCTCCATCGTTGGTAGAACTGGGACGTGCTTGTATGTCCATGGACCCAAATGCTCGACCAAGTGCGAGTGAAGCACTGTTTTGCCTACAGAAGGCTTTCAAGTTTTGGAGCAGCCAGTCGAATGATATTCAACAGGAAGCCCCACCAAAATGAGTATTCTCTCAGCTAATAACGCTGTTGATAAATGTTATCTGGACATGAGTCCAACTGAGCGTCCATAGCACCAATTTCGCGCCTTCTGTCTATTACGATGTTAGATTCAATCTATGGTATCTGCTGCAGTTGCGTCTTGATGTCAAACGCTGCTTGCTGTTCGGCAGCTTCCTCGCTTGCCAATAGCGTCTGTGCCGCAGCTAAGATGCGCTCTCGCTGCACGACCAAGCGCAATGCTACGTCCGAGTGGTCTACTCCGCGTTTCAGAAGCGCTGCGAGTGTGGCGGCGGCTGCCACACGAATCATCCAGTACTTCGCATCGGCGACACCAAAGGGGCCACAGCAACAGTCGATAACGCGTTCCATGACCCCGCTGTTACCTCCTACCAGTATTGAGACTGGTGCACGCCCCACGACAGCGGCCACTGTCTGGAAGATGGCTTTGCGGATGCTCCAAACGCCTAAACGCGGGGACTCCACGCTTGCACACAGCCACACCACGAATTCTGCTGCCGTCTTGGCGTGATCATCACCCGTCAAACCATTATCTAGCCAGGTTGGCCACATCCGTGCCATCGCCTCAAAAACGCACTTGACGAGTAGTGGGGTAAAGTAGGCTTGACAGAATCCGAAGACGCTGGTACTTCCGGTATGTTAGCCCCATCCATTCTCCAAAGACACTTCGGAGGGAGTGCACGTTTGAAGCGCGCAGATCGTTGTGCTGAAATGGCAACAGAGACGAAAACTTGCCCAAATTCACAATAGCGCTCTCCAGGTACGATAAATCCTGATTCTTCCATGCGCGAACACTCTCATCGATAAGTAATGACGAGAGGGTTTGCATCCAATTGTCCTTGTCATCGATAGCATTGCCTTCCACTTTCACAGCTGCCAAAGCGACAAGAGATTCCAAAATGACACCTTTGCCCTTCCAGAGGCGGCCAGGAACTGCGTCAAGTAGCTCCTGCCAAATGGACGCCACCTGCGTATCAGATAGCCTCACGTGATATGTGGCACTAGCAAAGATGGCTTGCAATGCGTGTGCCGCCTGTCGTCGAGTATCCCACGCTGGGTGTGCCAGTAGCTGAGCAATGGCATGAAGCACTGCATCCAACGAATTTGCGGCATACAGAACAGTGGGTGGCAACTCATCTAGGACAGCGATCCACGAGCTCTTGAGTGCATCGGTCGCTGCATACTGCCCAATGAAAGCAGCAGGGAAGACATGAGTGCAATACCACGTGTTACGCAGGTCGTCGCTCACTACAGCGCCCGCATCAGCGATCGGTGGCACCTTCTTCACCAGTTCCTTGGTTGCCAGCGCGCTAATCAGCAAAAACCGACTTGTGTAGACTGGAAGTGCTCTTGGTCGAACAGCCTCCCCTCTTCACTCTCAGGGCTCTCTCCATTGCTCTGACTCTGGTTGCTAAATGCGTTGAAAGCGAAGATACCAGATCGGACATACTCGCGAACTATGGGAGAGTCCACCAGAGGGCACAAGTATGCTGCGGCTCGACAGTAGCTCTGCACTACTAATCCGTCTGCCAGCCCTGACGTCACTGTCACACTTCTGTCTGTATCCGAGTTGCCTCCATTCACCCCTCCGTATCGACTCTCTTCATCGCCATACTGGTCGTTTTCGGCTGCAGTCTTTGCACCAACGTATGGGATGAGAACACGTTGTAGCAAATACTCCGCTCCGTTGCACTTGCGCAGCTCGTAACCCATCTCGATAGCAAGAGTTACCACAAAATTGGCTGTGCCCACCCGAGTATTGAGCCCCACACCAAACTTGAGCAGGTTGGCTACACCACGTACGAGGTGGGTAACTACTACTACGCAACTAGCGGAGCCTGCAAGTTCCTTGAGACGCGTCGTTGTTAACTCCAACAGTTGACCCACAGGCCCCGCCTGGCTGATGGATACACGTAGCCGCTCCAATTGGTCCTTCTTCTCCACGTGGAACTGAGCATACTGAAGTTCTGGCATTTCTAGCGAGGATAAGTATTCCAGCAGCTTGAGCAGCAGCGATGCCAGGCGGTCCTGCATGTCTTCAGCTTTCAGTATCTTCACGAGTCGCAGTAGCACATCGATGCTCAACGCTCGACAGATTGTGTTTTTGCTCACGATTCCATCCTCGATCAAAAACTCCAGTAACTGTGACCTGCACGTGGAATCGTTTGTAGCTACACGCAAGCTCAGTTCACCCAGGTAGCGATACAATTTCACGCCTGCTAGGGCCACAGCCTCCATGACGTCGTCTACTGCGCGTGAAGCGGTCTTCCAAAGCCGTAAAAGTCTTCACGCAAGTCATCAGCCTCAGCACCGTTCAGAAGATCGACAAGCGCTAAGCAAGCGGCTTCTCGGTATTTGAAATTTCGAGCGTTCTCAAGCCGAGCCAGTGCGAACTGGAACAATAAAGTCCAATTCTGACGAAGCAGTGCTTTCTCTGCCTTCGTCGTAGCGGCAAGGGAAGAGTTTCCCTTAGCGAACTCCCAAAGGTTGTTCATTACGACCGCAACCTTGCTATTCGAGTGGAATTTCAGCAAGAACAACCATGGCACCAGTTTTGTTTTGTTGGCGTAGTCTTCCGCCATCCATAAACTGCCTGCTTTGGTGACAATCGAAGCGCGGAACTGTTTATCAGTCGTGACGAACGAAAACTGTTTGGCTTGACACTGTGGACTGACTGTGACTGATGATGCCACCGATGCAAGCGAGTTCCAAATAGGATTGGCGGTACTAAGGTACAGCAGTGCGTACATGAGTTCTGGGTCTCCCACGTCCGCCGCGACGTTGCTGACCTCACGATATGCAGCATTTTCGACGGTAGAGCCTGATGAAGATGATAACGCAGTACCGGTCTCGGCCGTCCTCTCCTCATTTGCCCTAGTGTTACTGACACCATCTTCGTTTTCGTTATCTGCAGCATCTGCACTAGGCGCGAAGGCTCGAAAGCATCGAAGACGACGGAATAAACTGTCGCTGAACTGAGCACCCATCTCATCGGTCGGTGCACGTAGTCGTAAATATGCGAGTCCTTTGACAGCACTTTCCTTAGACACTTCGTTTGCGTCGTTCAGCATCGTCACAAAAACTCGTGCACATCCAGCACCGATTGTGAGTATGCAGGCGATTCTAGCACGCTTTTCCACGATAAAAGCGACGGTAGAGTGGCTTCGGCATCGATGGCTTTGAGAGGTGCCGACGAAAGACCTGCTGAACACATGCACAGTAACCATATTGTAGCGTTTCGACGAACTGTGGGTTGGCGAGAACCAGCATAGTCGCCCAACACACGCTCGAAAATGGCGGCAGCGCGGTTTTCGTTGAAAGAACCGAACTTGCTTCCGCGATCCAGCGCAAATTCTTCAATAGGGTCGTGAGTCCCAAGAGATACAAGTAATTCGCCTACAGCGAACTGCAACTCGACGTCTGATTCCTCTCCAAGATCGAGGAGCGAGTTCAGTACTGCTTCAAGGCTGCTAGACACCTCAACAGTGATGGTAACACCAGGCAAACCTGACGTTGCTCGACCTGTATTCTCAATAGCGACTTGCTTCAACGCCGACAACTTCGGTATCAGCTGGTCATCGAAATGGACAGACTTGAGCTTCCACGCGATCACGCTACGCATGCTCTCAAGGGCCTTTACTTTCAATCGGTTCCACTCGTTGCCAATCACAGAAGAAGACTTCTGCATGAAATTCTTTAGGTTGCCTGCAATACCAACGGCGTCCATTAGGCTGCGTAACAGCGCCACCTGCGCATTCTGAGCTTGCTCGCTTCTCGGATACATGGAAAAGCTTGAACCCTCCTTGCATTTAGCCTCAAGCAGACACACCACCTTTTGGAAGCAAGACAATATCACCTGCATATCTTCTTCAGAAATGCCTTGAGCAGAGTCGACGACACTGTCAAGGTGACCCAAACGCTTCCGACGATGTACAGCGTAGCACACAGCTCCCCTCCCAACACACTGTTATCGCTGACCTTGTTAGTGCTAACCTGGATGATGTCTGACATCAATTGGCTTGTAGAGAACGCTCCAACACTGCATGTACAGGTCAAAATTGCTGCGATATTGGACAGGAATCTGCGATCTTGGCTAACCGTCGCGGCGATAAGAAGCTCTTTACCACGCCCAGCCAACACGCTGCCCACACTTTCCGCGTCGAACATGCAGACAGCTACGAGCGCATCTGCAGCCGTCTCGAATACCAATGTAGAAGTTTCAAGGGCCTCCTGCTCCTCGATGCGACCCAACAAGGTCTGTAATATGTACTCAATTACACATCTTTGGCCATTGGAGTTTTCCTGGCTGTCATTCTTACGAGAAGCCTTCAGGATCTCGACGCAGAATCGGACACAACTCTCAGCTGCTCCTACATCGTGCATACTCTTTTTCAGGTCTTTGTTAGAGAAATTTGCCTCAAGACTGACTGCAAGCGCACGCGTAGATGGCAATGGTTCTGCAAACAGCGCCTTGGTGCACAAACGCCGGGTTTCTTCGTCAGGGACACCTCTTAGTCTCAACAGTGCAAAGCGCATTGTGATATCATCGTTTTCTGCAGACTTGGACGTTATTAAGAGTTCTGCGCACCACGCAGCAATGGCGGTCCGTACTCGGGCATAATTTTTGCTTGGGTCAAAGAGTTTCGAGCCGTTCAGTAAATCAATCAGCTCTTTGTACACTTTAGATCGCACTTCAGGCGCTGCTGCAACTGCGTATGCCCCAGCGAATGACGTAAAAGCCTTCAACGCATTTGCACCAGCACCAGTCCGGTGCTCTTCTTCAACAAGACTACGCACAAGTAACACCTGGAACGCCTGCTCTGAGGTGGCAACAAGGGTTGGTACACGGGTTGCAAGCAGCGTCAAAGCTTCGTACACACCCTGGAGAAACTCCCGCACAAACTCAGCACTTGATGCCTCGCTCTCGTGCGGATTCATCAACAAACGCAGTAGTGTTGGAAACAGCACAGGGCCAAGTAGACCGTCGAGCATTGCTGGTTGACAATGGTCAAATGTCCACTGGCACAGTCGTACGCTCGCTAACTTGATTTTGTTGGCCACGTTTGGTGGTCTCGACGACTCATTACCAAACATGAGTTGGCACAGTAGCTGCAGCATTAAGGGAAGTACATTGGTCGCTGCCTCTGATGCCGAAAGTAATGTTAGCGCTTGTAGAATACTTGCATCAGCCAGGCGCGTGCGGTTGGAAAGTAGAAGTGCATCTGCGCCTTCAAAGGCCCCAGAGCTTTGCGCAACTTGGCTTCAAAATTAATGCCATCACCCGGCGCATCGCTTCAGAATCTTGCAGCTGGGCTTCTTCGTACTTCATTACGCGTGAGAGCTGCTCGTCGCTGAACTCCTTAATCGCGTGGTGGAAAGATGCGCTGCCTGCGAGGTATACCACGATCTTTTGCTTCGTTGGGATCTCTATTTCCTTTACGAACTTCAGCGCATGCAATTGTCGTTCATAAAGTGCATCACGTTTCAAACCCGATACTTTCACGCGCTGCAGTCGCTCCACGCGAGGTGCCATCAAACCATACATAGCCGCATCCGAGGCTGTCGACGAAGGAATTTCGTACAGCATCAAATCCAATAGGAAATCCAGCAACATGTCCACGTTGCCATCACTGTCCGATAAGTCGTCAGCTACGCTATCAGCCAATGGCTCCATACTCTCGTCCCTGTCTTCTTCTCCTGTTTCACCTGCAGTTTCTGTCTTTTTCCCACGAGGGAAGACAGCAGAAGGACCGACAGGCAGTGCGCGCACCAACAGCCTGAAAAATGTTTCTTGCTGCGCCGACGAGAATGTTGCCAGCGACTTGGCGATCCCCGCAAGGACACAGCTCTGCTCCTCTGAGGACGCTGCGTCAAACCCCAACTCTGTATAACAAACAGTAGTCCATTAGTGCCCAGAACAGAGGCAAATATGAGGGGGGTTATAAAGCGCACCAATGAAGAGCAGGGCCAAATTGTACGAGAAGACTGACAGAGCTGGCGTCTGCAGCACTTCACTGAGAGCAGCCAGCGGTAGCGCGGGGCGATTGAGAGCCTGAAGTCGTGTCTTAATATGCGAAATCACTTGCAAAATCTGATGGAAATGACGCTGAATTAGCGGTGGAATCTGGCAGTAGAGAGGGAGATTTCATTTGATACCTTATCCTTGAGCTGCATCTCCAACGGCGTCGACAAGGAACGTGGGAATAGTCGCAGCAGCTGTGGCAGTAGTGACTGAAGCACCTGTAGCATACGCTCATCGTCCACACTTGCCAGTCGGAACAGCACGCGGTCCAGCGCCTCGACTTCTTTCTGGAGATCCGCCATATCGACAGAGAAAAAGTGGAAATGATAAAGAAAAACCACGTCAATTGAAGAAAAAAGCCAAAATTTATAGCGATGCATACTTAAACCAAGTACAATAAAATTATAAGGAATGATTGCTACGTACACGAGTGTCTTTACGCCTTGATCAAGAGTTCTGCATCACGTGCATTGCTCGTACGGAAGTGGAGCGCGTCGTGTCAGTTGAAAAGCAGCTGCGGCAGGCGAAACGTTAGATCGTACCTTGAAGACGATCGGATGCTGCGGTGGATGGAGGAATCCGTGAAGAGCATGAGTGAAAAACCTTCCTCACGCCCAGGCTTGAACTACCAGCAGCTCCCCGTCAGCACTGTCAAATAGAGACCAGTCGCTCCAATGGCAGAATAGCTGGGACCTGCTCGACAAACAAAAGTGTCAATGCAATGTAATCGGTAGACTTCTCGAACATATCTCACAGTGCATTGCGCCGAAGCTGGAGCTCCCCACTAGCATTTGAGAAGACAAAATTCTGCACTTGATCCACACCAAGAGATAGGGAAATGCTGTTGGAGAAGAGCAGAGAACCCCACGATAATTTATCATCATCTTCATGAAGTCTCCTTCTGTGCTCTCACTCCCGTCTTCGCACTCTTTATTCAATGGATCTACCTCTAAACCCTCCATCTCGGAGTAATTGGATGACGATTCAGAGCCCATTGAGCGCGCCGATTTCGGACGCTGCTGCTGCTGCTTCTCAGTCCCTTGTCGTCTCCTCCATCTCCTGATATTTTCTTGACGTTTTCTGTTTGGGTGACTCGCTGTCACTTGCCATCGCCTTGTAGTTGACTCGTCCAGATGAGCAGCTACGTGAAGTCGCTGCGCTGAGTAGTGGACGGAGACACAGCAACAAATAAAGCAATAGCAGACGGTACGCGACGGAGGACGCCGAAGAATCTGTGGACTCAAAGCTGATTGCTACGTTTGTGGAGTGATTTGAGAAGTAAATAATGTCCATCTAGTTTCTTTAACAGAAATTGTGTCATATCCAGAGCTATCTCCAGTCCGCCACTTGGTCTAGTTACGGTAGTTCGTATCCCCAATATCTTCCCCTTGGTTTACTGAGCTTACGTCTCTCGGGATGATTTTAGAGAAACCAAGTCAAACTATGTACCCATTTCAAGCACTCTACTGTGATAGCTGATGGTAAAACCGTTCACAACTCTATGTAAATGAGTTTTCATTCAATATTGTCTGTAAAATTATGATATCAACTTTTCCAGTCATTAATGCAATTTTGACCAGCGGAAGAGCATGGGCGGGGAGGAGCATGCGCTGACGGCGACGGAGGAGGCCTGTCGGGTCTACGTGGGAAATCTCCTGCCCAAGGCAAAGGAAAGCCACCTCTCGAGCAAATTTTCTCGCTTCGGCACCATCCACAGCGTCTGGATCGCGCGCAGGGTGCGTCCAATCCCCACTGGACGATCACTTAAGGTTTAGCAGGAGTGTTTCTGACGTATTTCGCGTGTTTTCTGCAGCCACCAGGCTTCGCTTTCGTCCGATTTGCGAGTCCCGAAGCTGCACAACGAGCTGTAGAAGCCTGCAGCGACGAAGGAGCGATGGAGATTTTGGGGAAGTCTGTGCGTGTGCAAATGGCAGGGGGCAAGAGCGGGAATCAGTCGATGGACGAGTCACAGAAGCAAGTGAGAAACAGAAGAAGAGATGGAGATGCGGTGGAAAGTTGGGGTCGTGGCAGAAGGAGTCGTAGCCCCAGCTGGAGACGAGGAATCAGCGAAAGAAATAGAAGCAGAAGCAGAAGCAGAAGCAGAAGCAGGAGAAGAGGATCGTACAGTCCAAGGAGGAGCCGACCAACGAGTAGCTACAGGAGTGAACGCCATCGTTACAGGCCTAGAGAACGACCAAGATCCAGATCGAGGTCTGGGGGCAGAACTAGGTCTAGACGACGAGAAAGTCGAGGCAGCAGTTGGAGTACCAATCGAGGTCGGGATACGGTGAGGAAAAAGAGAAGGAGTTTCTCGCGCAGCTCCAGTCGAAGTCGACGGCAAACTAAGGCTGAGAGTTAGAAAGCATGGAGTTAGCACAGAAGTTTGTTTTATTTCCTCCGCAGATGCTGGAATCAAATATCTCAACGACTTTGTAGCAATGGCCGATATGGCTACGGATGGGTCAGGTCGCCTTCAGCACCAATGAGACAACCTCACGGTTGTCAAAGCGCGGGTGCCACCCATGACAACACTGCACACTGAGAAACGACGGCCACACAGCGATTGGGCACCACGTGGAATGACTCGCCTAATGAGATCCTGGTAGCTACTACAAAACACTACCGTACCAAGTAGAACTACTCCCTCGTGGGCCTATTACGCCAGCAGTGCTGACAAAACTTCTCGATGAAGGCATCACCGATTGATGCAATACTACTTCTAGTCTAGCATCTGCATGTTCTGTCCGACACAAAGACGTCTTCCTCCTTGTTGATCTCATATCCAGCCTTGTTTCTCCCCGTGTCAAATGGGAAAACGACCATGTAGTTTCCACTGATTTCTGAGCCGCAATCTCCCAGCCGCTGGATCCCGTCGTACTCAATGCAAATGGGTCTCTTGGAAACTTACGTTCGTGCATTTTCCCACAATAGGGGAAGCCCTTATGCGGCTTGCATTCCACCATTTCACCGGGAGCGGCTTGCCATGACGTACTATCGTGAATGAACTTTTCTCCTTGTTCAGTACGCTGCAAAATCCAAAGTGAATTATTTGTGCGTTAGAGAATACGGATCGATGTCGATTTCATAGAATGTAGTCAGTGGGGTGAGGTGGATTGATCAGGCAGTCCACACTCGTCAGCCTTGCTTCTGTCAGCACTAGAACAGATTAGAGACGGATTGGTTAAGTGGAACAAGTAAGCTCGGGCCATCGAAAATGCTGATCGAGGTGCAGTTAGGCAGCTCTCCAGTCATTGAGTCAACATCCCAGTCGTGTACAAGCTTGCTTTCTGCTTCCATCGGTCGCTCGTCCAGATCTTGATCAAGATTCACACCATGTGCATCAAACTTTGATTCGGAGCTCATGTAGCTGATTTTGGATTCACTCACTCCGTCGATGCACTTATTTTCTGCCTGAACCTTTTCCTCCGCCACACTAAGTTGTAAAACTTCTTCTTCGATCGAACTCGTGCGCATAGTCGGAGATACCTTGTCGTCAAGTGAAATGGTATTGAAGCAAGTGCCCGTACTAACCTTAATATCGGCAGTTGAAAACGGTGAGTGTTGGCGAGTGCCTTCTTCTGTATCCATTCCCGAGATAATTTGAGCTCCAGCTGTGCGCAGCGACCCTTTGAGGAAAGGGATCTTGGACATGCCTCGCATCGGCCGCGGGCGTGGAACTACCGGTGCCAGCATCACTGGCTTTGGCTTTTCTCTGCTGCACTTTTCTTCTTGAGCCTTCTTGAGTGCCTCACCAGTTTTAGCATTCCGTGATGTTACGTGCGCCTTAGTTATACTACTGCGCGACGCCGGATGCCTTTGCCGTGAGTGTGAAGCAGGAGAGATGGAAACTCCATCCCCATCAATTGTTAACGTCGAGTGTAGATTGGTGAGCACGACATGCTGTTCTAAAAGCTGCTTTTCACGTCTTCATTTTGTCTCTTCAGCTCTTCACAGAAGTCGACGAGTTTCGTTATTGCCTCAGGATCTGCTGCAGGCTCAATTTTTAGTGGCGGTTTGCAGCTTTCATCCTCGTTTTGATTCGACGGGGCTATTGGCACATCAACCAGTCCCCTTTGGTTAACACAAAGCGTTGGATCGTCGGTTCTTGAAGCCTCTCACACCCATACTCTTGCATACACCCTCGCGTTTAATATCCAAAACACTTTCTTGTCGGTCGAAAAAGTCACCTTTGGTAAAAGCCTCCTGACATCGAGGCTGTTCCTTATCACGTGCTTCTTGGGTCAAGCGCTACGTCAACCCCACCAAGAGCACAACAAGTTAACGAGAGGGAACGTCACAGGACGCGTATCTTCCTGTAATATTTGTCAACATTAGCTGACCTTCTTCTCTTCGATCTGGTCCTGCAAACCCTTGAGATAATCCTCACGCGATTGCGGTATTGCAGCCTGGACAAGGCGTCTTCTCCCGCCTATTTGATTGTTGTCCATATCCGCTGTGTGCGAAGATGTCGTAGGTGCTCGTTCTAGTCCAGGAATGCTCAACCCCAGGGCGTCTCCGTTTTGCTGCAGAGCGCTTTGCGACGGCCTACCTTCATCACCAACAGCCTGTTCGTTAAATCCACCTCGTCGATATTGCTCCTTCTGTTCGTTTTTCTCTCGTATCTGCTGCTCCAGCGCCTCCTCCACTGCTCCGGCGTCAAGTGCTGCACGACACCCCGCGCCATTTTGAAGTTAAAATTGGCGTCTTTTGGTCATCGAGATCTTTTCAGCCAATCCAATCCTTGCTGCTTCCTATTGGCTATAATAAATCAACGGTGTTGGTAGGTCGATTGATGAGCGCCTCACACAGGTATAACAGAGCATTAACACCAGCAAGAGACGACCATGCCTCTCTACAAGCAGGTACTGCTGACAAACCTCAAGTCTCCGCCCAAGGACGTGGCGCGCGTGTTCCAGGACTGCGCAGCTCTCATCACTTCCCAAGGCGGCGTGATCCGCTCCACAGAGAACCGCGGAGAGAAGCGTCTGGGCTACGGCATTGAGGACCGTCGGTGGGGCGCACTCCAGCGCCACTACGAGGGAAACTCATCGTGCAGCAATTCAACACGTCGCCTGCCGTGCTGAAGGATGTGGAGGCCAAACTGAAGAACAGTTTCCCCATCATCCGCTTCCAGACCTTCAAGATCCGCGACCCGGTGGACAAACTCATGAACACGCGCTTGGCGCTGGAGCAGGTGCAACTGCTGCTGGATCCGGTGGCTGCAGCCAAGGCTAAACAGGCTGAGAAGGAAGCAAAGGAGGCTAAACGTCCGCGCAACCGCGAGATGTCCGACCTGAGGCCGGAGGATTTCTATGACAACGAGGACGAGAATGAGGCAGCGCAGTTCAAGCAGTACGTGCCCGAATGGAAGCGAGATGCGCTCTTCGAGCCTGACGTGCCTGCACACCTCAAGAAGAATGACTGAACAGACAGAGGAGGAGGAGGACGACGACAGGATGCACAATGAGGCTGTAGTGAGACTTGCTGTGATGTTGTAATAGAGGCCAGAAACAATGAAGAAAAAAACAAATGCACAGGTTGCTGGACGACGGAGGGCTCGGAACGTTGCCGGAGAATCGTTTCACTCGGTTGCTGCCGTCGTTGTCCTGCGTCCTGTTGCTGTTTATTATAGCTTCATTTCGGTCGTTCCGTATCCTGCAACCTGCGATCTGCATTCTGTCATTCGTAGGTTATCTGCAGGTCGTAGCCTACTTGGTCTTTGCAGCTCCTTCCGCAGCTGATTGCAGAACTCGTCATCAGCCTCGTCCACGTCCCAGTCGTCCTGCCACTGCTGCTTAATGTGCGCGTCCTTCTCCTCCGCTTGACCGTTCCAGTCGGCGTCTTCGAATTCCTCGAACTCATCGTCCTCCTCGGTCACCACCACCAGCAATGGAGCTTTCTCAGCCACCGCAGGGCTCCAGTCTTGGCTGGTGCTGTCGCCTTGGTCTTCTTCTCGGTCGGCTTGCTCATAGCTGCTATCGCTTAGTAGTCTGCACTTCTTCTCTCCCTTTAAAATCAAGATCTCCAGTGAATGTAACCTATCAGGTGGTCCACACAATTTATAGATCTACAAACGACTTTCGTACAACATCAACATCAAGTTGAATAATGCAAGCGCCTTGCTTGCGTATCATTAGTCATTTAGCTCTGCAGCGTCGGCATGTGGCTCTCGTCCTTCGCCTCCACCGCTGCTGAGGAACACGTGGTGCGGGCACGTATCTGGAAATCTCATTCTCATCTTCTCTCCACAGGATGACGTGCTGACGCTCGTGGCCACTGCGGACGTGGCGCTGCTGCGGCATCTTCGTGTAGTCCACGACTCGTACGTGACGCTTCGCTACGGAGATCGCAGCCACGTTGGACGCTTGCGCTTGATCTCTGCAGCACCAGAAGAAGAGGAAGTTCTAGACGAAGAGGAGAAAAGTGTCGAAGCTGTGGGGGACGTCACGCTCTCTCCGCTGCTCGCTTTCAATCTGGGGATCACTTTGATTGCGTCTCATGCAGACCACGGCACGGTCTCCGTGAGGATCCGAGCCTCGACGCCACAGGAGCTGGGGCTGACAGTGCAACCCTCGGTACCGATCCGGAAACATCAACAGCAACCTGCAGCAGCTTTGTACGCGATGATCGCACCGCTGTTGGTGTCCAGTCTGTCGTGTAGAGAGCACGCACTGATGCAACAGAGGGACGGGCTGTTGGGTGCGATTCGTGCTTTCTTCGCCACGGCAAAAGTGCTGCAGGTTGGAGATGTGTTTGCAGTGGAGCTACGAGAGACGACCCAGTCCCATATACCGGCTGAGAACGAGCGTTATAAGGAGGCTTATGTGTCGTACAAGCGTGTGGAAACACCTGCCGCTTGTATGGTATCTGAAAGCCATGATCCTGCTGTTGCTGTGACGGAGTTGATGCCACCAGCACTGGATTTGGACACCTCGTTGATGTTTTTCGTGTGGAGAAACTGGATGGGGAAAATAAAGATGCTCTAGCTTTGACAGTGTCTGATGCGACTGAGCTTATTCAAGGCTCCTCAGTCTCTTCGCCGTCTCCTGATGAGACAACCATTAAGCAATTTATGGCGCATATCAGACATCGTAGTATTCCCGGTGATACGTCCGAAGCTGCCACGCCATTTGATTCGGTACTATCTTCTTCAACGCAGCAAAAACTATATAAAGTGCTTTACCCGGCGCAATTGTGTGAGATCCCCGTCTCGGTGCTTCTTAGTGGCGCTCGAGGAGTTGGTAAAAGGACTCTCGTTCACCAAGTAGCGAAGCAATTGGGGTGGTTACTTTGGAGGTGCCCTTTACGGAGCTCACAGGCCAGTCCGAGCTTCATTTGCTGGAAAACGTGCGCGAGCAAGTGTCGAAGGCACAGACGCTGTCGCCATGTCTTCTGTACATCAGCCATCTCTTTCCTGTCGAGAAAGACAATGAAGAGGCAGAGCTACGCATCAGTGCCGTCCTCTCTGAGTGTATTCGTGCGCTAAGCCAGCACCAGTACAGCATCCCGTTAATTGCCTGTGTAGAAGATGTGAACGAAGTTCCTAAGTTCATTCGCCAGTGTTTTCTGTACGAAATGCAGCTCGAGGCACCCGACCAGTCCAAGCGGCTTGATTTTTGAAGCACATGACAGCATCGATACAGCTTGATAAAGATGTGGAGTTAAAGGAAATCGCACAGCTGACCGCAGGTCGAACGTATGGAGAGCTGTCAGCTCTGTTGGCAGATGCCGGCAGCCTCGCAATTGATCGAATTCTCGGTGATGAAGTAGGCGTTGTGCCGCCGATCGAGGATGTGGTGTTTGCAGAATCGGGTGACTTTACACAGTGTTGTTCTATCACTTCAAAGGATTTGGAGGAATCTGCCAAAAACCAGCAAGCTCAGGCATCCTCTGCAAACATCGGCAACGCGTCCATTCCGAATGTGAAATGGACTGATGTGGGTGGTTTGGAAGATGTGAAAGACGAGATTCTGGATGTCGTTCAGCTCCCAATCAAGCACCCTGAACTTTTTGCTAGTGGTGTGCGTCAACGATCGGGTATTTTATTGTATGGTCCACCAGGAACGGGGAAAACACTGCTAGCAAAGGCCATTGCAACAGAGTGCAACCTCAACTTCCTGAGTGTGAAAGGTCCAGAATTGCTGAATATGTACATTGGTGAAAGTGAAAAGAACGTGCGGCAGGTCTTTGCGAAGGCACGAAGCTGTCGGCCGTGTATTCTGTTCTTCGATGAGCTGGATTCGTTAGCCCCAATGCGAGGACGCGGCTCGGACTCTGGTGGTGTCATGGATCGCGTGGTCTCCCAGCTACTGACAGAGATTGATGGCCTCAGTGGTGGTGGCAACGACCAGGTCTTTGTGATCGGAGCCACAAACCGTCCCGATCTACTAGAAACAGGTCTGTTGCGTCCAGGTCGCTTTGATCGATTGTTGTACTTGGGTATTTGCAACGAGAAGTCAGCACAGCTCAAGGTACTTAAAGCGCAGACCAGAAAATTCACACTGGCAGAGGACGCTGATTTGGAGGCGGTGGTGGAACACTGCCCACTCAACTTTACGGGCGCTGACTTTTACGCGCTCAGCTCCAGTGCGCTAGCGGCCGCACTGAAGGATCGAGTCGAAGCTCTTGACAAACAGCTCGGTGCGTTTTGTGTGTCTGTAGGCTCCGTAAGTAGATAGGTGTGCAATTAGCCAAGTCTGACTGTGAATGTTTGTGTATTTGTCTTTTCCAGAGGAAATCAACGCAGAGGACTGTTACTCCTCCAGTCCTATGACAATTCGACTTCTTCTCAACCGGTTGTCGCCTGAGGAACTGAGTGTTCTTGTTAGCCAGGACCACTTCATGAAGGCATTATCGCAAGTGGTCCCATCTGTATCGCCTGCTGAGATTCACCACTACGAGAACTTGAAGAAACAGTATAGCTCCAGGCAGTGAGAAGTTGCATGAGCATGTAAGAAACTTCGTTGCCACAATCATGAAGGAGACCGAAGGTACATGCGCTTATGACATTGACCATTTCACAGATCTGTTGTGTGGCTGGTGCGAACAGCATCTGGTTATCAAAGGCGCCAAGCGCCTGTAGCCTTCACTTCCCAATTTGCTCCGCCCAGATTCAAGATGGTCTAATTCATATCCCCCATCGCCATCCCATTTTGCGCGCTCGCAATCTACTCGGTCAGTGCTACTTTGAACGAGCAGACCTGGCTCCGCCAGTTCCGAAGCAAAGTTAATGTGATGCCAGCTCCCAACGACGGCTGCTCTGTGTGCTTTTACCAGCAGGCCCACTCCGCTGGGTCCAAGTTCTGTATTGGCAAGCGGACCAAAGCATCCACAAATACGAACTCAATTCAAACGCCCAGAACGATAGAAAGCATCAAGTTCAGCAAAGACTGCGAGCTTGTAGTTAACATGTGCATGATGGATCCTCTCTATGGTGAACATGTCGACGTTATTTCGACGGATGTGGTTCAGGTAGTGTGCGTGGAAGAAGCTGGTTGTACATGCTTCCTCGGCGTTCCTGACTCTGCTAACGGCTACAGTCGCTGCTACACCGCCGCCGTCGAAAGTCAATACCGGAACGTGTTCACCGAGCGGATGTTTTTCAAGACGAGAACAAAGAACTTTGATGTGATCGCCTACGTGATGGACAACTTTAATCGCGCAAACTCATCGGCACAGTCACATCGGTTCACTGGTTATCGTAAAGCCCTGGAGGATGGCAAAGACGATCACAACACAGGAATGAAGCAGACTATGCAGCACAAAGTGCGTTCCATCGTTTTCGCGACTGCTGCTGGATACGACAAGCCTCCAACAGGTACTCAGTCTTACAAACAGGTGAAATAAAGGTTGTATGTATCGGTTGCTTCCTTACAATATGTTCACGACCGCTGTTATCCAGATCAGTGATTTCTCTCCCGATGTAGGACGGCCGCCTTTGCAGCTCGCTGTTAATGGTTCTGACTTAGACTGTCAACTCATCTAAAAATGTGTCGCGGAGAATAATAGTTTTGTTATGGCAAGCCACATTGGACTCCATCTGCCATGACGTGCGGATAATGCGAACAGCAAACTGTTCCATCTGGTTTACCCACCTCTTCTTCCGCCCAAATGACCAGTTGGAGGGAGAGGTATGGTCAAGGCTGTCCTAGGAATATAAGGTTGGTGGACACTTGTCAATTTTACTCTGCCCAGCACTTGCTGCCTACTCACTCGATCAGGAACATGGTCAGCCTATTCTCCGCTCTCGCAATATCGCTCATGGTCTGCATAGTCGCCGCTACTTCGCATGATCAAACGTGGCGCAGTCAATTCAGAAGCAAGATTAATGTGCTTCCAGCGGTCACCAACGGTTGCTCCGTATGCTTTTACGAGCAAACCAACTTCACTGGATCCAAGTTCTGCATTGGTAAGCGTGTCCAAGGCTGCAATAAAGTGAACCCAATCCAGGCGCCCGGTACGATCGAGAGCATCAAGTTCAGCAAAGGCTGTGAACTCGTGGTGAACGTCCGTGTGACAGACCCGCCCTACGCCGAGCACGTTGATGTCATTTCGACTGATGTGGCGAACACGGGCTATAACCTCACGACATATCAACACGCGGTTCAAGAAGTTTACGTGGAGGAGGCTGGACGTGCTTGTTTCCTTGGTATTTCCAGCTCAGCAGACGGCTATGGCCGATGCTACCATGAGGATGTGCCTGCTGTGGAAAGTCAGTATCGGGACGTCTTCAACGAGCTGATGCTTTTCAAGACAGAGACGAAGGACTTTGACGTGATCACCTACGAGAAAGTCAACTACAACGGGGCATCCAAGTCTCCTGTCCAGAGGTCTATCGCGGATGGGGATTCTGCGGCGCTGTCGTATCGTTTCACTGGCTACAGCAAAAATCTTGAGACTGAAAAGGTTAACGCCACCTCGGGAATGAAGCAGACGATGCAGGGCAAAGTGCGTTCGATTGCGTTCGTGGCACCAGAAGACGACGCGACTCCAGGCACAGTTGCTCCGTACTTGGTTTAGATGTGTTCGTGCATTAAATAGATTCCGTGTTTTCCTTTGATCGTCCTTTGCTTTGTTCCGTGTCCAACCTGGATGTTGAAGCATAGCAATGATATCAATGAGCCCCACAACGACCTCGGGCGTGTAGGAATGCAGGAGTAGAACAACTTGAGGGGAGCCACCCGGAGTTAAATATTTGATGCTTCGCAAGGAGTCTATTCGAGACCATACTTGCGTTGCACTGGGTCGTCTGGATTGTCAGCGACAAGCTCCGAACGCTGCTTGCTCCAGACCAGCCGCGGTGGAATTCCTGTACTGTCAAAGAGATGTGCGTTGGGCACACGGCTGGCTAGTCGGCGGAAATTGCGCGTGATCAGCGACGAGGCTACGTCAATGACCGATCGCGGCACATCTCGCCCGTAGCCGCTGCTGCGCTTGTCAACCCGCTGATAGGCGTCAGTCAGAGGATGTCCAGGCAGATTACGTGCACGTCAAATCCTGCAGCCTTCACTTGGTCAATAGTGTGCGCATAGCTGGTGAAACTCTTGCCGCTGCCATGAAGAATAATGTTCTTGCGTGACATGATGGCACTGTGCAAATTTTTCTTGAGGATGAAGCGCGCCTCATCGCGACAAAGCTGGTAACGCGTCTGCGGGCCTGGCAGGAGCTTGGCGTGTGGTTTGGACTTGACGTCAGCCGCATCAGTCGCAGTGTAACTGCGACTGTCTGGTTCGTTGCCCAGCCCGACATTGAGCATAGCATGGTAGAATTCTGGGAGTAGCGCTATAACATCATCAACATCAAAGTTTACAAAGTCTTGCAACGTGAGCTGACCCATGAGGTCCAAGTGGCTCAGCATCGTGGACTTTCCCGACCCAGGGATCCCAACCAGAAGCACAAACTTGGGCACAGTCAGATCCTGCGGCGCGGAGGAGTACAGCTGCTGCGCGATGCGAGCATGCAATCGCAGCCGCTTCGGTGAGAAGTAGCCTTGATCATTCGTATGCAGCTTGAAAGTGGATGTTGGTGGTAGCAGTGACATGACGTCCGCGTCTAATGGGTCCGCCTCGGGCGCATCTCGTCAGGATTCGAGTTCTTATTTAGCTGTCGATATAAGGATGATGTGCCTTCACTCACCTTGGCACTATTTTGTAGCTTTCCATTATCCAGACATCCATCACTAGTCGTTGCCTCGTTATCTGTCGGTATGACCAGCAGATTCTCAACTTCAGACGCGACCTTGCGTCGGAAGCGTAGGCACTCTCCGGATTCAGCGTCGCGTGCGAGGTGTCTAGAAACACTGGACCACACGTTTGCATCTCAATGATCTGGAAACCCGCCTCAGTGAGTGCGCCAATAAACTTTGCAACTTTTCTGGTTCGTCTGCGAGTGTCAAAAACTGGGTATCGGACCCGCTGTTGGAATATGGGATGCCGTCTTCATCCACATGCTCGTCATCGTGAGCTACAAGTGGTTCGTCACTTGCTGCGTCCTGTTCATCGTCCGGAACAATGAGCTCAGCGCTAAAGTCGTGCAGAACCCGCAGCAATTGTCTCTGACGTTTCGGGTCGCGTCGGATCTGTAGCAGGAGCTGGGACCGCAGTAAGAGCTGTTCATTGGCGATGCAGAAGTTGACTGTAGTGAGGTGGAAGAAGGTGACGGCCACGAGCGCCCGCAGGCGCTTCTTGAGCGGCGGCAACTCCCGGTCCCTCAGGAAACACGAGATGGTGACACGCGAGAGTTCCGGCACGACTGTGGAACGTACGCAGAGCCCCGTGATGTTCTGGTCCGCGTAGCCAAAGACGTCTGCGATCTGTGCTAATGTGCCAGGGCGGTTGACAACGAGAGCCGAGATGATGCGCTCTTCGAGTCCATCGGACGGCTTTGATGGGGGCGATGCGAAGGACGATGGCGGATGTGATGAGCTGCTGCTGCACTTGATGTGGAGCGAGCCTAACCGGCCCAAGGCGAGGACGGACGGTGCTAGTCGTCGCCGCCGCGCCTGCCTCAGGCGCAGCATGTCGAATCATATAAGATCAGGTGGAAATCCAGATCTAGGTGTTACGCTATTTCACCTAAACAAGGTTTTAGGTTACATGATTTTTGTTTAATTTATTGTAGGTTTAACAGAACAAGGTGTCTTTTTGCCCGCATTTCGTACTTAATGTATTATTCGTACTTAGTAAGCGCTTTCTGGCTTCCTTGGGAGTGTGGAAGTGACGGGGAAGTCGCAGGAAGGAAGAAGCGGAAGGAGCGAGAGAGCGAGCGAGCGAGTGAGCGAGAGAGAAGGCGGCGCTGCAGAGAGCAGACCACCCTCCCACCAGGCCTCGGCCATGAATCCCGACCTCATGACGGTGCTGAGCATGCGCCAGAAGGAGATGAGCTACCACCAGTTGGCGCTCAACGCGCCCGCGTCCTTCCTGTCGCCACCGCAGTCTCCAGCCAAGCCACTGCGCTCAGTTCTAGGCGGTAGCGCGATGGCGTCCCCAGACTCGGTGCGTCAGCTACCACTCAGTCTTAGTCTCCAGACGTCGGCCTTTGAGCAGTTTGGCTTCACGTGGCACTGGATCGTGGACGTGACGTCGCACTTTGCGCTCCAACGACAGACCGCGCACTTCGCCAACCAGTACGCGCAGGTTCTACTGCGTCGACGCGCTGCACAGCAGGATCAGTTCGGCTATGAGGACGTCCCGGCTGTGCAGAGACAGCTCCGCGTGTTGGGGCTGTCCTGCGTCTTCATGGCAGCTAAGATCGAGGAGGTTCATCCACCCAAAGCGGCGGAACTAGTAGCGTTCCTGGCGGAGAGAGGAGGAACCCAATTGGCAGCTGAAGACTTGGCTAAGCTTGAGGTGGACTATGTCGTGGTAAGGAGAGCGTCATTTATAGGGAGCCTACAGTATTATTGAGTTGTCTATTGAGAGAGAAACAGCTGCTGACTCGTTGTGTCTGTTGGCTATGAACATCTGCCAGGAGCTCCAATGGAACATGCACCCCACGACGCCGTACGCCTGGCTGCTGTTCATGGTGGCCGGCGGATCGGCGGACCAACGCCCGCTCGACACCATGGGGGATTTTGTCAACCCGGCACGCAACCCGTCCGGCACCAAGGAGCTGTTCGTGAATGCCATTCGCCTCGTAGACATCGCCCTGCTGGATTACCAGGCCATTGAATACTGGCCGAGTGTGCTGGCCGGCGCGGCCCTACTGCTGGTGGACCCGGCACTGGACTTTATGTTCGTGGCGCAATTTTTGCAACTAGACCCGAACGTGCTCTGGGAGTGCAAGTCGTGGCTGTATGCCATGGCCTACGGGGTGTGCGACCTGGAGGCCGCTAGCACTCAGAACAAGGACCGCTGGACTAAGGTCCCGGCAGAGGAACTGCTGTTCATCCAGTCGCAAGTCGTAGTGCCCAGCCACCTGGCCTGTGGCCTCCTGCGCCCGGTCAACGCGGCCAACCTGTATTCCGTTGGCATGAACACTCCTCTCGGCAAGGGCTACGGCTTGGAGGCATGCCCATCGCCGTGTTCTCCCAGCGACAGCTATGCGGTGGCGTCGACGATGGCATGTATGTGCAAGGGAAATTACCACACGTGCGGCGGAGAAGAGACGCCAGGGCCGCACGTCTACCACTTCAAGTACGGCTGGCAAGGGATCGAGACGGGTCTGATGGCGGAGCCAAACTTTGGTAACCAACACGAGCCGCGCATGCAGTATCCGTAAGATTTACGGGTCATAAGCTGCGCTAGCTGGGGCGATTGAGAGGGAGAAAAGAGAAAGAGAGAGAGAAGAGAAGAGAAAAGGAACGCAAGGAGAGTGAAGTGGAAGGAGCAAGACCGATGATCGCGAACTTGAAACAAGGGAGTGAGTAAGCTGGTGGTGATCTGCATGGATCACTCGCTAACTCACTATTAACATTTTTTTCCTGAGGAAAACACGAAGGTGGGAGATAACACAAAAATCAAAACAGACACGGCAAGACCTTGCACGAGGAACCAGCTGATCAAAAGCCTCGGACGAGACAACAGAAACAACTGACATGTGATGAACAGTGGCATCCAACTGAGGCAGGGAAGGAACTGGTGGGTTGAACTGCAACATCGTACTTCTTTCGTTCGGTTGGGAGAGCGCACTGGTTGACAATGCATCGTACGATAATTCACACTGCACAACGGAGACGACAGCAGCCACAATGCGCTATGCCGAAATATCCTAGGTAGCGTTGAAATTCACGTCTTGCCACGCTCAAGGAAGGCTCACTTCAGTCTCTTTGCTTACATGCATATGATAAGGGCTTCACGAGCTGCAGCAAGTATCCGCTTAGTCTGGTGAGAAGATGCGTGTAAGGGGGTACTGGTGACAATGGTGGTGTGAATCTTTTTATTTGTGTTCCGTGTCTCCGTTCTGCTTGAGAAGAGTGCCCGAACAATATCTGCAATGTGTATTTCTTGTTTCCTGTTAGGCTCGAGTAGACGGGTGGATAAATACCAAAAAGGGATGCATTGAATGCAGCTGCCGGCTATTAAGCTAGGCGTTGATAGCTGGCGGCTGGAACGTAGCGGGATATGTAGCTTCGCACGTTTCTTAGACCAGAAACTAGTTGTCTTCCCGGCGGCAGTGGCAGTAGCAGCAGCCGGTAGAAGTACACCAGTCCACGCAGCAGCATTCAGCTTCATCTGAGCGCGGCGCACGCGCTCTGCCTCCTCTTTGCTGCGCGTAGCTCGCGTTGTTCACGCAGATGTACTGCCTCAGCCATCTCTTGCTTTTGCAGCTTACGCCGACTCCGTAGCTCGGCCTCACGCAATGCGTCGTCCGTAGCTGCCACTGCAGTGCGGCGTCTTTTCTCTGAGCGTGCAATCTCCTCCTCACGCCGAGCACGTTTCCGCCGCTTTTCTTCAGCTTTACGCTCCGATTTATTCATGCGCTCCATATTCGGTCGGCTTGGCATGAGCTGCAGCTTTACTCGCGTCGCTGTCGCATCGTTCCCAGTGTCATCACGTGAGCCACTTCCGCCTACAACTATAGTTCCAACGACAGAAGTTGCAGAGGCGGCAGTAACTGGCGTAGTAGCTGAAGTGGTAGACGTTGCAGGACTGGCAGCTGGGGTGCTGGATGCAGCAGCAGCACCTCCCTGCACGCTGCTTGCTACTTTTGTGGTGATGATGGTGCCGGTGCCCAGACTCCCCGTCAGCAGTTGAGTGATGGTGGTGCTTGTGTACTTTTTCTCGCGCTCACCACCAACTTCCGATCCATCAGCTCGCTTCCGCTTTGCCTCAGACATGCGCTCTTTGCGCAATAACTCGCGACGGCGAAACTTTTCCATCACCTCCAGCGTAACATCACCCCAAAGATCATCCACTACAGCCAGCATGAGGACTGCTGCCGAGTACACGCTCCATCCCTCGCGTTCCTTGTCAGCACGGTTGTAAATCATTGCGTTTTCGAAGGTCAGCCGCACGTCCTGGATAAACTCGCCGTGCACTTTGTACTCAAACTCGTTCAGCTTTTCTGCAATAGTGGATAAGTCCATTGGTGTCGTGATGATGTCAAAGTAATCAGGCGAGAGCCCTGGAAATAGCATGCGCACAGGCTTACGGAAAGGCCAGCAGTTCTTGTCATGCTTCTGGCTATTCAGTACACGAAGCAACTTTTGGCACTCCTTGGCCTTTAGCTCAACCGGCACGGTGGCCACAAACTCCGTGCGCTCACGCCGCAACTGCTCGCGTTTTGTACGGCCTTGTTCAGTGGAGACCTCCGGTGTCGGGAAAAGCTGTAGTTCCGCGCATAGCGAGTCAAAATACCACATCAAATGTCCCGACATCTCGCGCACTTGAATCGAGGCTGGATCATCCGCGCAATTGAACTTAACAGCGTTCTGGAAGATGAGCCGGCCTTTACGAATGAATTCCGCTGGGGTCAGCATATGTGCATGAAGTTGCTCACGTAATGTGCGCAGGTCCATCGGTTCTGAAATCAGGCGCGTGTATTCGGCGGTCAATTGCGGAAACACTTCCAGCAGTGGGTGATTAAAGTGCAGCTTCCCCACTTGTTCAATTTTGCCCAAGCGATTTAGCACTCGATCACATGTTGATTCCCATGAAGTTAGATCCGACTTCTTGTGTTTCTTGCTCTTTTGCCGGACGATGTTGAAGCAAGATTGGGTTCTACCATTCCCCGTTTCGAACTGATAGGAGCTGGTGCAGTTGTAGGTGCAACAGGGACTGGCGGACAGGTCTTCGTAATGGGGACAGAAACAGAAGTATGAGCTGTTGAAGCAGTAGCTGCAGCAGTCAGCGGAGTTGAATTTGTCCGAGAAGCAACTGATCCAGCCTCCTATAGAAAACAAAACGGCAGGTTAAGCGAACACCAATACAAAATCCTGTCTGCAGTGTACAGTTTGCTCGTTACGCACCTGGGTACCAGAACTCGAACTCTTGCTTCTCTCCTTCTTGTCCTTCTTCTCACGTTTTTTGTCTTTCTTCTTCTTCTTCTCCTTTTTATCTTTCTTCTTCTTCTCCCTCTTCTCCTTCTTGAGCCTTTTAAGCTCTTCAGGGCTAAGCATAACCTCGTTGGTAGCAATAGTGGGAGATATATCCTTATTCACACCAGATGAAGAAACCACAGAGGCTGAGGTAGTCATTGGCTTCATTTGAGCAGCCACTGGTTTCGTTTGGATGGTAGATGTTCCCGTCGAAGCACTGGCGGATTCCACGTTTAATAGTTTAGCGCTGCTGGCCAAATCCGAAGTCGATTTAAAACCACGAACAGAGGTGACAGCAGTAGAGGCAACCGCAGACGATGATACGGACGAAGTGCGCTTTGTCGGTGAGGGGCAGGCGATTTCTTGACCTGGTTACGTGCAGAAGCAGACCCTGTCACCAGGACAGTAGCGCTGTGGGCCTTAGGCTCTGAACCCCGTGCTGGTATTGTTGTCTTTGGCTTCGTTACAAGTGTGGATACTGGCGCTGGTAGAGCATCTGCAACAGTGGCTGCATGAGCTGGCGTTTGAGATGGGCCGACCATACCGTCAAGGGGTCCCAGCTTTTCATTACATAGCTCCGCGAAGTAGTTGCGCAGGTTCGTAGCCATCGCACGGATATCAGCGCCCTCAACAGGATCACTATTATACTTGTGACAGTTGGAAAAGATCAGATGCACATCAGCACTGAATTCGTCCACGCTGCCGTAGCGGTCACTTTTCAACTTGCGCTCGATTTTCGCGAAATCCATTGGCTCCGAGACAATCTTTAGGTAGTCTGGGTATTTCGTTGTATCGACGGCAGTCAAAAAGGGTCCAGCCGTTTTAATCTCTATGCCTCGGAACCCCTTCATCTTGTGCGCTCGAAGCAGCTTCATAATCCCCAAGCAAATTTCCTTCTCTGGTAAAGCACCACCCGACTCGCGAGCTGATTTCGATGACTTGGACAGCTTCGACGACTTTGACGACTTTTTCTTCACCTTCTCACGCTCAGTTACCGATGTACTAGTCACAGGGGCAACTGATGGTTGCGTGGAAGAAGATCCGGACTTGGGTTTTGACGATGAAGAGGGAACTCGCTGCTTTTCTTTCGATATAGTACTGCTACCCCCGATGTACTAAGGATCGCAGCACTTTGCGTATGCAGAACACGTTGCAAGGTCTCTGCAGAATCACAGTACGTCTGTCCCTGAGGATCAATTTCCAGTAGCGAATACAGTTGTCAAAGACAAGCTTCATGCCAGCAATGAACTCTGATGTACGCTTGTACTCGCCCAGATGCAGTCTTGACGACACTGTCCCAATATCCATAGGTTCTTTGACTGTGTCGTAGTAGCCATATGGAATTTGATCGGGTGAGTCGTAATACGACTCGACAGGAAATTTAAACCACTGGGCCGTTTCCTGCCCATCTGTGCGATGCGCGAGGATATCGTGGATAATCTGGTGACATTTCCATCGCTCTGGAATACCAGGCCATGTCCCGCCAATCTTAGCAAACTGACTCTCAAAGAGCTTCATAAGGATGACCGCATGATTTCGCATGACCTTGCTCAAGATTACGTCGCTGTTGTACACCAAGCAGTTCGAGAAAATCAAGCGCATGTCGTAGGCAAACGCATCCATGGTGGCGTAGCTTCCACTGCGAAGTTTCTTCTGAACGCCATACAGGTGCATCCGGTGCGGGACTTTCACGCGATAGTCGGGGAAATGACTCAAGTCCACTGGCTGCAGAAACGGCGCCGCTGGGCTAATGTTTCCCTCCTTGTATTTAATCAGCTTCATCAGCAAAGACAGACACGCTGTCACCTCCGAATCCGACATTTTAGTCCCAGTTTCAGTCGATTCTGGCGCTCTTATCACGATGTTACTAGTGCTTGCGACAGGAACCGGTACGCTCGTAGTTGGTGTAGAGTTATTTGTTGCTGCAGCGCGCTCCACTACTGCATAACTTGTTGCTTCCTTCGCAGGAATAGCACTGGACGATGATACCGTGCCGCTTGCATGCTCACTGCTTCGATGAGTCTTTTCTTATCACTACTGGAGCTCGAGTGTCTGTGTTCTTTGTCCCTGTCCTTGCTCTTCTTCTTGGACTTTTGGCTTTCTTGTCTTTATCTTTCTTGTGTTTGTGTCTGTGTTTCCCTTCTTCCCTCCTTCTCTGTGGTGGTGACTGCTGCTGCTGCTGTGGTGGCTGCTGTGACTCCTATGCTGATGCTGCGAAGAAGACGAGCTGGGGGCTTCCGCTCCTTTGAGTGTCCCCCTTCACCCTCCGCCTTCCTCTTCTCCTCCTTAGCCTCTCGATGTGCGGCTTTAGCGGCTGCCACCGCAGCGTCGTCCGCTTTAAACACGCTCTCAATGGCCTTCGCGTAGGCAGTCTCAAACACACGCAGCAAGTGCTGAGCTGCTGCATACACCGACCCCTTGACGTCCTGGTCATCCTTATTGTACACGAGTGCATTGTTGAAGACTAGACGTACGTCTCTCGCGAATTTCTCGTGGGACTTGAAGCGGCAACGCGAAGGTTTCGAGCCCAAGTTCTTTTTATTGTGCCGAGGTCCATGGGTTTCTTGACGAATTTTTCATAGCCAGGAATATTCACGGGGGTCATGAAGACCCATGACCAGCTCTCTTGTACACGTGGGTTTGTGAGTAGCTCCAGGAGCCGCACGCACTCGGCGTGCGCCGCCTCTGAGATCATCGCGTTCTGCCAGGTCTTGTGCGCTCTACGGAGCAATTCCGCATATGGAATGGGGAGGGAGCGTTTCCATACAAAGTTCAAGATCATTTAAATCACTTGAACTAAGTATACCACACCTCCAGTCATATCTCGACCAGCGCCAACAACCTCAGGCAGCGATGGCGTCCGCGGGAGGCGAACGCTTGTCCACAAGCGACTTCAAGAAGAAACGAGAGATTGAAGAAGCCAGAAAAAATGGCACACTACCACCAGAACAAGATGCAGACGGAAACCTCATCAACCCTCATAACCCTGAGTACATCAGCAAACGCCCGTGGTATCTGGGAGACTCGGGCCCTTCACTCAAGCATCAAACGCTCCAACACCAAGCGCATCTACTGTCCATCCAGGAGGCGGACGAACTCTATCTAAAGGGACGAAAGCAACAGACAGTAGCGGAACCCTCCAACAGCAGCAGACAGCGCAAGTGGCGCAAAGGAGCGTGCAAGAACTGCGGCGCCATGAGCCACAAGACCAACGAGTGTGTGGAGAGACCACGCAAAGTAGGGGCCTGGAAGACCAACAAAGACCTCAAGAAGGACGAGGTGGTCGTGGATGTCCGCTCCGAGAGGTTTGGCAAACTGGCATTCGATGCCAAGCGCGACCAGTGGCTCGGTTATGACCCAAAGGAACACACCAAGACCATCGAGCGATATGAAAAAGTGGACGCAGCTCGCAAGAAATTACGTGCTGAAGAGATTAACAAAAAGTTGAAAGAATCGGCAGACAAGAAGAAGGAGAGGAAAAGAGGAAAGGCCAAAGAGAAGGAAAAGGAAAGAGACAATAAGGACGCAGCTTCCAACTCGGACTCAGACTCGGACTCGGACTCGGACTACGAGTCGGACTTGGAGTCCGAGGACGAAGAGTTCCGCGATCACGATGAAGGACCGATGTTTACGGACCGTGTGGCGCGTCAGGGAGGTGTCGGTGGTGCTCAGATGAAGACCACAGTGCGAAATCTACGTATCCGAGAAGACACTGCCAAATACCTGCGCAACCTGAACCCAAACTCGGCCTACTACGACCCCAAGACGCGATCTATGCGCGATAATCCCAACCCAGAATTGAATCCGGAGGATACAACGTATACGGGTGATAACTTAGCACGCTTCACAGGCGACACACAAAGGCTAGCGTCAGCGCAACTCTTCGCGTGGGAAGCTTACTCCAAGGGAACGGATATTCATCCGCTGGCGAATCCCTCGCAGGCCGAGTTCCTCAAGAAACAGTACGAGGAACGGAAGGCTGCGCTGGAGAAGGAGAAGAGCCGCAAGATTCTCGACAAATATGGTGGACAGGAGCACCTAGAAGCCCCACCAAGGAGCTTCTGCTGGCGCAAAGTGAGCAGTACGTCGAATACTCGCGTGATGGCCGAGTTGTCAAGGGCCGTGAACGAGCACCTGTGCGATCCAAGTACGTCGAGGACTCATTTGAGAATAACCACACAAGCATTTGGGGATCGTGGTTTGACCGCGGTGAGATGGCGTGGGGCTACGCTTGCTGTCACTCAAAGGTACGCAAGTCCTACTGCACGGGCGATGACGGTAAGAAAGCCCTCGAAGAATCCAAGTCTGTGACCACGGAACGCCCAATGCTCAAGGTACCTGAGAAACTTGAGGCTGGAAAACAGACCGACGGATCTGCTGTGCAGGCTGGTGGGGTCATCAGCAAGCGAAGCGAAATGTACGGCGAGAATATGGCTCCGGAGCTGGATGAAAAGAAACTGAAGAAGGCAATCAAAAAGGCGACGAAGCAAAAGAAGCAGCAGGCCGATAAGGACGAGAAGAAGCGCAAGTACAACTCCATGGGCAACTACGAGGTTAACGCAGAGGATATGGAGGCCTATAGGCTACTAAAGACGCGTGGCGATGACCCCATGGCTAAAGTATTCGATAGTGAAGTCCTGCTCGAAGAAAATGAAGGAACGGGGAAACGTGCAAAACGCTAATGCGTTGCATTAAACACGCATTTTTTGTGGCGTAATGGCCATGTGTGCGTGAGAGTATCATGAAGCAACGCTAGTAGGGACAGGTACAGTCTTCTAAGGGAAGAGCTGGTCCAAGATCTGGATTGTCTCCTCCGGGTTCTTGACCGAGTGGCCGATGGTGCGCTCGCTCGTGTAGATCTCGTAGTCGTTGCCACCCTATGCGCATACGATAGGATCAGTTAAAGTACTGTACTTCAGAAAAGCAAGTACCAAATACTCGTTCGTCTCACCTGGTGGGTTTTGTCGCCAAAGAAGTGGATCTCATCGTAGTCCTTGGGGTCGAGGTAGCGAAGGCAGAAGGTCTTGTCCCAGCCCTGTCAAACATGAAGAAGACGCAGCGTCAGATTCATTGTTCGCCGATGAAAGGACAATTACGAGCAGACTTCATACCGTCGGGAACACGTCGAACGAGATCTACAGAGTGATTAAACAATGGTAAAGGAAAAGACAAGGGTTTGTGTCAGCTCTAGGGTCTCACAATCACATCAAGCAAGCCAACCAACAAGAGCCAAGCATGGTCTACCTGGCCGCCGATGGAGTAGGTTAGATTGTACTCAGCGAACTCAGCACGCAGCTTCTCCACGAAAGTTTCGCGAATCTTGTGGATGTGGTCGTACTTCTCGAACTCGTCACGCTCTTCCTGCGAGCAGTTACGGCCGATGGGCGACACGTTGATCATGCCCATGCGGAACTCCAGGAACGTTCCACTGCGGCCAAAAGTTAATTAGCACCCATGCCAACGCTATAGTACAAAGATAATACCCACCGCTTCACGGGAATATCCAAGTCAGCCACATAGCGCAGTACAAAGTTCACCAGGCGGTTGAGCTGCTCGTTCGTGTACTGGCTCTTGAGGTTCTATAGCGTCAAATGTCAGCGTGAGTCAGTGGGCCCAGCCCAAAAGACGAGTACAAACCTCCTAATTCTATTCACTCACCGTCTCACCCACCAGCGCGCCCTTGTGGTAGGCCACCAGTCCGTTCTCCGAGAAGCTGTAGTCGAAGTTGTGGGTCACTGTGTCATCATGTCATTTTGTTACGTCAGTCTTTGGAGCTCTCCAGTCCCAGAGCTGCAAGCCACAGACAGCGTACCATCCTCTCCGAGTTGCTCCTTCTGCTTCACGAGGTCCGATCCACCAACGACGCCGATGGTGATGTTCTCACGAAGCTTCTTGATGCGCTCCAGCATCTCGGGGGTCGCGGTCTGTCCATTGATCAGCAGCACAACAGTACAGCAGCCAAAGCCAATTAACAGGATATAACTAACCGAGTATCAGTTAGATGTTTTTGTATGTGTACCTTGCGAGCAACCGTGAGCGTTCCATCGACGTCGAATAGTGCGATCACGCGGGGGTTCTTTGGGGCCATTGTAGTGCTAAGGTGGCGATGGTTAAGTCGATAATGGCAACACGTGTCCAATATCTAAACAGCGTAGAAAAGATCCGATAATAGTGTGGTACACACACAAGTTGAAGTGACACTCACTTGGACCAATAGGAACCTCTCACTCTCATCATCTCGGAAGGTCATCGGCCTCTTGGCGTTGTGCAACGACACTGCTACAACCTCAGTGTCTGCTTCACACTGTACTCACTGGAATGACCCTGGCTACCGTGCTCTGTCCGACCATGATTGGCCTCTCCACCATCATCTTTAGCCATCCAGAACTCCAAGCATCTCTTCCAAAACTCACCAAACTTGTCTTCATGTGTGCAGTACATCAACTCATGACCACACACCTCTCTCCACTGCCTTTAGCTATTGGACAAGTTTGCAAGACGCTGGGTCGATTTTCATGACCAGTATAGCGTCCTCCATTATGACAGAATTGGGGTCTACAGTACCACTAGAGGAGAGAATTGCCACAGTTCTGGTGCAGTTGAACATCAGCACGATGACTGTGGGGGGCGGACTCATCTTTACCGGCAAAACACGCCTTGCATCACTCGTGCAGTATCTTCCGACGCCCGTTAACGGCTGTTACCTGGCTTATATCGGCTTTCTCATGGTCAAAGGAGGGATTTCTCTAACGACAGGAGTGAATGCATGGCATAACTTAATGTTGCTGGCCCCTGGATCACTTGGTGGGGGTGGTGTTGTGGGTTCTTACCTCACGCTTTCACCACTTCGCTATGTTCGGCTATATCCTAGCGCTCCCTGTGAGCTATTTCCTTCTGGTATGGTTCTCGAGTTACGCACTCGACGATGCGCGCTCGGCAGGGTTTCTCGCTGACACAGGATCTGGTGTCGGACTATGAGGAGTACGGGCTCTTTGGTTTTTCCCATATCCACTGGGACGTTATGTTTCCTGTTGCATCCATACTACTCACTTGAGAAAAATCCAAAACAACTGCCCGTGTCGGTAGCCGACCAGGTTCAACGCACGGTTGGCCATGTAGATTCACGAGCAAAGGGGTACCGTGACATGATTATTGCCCGTGTATATGGTTTGTTCGCTGGCCGAAAGAAGTGGAAAATTTCCCCGGTCACTATTTGATCTTGAAAAACGTCTATAATTGATGTCGCTGGTATTGCTGTGACTGCTGTCTTTGCTTCCTTTACCCAGCGGTAACCGAATGTACACTTCGATATTGACGCAATTTTGAATACGCGTAGCAGATCCGAAGAATATATGACCCTGTAGCGCGATAGTCACGATCTCGTCTTGTTGAAGCGATTTGTTTCCATTGTCTTCTACTGGCGAGCTGGCGCCATACCGGGAGATCGAAAGAACTAGAAGACAACACTGACGCACTTGGGAGAGCTTGCGTGGTTGTTTAGCGGAGCGATCAAGAACACATTTTCGTGTAGGTGACAGCTCGGATGTGTGATACGTGCTGCTTCGGGGCATTGTCAAACTTACAACGCTCCCAAGTGAGACGTCGCTATCAACAGATTCACCAAAATCTGAACATACGCAGCCCAGCAGCGTTCGATTCCTTTCGCTACAGCAACCACGGCCCAAACCACGGATGAAAGTAAACCGGACAGTCAAATGGAGCTCGTGGGACATATCCGGCCAGGCTGCTTATTTGGTGACATGGGTTTCATGCTGCAACAACCGCGGGTAATGGATGCAACATCCACAACACCCGATACGCTCACGGCAGCGTTTACACATGAGATGTTGATAGGACTGCAAAACAACCGCATAGAGTTGGCTCCATTAGTTCATGAGATTCTACTGCAGGCGTCATATATGACGTTGGCCCAGAAACTTCATTCACTTGCCATCTGAAGTAAGTTACTTGCGATGACGCCGTCGGTGGAGAATTGCCAGAACCTAGTAACCAACACAGAAATTGTTAGCAAATACTTCTAAGTGCTACGTGAATCGTGCAACCGAATCCTTACTCACCCCATCAGTTCCCACTGCATCTTCAAGTTGATTCTCGATTTGTGGACGCAACAGTTCTGACTTCAACACACTGCGGACGTGGTCTTCCGCCTCCTCTTCTCGTTCCTCGTTTCGTTTAAACACATGATCTAGTTTTGGGGCGATGAGAGAATCTAGCCGACTTGGTGATGGGAGAGATGCTTGGTGGGCTGAACGACGTGTTTGCTGGTTCTGCAGCTCAGTGGTGGAAGCTAGATAAGGCGCAGCTGATGCAGGTCTTGGACGCAGAGGCAGCTGTAATAATGCGTGTAGTCTGGGTTTTTGAACCATCGGTTGTGGAATACCATAGACGGTCAGGGGCTTGCGCTTATTTGGCTGCCATTGCTCTCGTTCTTGTTGCTGTGCGCTCCATGCTACCTGGGTAGCTCGGAGCTGTCGATAACGTGCGGTCAGCTCTACTAGTAAGAGATCCTTTTCCTGCTGTGCTAGTTCAGCTCGCATGAGGTGTACGTGTTGCAGCTCTGCTCGATCGGCTGCATCCTTCAGCTTTGCTCAAGACCTTGAATCTCAATTTTTAATGCCCCTAGTCGTGCGTGAAGACCATCCAAGTCAGTCTCAGACCAACTGCCCACGCAAACGCCCAGCTGATCGTATGCAGTCTTCATCAGTCTTGTGAGGCGAGAAAAGTTGCTTTCGGTCCTGTTAAAGCGTGTTACACTGGGTTGAATATGCCGATTTCGCTCCTGCGTATCTTTTGCTTCCACAGCACACAGCCGCTCAAGTCGCTCAAGTACACGACGTCGCTCGTAGCTTACCCGTAAATTCAATTGCTCACCGAAGCGCTTCTCGAAGTCATACACTAGACGTTTCTCGAGCTCGTCATGGGTTTCCCCAGAGTCCAGCAATTTCACCGATTCCGCTCTGTCGTTTTCCCCTAGTCGAAGATATGATTCCACGATAATCTCCAAGTCAATGCCATCCTTCTTCGTGCTCTCTTCCACTGATGGTTCTTGTGTCTGTAATGCTCTCCAATTACCTACAGTATGCTCAAATTCACGTTGTTGCGCTTCAATGACCGCAAGACGCTGAATTCGAGACGTTAGTGCTACTACTTGTTCACGTGCAGCATGTTCTAGTCGCTGTACATCAGCAAGGGCACGTTCTCGGCCCTGTGAAAGTGCTTCCAATGCGTCGATTTTTCTTGCCAGCGAACATTTTCACCTGTCGCCTCAGCCAGTTGGCTTTCGTTATCTATCAACATCAAGCGAGCCTCACCGAGTAATTTTGTTGCCTTAGCTTTCTCACTTTCAGCTTGTGTTAGTGAGAGCTGTACCTCGCGCAATTGCTTCTTGTCACTCTTTTGAGCATTTTCGAGCTCGCTCACACGGTTCTTCAGATCTCCTATGGCTTGTGTTGCTGCGCTTAAGGAATGCCGCAGTGTGGGTACGAGCAACAACTCGTTCGCACTTGACGGGAGTTCTTCGAGGCCTCGAGTGACGCTGTCATTCCCGTTCTTGTCTACTGAGCTCTCAAGAACAGAATTCCTATTATCTCTCTGAATGGCGGCAGAGCTCGTTCGTTTCGGTCGAGATGTAGATCTCACAAGTGTGCTTCGCAATTGATCGAGTTCTGCGCGGGAAGTGCGAAGAGCTTCAAGCAACTGTGTATTGAGCGTCTCCAGGGATTCGTTGGATGACCGTATGTCACCAAGCAGTGCCTGCAGGTGATTCTCACGTTCATTGTGCTGGGCTATAAGTTGGCACTCACGTTGCGCTAGTATGGTTGCAGCTTGCCGAGCTTCTTCAAGGCGCAGGCACTTCTCCAGACGCGTAATACGCTCCACTTCTTTGGCCAGTGTGGAGCGGACACGGCGCAATGCCGTCTCTCCTTTCTGTTCCTGTTGTTGGAGAGCAATTTGGCCTTCGTGGTCAGCTTTTGCCAGACTTAGCGCGAGGCTTTCAGCAACTTGTGTCGCATGGCTGCTGATATTGGTGGTGAATGTACCTAACTGTGTTGTGAGCGCATCTTGCAGTCGGTCGTGGAATGCTGTGACCTGCTTGCGCCACGCAAAATCTCCGTGTATATATTGAGAACGCTCATCAATCTCGCTCTGTAGTGATTGTACACATTCGCGCACGGAGTCCCCCCTCGTTGTAGCATTAGTTCCAGCTCAGCCTTCCACGTTGCGAACGCAAAAGTTGGTACAGACGCGACATCTTCGACAGTAGTAGAAGGTTGGGAGTCTCCATATGGGCTGCACGTGTCTGGAGCAGTGGCTGAAGCTGCCAAGTCCCCCGACATTGCAACTGCTCTCTTGAGCTATTCGTGCAAAAATAGCAATCTTCAAGGACTTCCATGCAGTATCCGCGTGGTGCATACTATGAAACGCTTCTCGTTTCACTTGAATAATGATGTGCTATTGCACGAAGAAGATCTGGATTTGGAGTGAATCGCAAGTTTGATGTGAGAAGAACATCTTACAGTTTGTGACGGGTCACACGAGCACCATGCTTGAGAAAGCTCTGAGTATACAATACTCAAGCGAACGATAGTTCACTAAGTTTCCGTCCTGATGTGGATATGCGTGTCAAACGTATCCACCCGACGTCAGGCTGGCCAGGAATCTTGTTAAGTACTCGGACAAGTAGATCTGAATCCAATGGAAGTTATGCAGAACCTCAAGAATTTCTCGCTGTGAGAATTTTCAACGTCCAGCAAGGTGATTGGACGCCAGGGTGTGAGGGTGGACTTTCAGGTGCCAAGAATCCCATGGAAGGCGCATACGGAGGCCAACACGGGTGCCTAGGAAGTACCTTGCCAAGATTTTATATTTGTTTTCTTTTCAGAATTCAATTTGCTTTCTCGCAAGCGTTTGGTCGTCATAAAGTTAACTTTAGCATTGGTCAAAGTTTGTCAGCTGGCCAAGAAGCCGATCGAAGACCGATCCACAAGTGGACAACGCCAAGGGTCACGGATGCTGAATTGTCGTGTCAACGCCGACGGGGGCGTCGAGATGACGATCCTGTGGCAAAGCAGGAATCGTGAAATTGCTGACACGATTGATACTCGTCAACGGTTTCCCGGACTACTGACTAACGGAAGGGGTACCCCGCTGATCCATGTAGATGCTGAACTTGTTTTCACATTGTGTACCCGGGTTACGCTCTTCCGGTACTCGGCGAGGATGTCAGTTGGCTGCTGTTGGAGCCGTATGGATGGTACGTGGGATTGGTTGAGCGGCAATCACGCGGGAATTCTTCACGTGGTCGTCAATCAGCTGATCAAAGTCTTGGACTTGAGCTGATCTGGTGTGGGTGTCCTTGGGTATGTCCTTTTCGTTGTTTGCTGCTTACTTTAGCGGGGTCTTAATAGTGGAGAGAGGGATCGCGGCCTGGCCAAGCTATCCAAGGTCTTTACGCTTCTTCCTTCATCAATGTGTGGTGTAGCGAGACCAGTGAAAACGCGTTCACGATCTCCACACACACGGCGCCTGAACTACCGACTAACGGAGGGGGTACTCCGATCGTCCGTGGGGATGCTGATTGCCTTCTCATCTTGTGTAGCCGTCGGTGGGTTAGCTCTGCTCTCTGGGTGTCTCGAGAGGACGCGCTGAAGCCAGGTGAACCGTCTTGGTGAGACGCGGGACTGGGGTGCTGCTACGTGGAAACTTCTTCAGGTAGCAGCGTGTGGGTTGCCTACAGCGATCGATTATTCGAGATCGGGGTAGGCGGGCCAGAAATGTGCCTGGGGCCTGGGAGCCTGGTTGTATGTGAAACAGGGTGGACAACCACTCTGTTTCTAGCATACACTAGTATGTAGCAGGGCTACACAAGTATACATATGTATATGTATAGCTATCCGGCAGGGATTGCGGATAGGCTGTATACATACGAAACAGGCTGCATGTGTGTGTGGACCACACACAGGATTCCAATCATTTCGAGCCGCCACTGATTGGTTATTAGTGGCGGGCGCTTAGGCTACTATTGGTAGAAAGAGGTACCTTTCGACCAATAAGACGCATGCATATAGGTGCAACACGTGAGGGCCAACCATAGCCCTCACCATGCAATATAGATATTCTTTTAGCTAGGTCTGCTAAGAGGCCCGCCACGCGGCGGGCCGACATAAATACAGTTTTCAATTTTCTACCTAAATAGTCTTTGCTTTGTATTAGAAATACACGTTGTCGTGTATTTCTATAGTAAATCTAAGTAAAGCCTTACGCTTCCTCATACACGCATATAGTGTATGCAAGAAACAGAGTGGTTGTCCACCCTGTTTCACCTGGTAGCACTTTGTAGTCCGTTCAACGCCTACAGAGTTTAGCCAAATGTATCCATTTGGCTATGGAAGAAAAACCTCCGTCGAGTGGTACCTCACTTGACGGAGCTCCAACTCAGTTCCCCTCGTATAACGAGGGACTGCCCCACCTGAGTGATCAGCAGTGGGAGGCGCTGCTACGACTCTCGCGAGTCGTAGGCGAGTCCACTGTTGCGGCAATGCTGAGGTCATTGCCGCCCAGTGAGCAACATGTAGTCGTGGTCGACTACATGACAAGCGAACAACAGCAGAATCTGCTCCTGCTGTTCGTGCAGAGTCACTGAAGGTTTCAGTGACTCAGTTCTCAGGAATCCCCAACGAGCCGCTTTGCGCTGGCTCGTTGAAGGCTTGCTGCCCGACGGATCAGGGATCCGTCGTTGCAGATCGCTTTTGCGATGTCGTGTCTAGCAGGACGTGCTAGACACTGGGCGTACGGTCGACGTCTGACCGACAGTACGTGTTGGAACACGTACGACGAGTTCAAGCGAGAGCTCAAACTCGCGTTTGAGCCTCCTGAATCTGAAGCAAGGCAACCGTGATGTGTTGGCCTATGACAACATGCACGATACTTGGTGTCAAGTATCGTGAACCATCCCATTGATGAGGCGACGCAAGTCGTCACCTTCATGAAGGGATTGAAAGATGGGCCCGTGAAGACCCATCTTTTCCGAAGTACCGAGTACTCTCGAGCAAGCGATTAGGCTTGCTTCGCAGGAGGAGTTTAGCCTGCAACAGGCTAAGCTCCACACGGACGTGCCAGGATGCCACGTCCTCGACCACGTACCATGGGCGGTCCAGAGCCCATGGATTTATCGGTGCGTCTGCTGCCGGACGGCGGCAGCAGGCGAGACATCAAGGGACGCAGCGGGTGTTTACCGGTGTGGTAACACCGGCCACTACACGCAGGGGAGCCAATAGGGGCAGGGGCGCCCTACTGGTGTAGCCGCACATGTCGACGTCGGACATGTGATGGCTACAGCCCCCTGCGAGACCCGCCGCAGTGAACATGATCCATTGATCATCCTGAAAGTTGTGCATGGGCAGCAGCTCATGCACGCGTTGGTCGATTCAGGCGCATCGAACAACTTCGTTCGATGCAATAGCCTGAATGCGATGCGTTTCGAGGAAGACGACTCCTCGAAGCGAGTTGGTGGTGCGTCTAGCGACAGGCACCACCGTGAAGACACGAAAGCGAACTGTGTCAGTTCGCTTTGCGAAGAGCCGGGCCTTCACTGAAGACTTTATCGTCCTGGACTTGGACGATAAGTTCGACATGATCTTGGGCATGCCGTGGCTTAAACGCCATGCCCCAGTGATGAACTGGAGGCCCAGTCTATCGTTTCTTTCGGCTCCGAGGACGTCAACGTCCTCGGGATAACAAACGACAGAGCGCGATGCCCTGTCAGCGTTGTGCGCACACCTGCGGTGTGTGCACTGTGAGCGAGGTCAACCCCGCTCACATCGGCCGAAATAACGTGTCGACCACCAGGTCGACACGAGGCGTCGAACGGAAGACCTCCGGGAGGCTTCCTCGCCCGCACCCGGGGTGCGGACGAAACGACAACTGATGGGTGCACTCCGGGGAGCGCACCCTCACCCACCGGGTCTGGGTTAAACCCTTCGCAGGCCGGGTCTGCGAAGGCGGGTATCAAGAAGAACCCGCCTCGGTCCGGACCGAGACGGCAAGATACAAGACTCAACGACGGACCGGGTCCGTCGTACAAGATATGGGTCACCACCAGGCCGGGCCTGGTGGGAGATTAAACAGGTCGAGAGGACTCCCCGTTGTCAGTTCAAAGGCCGGGCCTGAACAAGTGGAGCCAGGCTCCGGCACTCTGCGCCTTGCCAGACAGCTGATGACACCGTCTATGACGATAGACGATGTCCACCACGAGAGTGACTGCTATAACGCAGACACTCTCGGGTGTCAATGTCAGAGTCTGACATTGGAGAGTCCTCCGAGAACAGCCTCGGAGTTGACTACTTTGGGCGTGCAAAGCTGGAAGGGCTTTGCACGAGATCTACGCGCCGGGCGCGTAGAACAATGTGCATCCTCACGGCCTGTGAGGATGTAGAGATCGTGACGGATCTCGAGGACCTGCGGCAGGTCCTCGTGAATGATCCTGAGGGTGACACCACCCTCAGTGCCAAATCGAAGAAAGATCGATTTGCGAAGCAGAGTTGGGACTCCCTCAAAGAGAGTCCCTACTGACGCTTCGGGAATACGTGGACGTATTCCCGGATGAGGTTCCTGGGCTTCCGCAGGACAAGGGCATTCAGCACGAGATTGATCTCGTGCCGGGCACCGAAACTATGTCACGCGACAGTGGCCACTGCCGCGTGAACAGGTGCAAGCCATCGACGAGTTCTTTGAAGCTCGTCGACGTGCGGGTCAAGTGCGGGAATCCAAGCCCCGCACAGTGCCCGTTCTGTGTCAAGAAGGCGGGGCGGATCGTTCATGCGTTTAACAAGCTGAACGATGCGACGGTACGTACCGAAAGGACGTTGATCATCGATTCGATGAGCACGAGCACTGTCTTCAGTGCTTTGGATCTGAGAGATGGTTTCTATCAGGTCTGATGCGTGAGCAAGACGTCCCGCTCACGGCAGTCAGCACCCCAAGCGGTATGCTTTGGGGTGGCTTGTGATGCCGCAGGGGCTTAAGAATGCTCCTGCGACTTTCAATAGATGCGTGACGCATCTATTGCGGTCGGTGCGCGATTCCGCACCGACCTATTTCGACGACGTGTTCGTCCACAGCCGGGCTGTGGGCGAGAAGACCACAGTCGAGGTGCACAAAGCACCTGCGACGGCTGCTTGCGCTAATGCGCAAGCATAAGCTATATGCAAATCTAAAGAAATGCATATTTGGCGCATCCGAGATCCCAGTTCTCGGATGCCTCGTCGTAAGGACGGGGTCCGCCCTGATCCTGAAAAGATCAGGGTGATCAATGAATGGCCAGTGCCATTCAATGTCAGGAACTGAGGCAGTTCCTTGGGCTTGCCACGTACTTGTGTACATGCACGATTACGCCGGGCGTATTCGTCCTCTCGCGTCTCCTTAAGAAGGAGACGGGTGGCAATGGTCTGCTGAGTGTCAGCAGGCCTTCCTTTCAAGCAGGGGCTTGACTGAAGCGCCGGTCTTGGCCATCCCTGACCAAGACCGTGACTTCCGTGGTGTGTGATACATCCGATTTTGCAATCGGATGTGCGCTGATGCACAGCGCGATCACGAGGGTCGTGATCGCGTGATCTGCTATCAGTCGCGTCAGCTTAAGCAAGCTGAGCGAAACTACCCAGTGCATGACAAAGGAACTCCTTGCCATGAAGTATGCACTGGCAAAGTTTCGTGTCTATCTCCTGGGAGATAGACCGTTTGTGGTCTACACAGACCATGCGTCTTTACGGACGGCCGTAAAGTCGCCACACCTTCACAGAGAATGGCACGGTGGTTGTCATTCTTTGCTGAGTACAACTTCCAGGTTGAGTACAAACCTGGAAGGTTGAATGGCCGACGCGCTATCGCGTCGACCAGATTACAAGGTAGTTGACGCTAATGCCATAGGCATTGAGCGGAGCAGTGTTCTCACATCGTCGCTACTCGACGATGTGCGCAAACACCCACGCTTGGCTCAGATGTCAAGTGTCTCCTCTATATCCGCTCGCAAGTGCACCGCTACAGTGCACTTGAAGGACTGCTGCTATACAGTGCAGCAGACGACGATGTGGCACGCATCGTCGTCCCGGATATTCATGATCTGCGATTGCAGATCATGTTTGAATACCATGATGCCCCCACGGCTGGGCATCCTGGTCGAGAAGATATCTTCTTCTCTCGCGTGACTTCTACTGGCCCCGCCAGTACAAGTGGAGTCCAAAGTACGTTCGAAGTTGTCAGCGCGTGAAGCCGTCATCGGCTTCACAGGCACCTACACTCTCTGCCGATCCCGGCAGAGTGTTGGGAAGTCCATTAGCATGGACTTCATCTTCGGTTTACCGCCCGACGTCAAGCGTCGGACGGGCGCGGTGGTCTTTGTCGACCGCTTCAGCAAGATGGTTCATCTTGCTGCAGTGCCTACACAGTGACATCAAACAGACGGCTCGTCTGTTTGTCGACTTGATCTTCCGAGCTCACAGGATGCCCGTGAGATCGTATCAGACTGTGACCCTCGGTTCACGGCTGCGTTCTGGAGAG